>CM068368.1:780000959-780600959 GCA_034769895.1 Magicicada septendecula
TTTTATCTGCAGGGTTGTTCTGTTTATTTCTTCAAAAACTGGCAGTGTCAGATGTCACACGTCTGCTACCTTGATTGTGCGGCAGTGGCGTGGCGTGGGTACATAACACCTGTTGCCGGTTGCGATAAGCCTAAAACTTAACCTAAAAATTAATTCGAAGTTTTTCTTGTACCAAGTATTCTTTTTAGAGCATTTTCTATCATTCGGTCGGAGAAGAAGAGGGTTCTGGTTCAACGGGATCTGACTATCATTATACTTACACAGAATAAATCAGAACACAAATAATCGAATTAAAAATAATAAAGACAAACAGAGAAACACATGACTAAACGAACAAAACACAAATAGGTAAATAGTATCTGCTGCACGTCAGTTCCGAAAACGAACATAGCTGTTAACTGAGCGTTTTGCCGGTTTATACAGCGGCAACACATTGGGTGGACGAATGTGCTCCTCCCACCACAGTTTGTACAGTGACAACTACTACGAGGTCAATGACCGTACGCAGTAAAACATTGCCAATATCTGAGCCGGCAACACAAGACGGTGCAAGTGCCCAGCAGTTCGAAAGCAATGCTACGCTTTTCTTCAAGTTTCCCTACTAATATTGTTCAGATTTCAAATTATTCAATAACTAAAGTATTTATTCTGTAATATAAGTAATATTATTTTCTCTTATTTCCAGTACTGTTGCCGCCGGGAACAGCGGTTACATGGACGCCACTACTGTTGTACAGTGTCGTTTCCACAAACACTTTCTGGAGTGTCTGGGAAATGTTCGACAGTTCGACACAATAATTCTGTATGCCAATGGTGTAGCCAAGTGGGTCAGGATAGCTACACTCCCCATTGGGAAGAACCCGGTGGGGTATTAGAGGTAAACATCCAGTAAAAGGTTTACTGGACGTCTTTTCCACAGACGCCATCATACGGATCTCTGGACTGCCGTGTTAACTACAGACGGGTCTCCGCTAGACATGCGTGGTAATTTACACGCCTCGCTAATGTCTTTATTAAACATAAGGAAATAATCGTGTTAACAGATAATAGTTTACCTTAATATACAGTGTGTCCAATAATTAGCACATATGAGTTTTTGTCGTTTGGAACAAATAAACGGTTCATTTTCGCTGCTTGTTTTTTGTTGTTTTTTTTTGTAAATAAATTTAAAACAAAGAAAAACTGAACAACAGTTATTCATACAGAGAATTATCTAATTACACGTTGAACTAACACTTCCGTCTTAAGAGTCACACGGTAGATTAATATAAAGAATAATGTTTGTAAAAGTATAATACTAATAAAATACAATAACGGAAGTATTACTACCGAACTACCTTTCAGTCAGGCAACATTTCCATGCCACTCATATCTGCATTCCCGGCTCGCAGTCACTATCACTGTCCACTACTTAATGATATCGCAAACCTATCGGTTTCTTAATCAATAATTAAATCTTGTTCACAGTATTCCATCTCTAGTCTTCTTACTCTGTCACAAAGTGGTTTCCAGTCACCTTCCGACATTTCAATAAATTTTCATTCACAAAGATAGATCTCGTCATTAATTTTAAATGTTACGTTGTGTTTACAACATGTCCTTTCATGATACATCCACATCACCTTGATCGGGTTTTAATCAGGATGATACGGAGGAAGTCTCGGTGTAGTGTGACAATGGTCTTTGAGTATCTCATCAACAATGTACGTTTTGGTGTTGGTCTGGTGCATCTGGTCATCTGGCCTGGTTGTCTGCAACCTGTGTTGTGTGGATGTGCGTTCTAGATGATTCCCATGGTAAGCAGAGTACCGTGAGACTCCTGCCTCGAGGTTCGGTCCAGAACGGAATGTTTTCTCTTTAGCGGACCGTTGCAAGGTTGGTTGTACTAGCTTGCGTTAGTGCAATATGCGCCAAAGGCGATTTCAAGTAGCGGTTCCTGGACGTATTGGGTAGCTGCCAAGGCCGGCGTGAGTGGATTGTCTTAAGTCTTTGCCTCTTGTATGTAAAAGTCATGTGCAAGCCGTCCAAGGATAGCACTCCGAGCCCGCTTCTCAACAAGCGAGAAGACAATCGACGAGGAATTTTCGCTGCTAACCGAAACTCTCTGTTGACAACGCCTTGCATAGCGGCAAGGTACCCCCAGACCGGGGCAGCATAGGCGATGACTGGCAACAGATACGCGTTGGCGATCAACTTACCCAGCTTAGGATCATACCCTTGTTGGCAGGTACTGAAAACAGTTGGACCAGACGATTTTCTATGGCAGGACAAGCATAGGTAATGACCGGCAACACATATGTGTTAACGATGAGCTTACCAAGCCGCCTGGTTGCAGAATCTTCTGAGCTTGATTTCGCCAGGTGAGTCTCGAGTGAAGGTGAAACCCGAAGTACTTGACGGTGTTGGTTTAGGCCAGTTCGACTGAGCCTTCGGTTAGCGGACGCGGCCGCTTTAGGCATCGCGATAATATTACTGCTACCCTCTTCCGTGACATTCTCGTGCCATACGCGATCAAAAGCTTTATCACGTCTAGGAAGAACACGGCCGTCTGTTTGTCCTGGTAGCCAGCCTCGACACTGCTCTTCATCAAACTCTTCACCTGATGAGTGGAAAAGTGACCCTCACGAAAGTCGAACTGTTCGGGGATCAGCACGTCCAGTCTTTCTAGGTGGTCTCGAATCCGATCGTGGATGAGTCGTTCAAAAGACAATTGACGTCGCGGACAGGAGGCTGGTGGGTCTATGGTTCTTCGGCGAGTACAATTATTTCCCAGCTACTGTATCACGATAACGTTAGCCGTCTTCGATTTCGCGAAGAAGTAGGTTAGGAAGGCGCAGGAGTGCAGTGTTCAAAACACCGTCCGAGCCAGGCGTCTTACGAGGTTTGAGCTGCACGATACCCTCAGCCACTTCGTCCCGCGAGATGGGGTCGGAATACGCAGTGGTAGATAGCCATAGAAAGCACTCTACATCCTCGCGGATATGCTCAGATAAGCCTGGGTTCTTGGGTGGGTTTCAATTACATTTATTACATATTCTTCAACAGCTTTACAGAAAGTACTGCAGATCTGCAGAACACCAGTCACATTGCAAAATATGATACTCCTATTTATACATTTATTATTCGCTCTCGTTTTATAAGAGCAAGCCAACCAGATATTTCGTTACACAAGACACAATACAGCAGTCTGACACATTTCCGTGAAACCGCTACCTGGCTTCCGCTCAGAGATATATGGTAACTGAAACATTTACCACCAATACGTAATTTTTAATAAATCATCCAGATATAAACTGAAATATACGAATTCCGAGTGTTGTGGTGGTGGGGAAACGAACAATCAAGTGCAGCTTTCTTTGGTCATATTTCGGAGTGCAACGGGACGCTCAGTAGCGCCGTTTACACAGAACAGTTATTGTGACTGACGGCGTAACAAATTATATAAAAAAAAGAACTGTGGGGTTTACCGGTTGGTTGGCCGTCAATTAAGCACTAACAATAAAACAGATAAGGAGAAGCTAGCTGTAACGGGGTCACAGGGTTCTTTCATTGTCTCCGCAACGATACTTTGTACAATTCATACTTATCGGGACGTGATTTAAAGTCGCCGTTAACTTTAGTGCACGCTAAAGGTCACAGCCCAGCCTGTACCCATGTCTGTGCATGTGTTTTGTAAACGCTACGAGGCAGGGAAGTCAACCAAGTATAACGAATTCTAACTGCAAGTGTATAGTAAACCAGTGGCGTATCTAGAATTTGGCCGCGGGGGGGGGTCCGGAGTCGAGTCGGCTTCATACAAAAGAAAAAAACTAGTTAAGACTAATCAACATTACTATCTTTAATGTGACTGAAATCAGTTCTGTTAAAGTAAACGGTAATAACACAATAAACGCACTCGTTATTGAAACATTGTTTACAAGATATTATTGACTGAATTGATTTTCCTATATTTCATATTTCAAACGTACACCCTAATGTTGTGTAATAAATCTGCTTTCTATATTTAAAAAAGAGTTACTGCTATATTAGCGTACACAGTTGGAAAAATCATAAAACAGCCTACAAATTAAGAGATTAACAAAATTCATCAACTTTTTCGGCGCACTGGGGGAGGGGGGGAGCCTGGTCCCGTGCCTCCATAAATAAGCCCCTGTAGTAAACATGAGCAACAATGTTCTCAGTCGGGCTCTACGGGCCTCATGATATTCGAGTTGAAAATTAAGAAAGAGGGGGCCACAGAGAGAAGCAGACTGGATTACTGTATATAGCAGTATACGGATGTTGGTAGAATAAAACGTGCGGGTATTAGGGCCTACTATTGTTACTCAAGGATTACTGTATATAGCAGTATACGGATGTTGGTAGAATAAAACGTGCGGGTATTAGGGCCTACTATTGTTACTCAAGGATTACTGTATATAGCAGTATACGGATGTTGGTAGAATAAAACGTGCGGGTATTAGGGCCTACTATTGTTACTCAAGGATTACTGTATATAGCAGTATACGGATGTTGGTAGAATAAAACGTGCGGGTATTAGGGCCTACTATTGTTACTCAAGGATTACTGTATATAGCAGTATACGGATGTTGGTAGAATAAAACGTGCGGGTATTAGGGCCTACTATTGTTACTCAAGGATTACTGTATATAGCAGTATACGGATGTTGGTAGAATAAAACGTGCGGGTATTAGGGCCTACTATTGTTACTCAAGGATTAATGTATATAGCAGTATACGGATGTTGGTAGAATAAAACGTGCGGGTATTAGGGCCTACTATTGTTACTCAAGGAAGTGCTTCATTAAACGTGTCTAAGCGATGCGCGCAGCAGAAGTCTTCGGTGGACTACTGCTTGACGTGTCCACTGCAGTGCGACCTAGCAGCCAAAGTAACTTTCATTTAATGAAAATCACAACTTTCGATAAAGAGTTCTGAAAAGTTTCCACTACTTTGAAATAAAACAGAATTTATTTATTTATTTTTTGGCATTCTCTACTTCATATTTAGTAGAACCAGGTCTCATTCAGAGGAGTTATTTACTCAGACAAACGTGGATAGATGTAACGGACAGACGTGGTCTTCGGTAAACCCTTACTATACTTGAACCGGGTATAAAAAACTTCTTTCTTGTCATCAATGATAAGAGCCGCATTGTTCAAGGCATACTTAAAAGCATACATTTTAATGTAATTGACGTTGTCGTCGGCTTCTTCTTCTCCTTCTTCTTTTTCTTCATCATCATCACCATTGTCAATATTATCATCATCACCTTCTTCTTCAATTTTATACAGTATAGGCTTAGTAGTTGTCGCTCTTGCTAGGTCTACCCATAGATCTTCTTCCTCTTGGATTATAATGAGTCGACCAATTTTGGTATTCTTTTTTTTCCATTCAGACAAGATGTCTTTTTATATTACTGTACTTGTATAAATTCTAAATATTATATACGGAGTACATTTATTTACAAACAAAACATTCGTATAGGTTGTTCACGCATCTTATCTCTTCCGTGCCTTTCACTCAGTAGGGCAGAGGAGCCAGAAGTAGACAAGAAGGTTGGAAAGGGGCCACAGTCAGAAACTTGTTTTACAGCAATATAACTGTGCTTTGAGTTTTATATGGTTATTGACGAGCCTGTAGGAGACGTAAGATTACGTTGTACGGTGAAGGAGTGTAGACGAGCGGTTAATTGTAGGAACATGACATTAGCGGGAGTTATAAACATTCAACGTGCGTAGTAAAGTAGAAAATTGTAAAACAACCAGGATTTGGACATCTGGACCTTACGAACGGTCACAGATTAACTTCGGAAAATCAGTGGCGCAGATAGAGGTTTAGGCAACGCAGCTCCCCTTCAACTTGTATAAATCGTCGTGTTTACCTATTTCATAACAGGCCTAACCGAGTAATTTCTATACCGTTATGACTCTATCTGAATCTACTGACCAAACCAAAGGCCGGATTAGGGCAGAACCGCAACCTAGCACAGCGGTAATGAAATATTTTTTCTTTAGTTGCTTTGAATTCAGCATTCTTCAGTCGGTTTGTAATTGAACCGATGAATTGAAAACGGATGGTATTCCGGAACTTGATGAGTTTACGCTGTATGCTGTATTCCAAGTAGGTCTATGATTATAATGTTCCTTGTACATTAGCTATATACAGCGAAATGTCTTTTATATTACTAGCAAAAGCGGCATTCACTACAATAGATTTTACCTGACCTCACCGATTCAGTTGAAGATTGAAAGTGGCACACACACACACACACACACACACACACACACACACACACACACACACACACACACACACACACACACACACACACACACACACACACACACACACACACACACACACACACACACACACACACACACACACACACACACACACACACACACACACACACACACACACACACACACACACACACAAGTGGCGAAGCGTCCGCAATACTCTTTACAAGCGTGCTTACAAACAAAAAAATTTAAAACGTCAATGTTAAAGAAGAAATTTTAGTTTGTTAAATCTGCTAGCTTTTCTACATTCTGTGTAATTGCCAAATCCAAAACACTTTCTGTATAAAAAAATGAAATATTATTTATCAGCGGCAGATGGAGGGAGATACTCGTGAATACTACACCTCTCTGATTCACATTTCAAATAGGGCCATAGATGACCATGCTTTCTAAGGTGATAGTAAATTATATAATACCAAATGAAAATATCGGTATAGAGAACCGTACATGACTTCCATGTTCTAAGATTTATATTTAAAATTATTTTCGAAATGAAATATTTCCATAGAAACTACTTCTTTCTTCAACCTTAACCTCAGTACTGTGGTCACTAACGTATACCACCTCAAGTTAGCGCATTCGATTTTCACTGATGATGGCAGTCGATGACACACCCGAAACGTCTGGTTTTGCAGAAAAAATTGGGCCACGGCCGAACAGCCCGGGAAGGAATTTTGACAACAAACTACTCCTTTGTTGCCGATAACGTAGTACACATATAAAATATCGGTATGGACAACCATACATGACTTCTATGTTCTAAGATTTATATATTTAAAATCATTTTCGAAATGAAATATTTCCATAGAAACTACTTCTTTCTACTTCTTGCATCAGCCTTAACCACAGTACTGTGGTCACTAACGTATACCACCTCACGTTAGCGCACTCGATTTTCACTGATGATGGCAGTCGATGGCACTGCTGAAACGTCTGGTTTTGCAGAAAACATTGGACCACAGCCAAACAGCCCGGGAAGGAATTTTAACAACAAACTACTCCTTTGTTGCCGATAACGTAGTACACATAAATATCGGTATGGGGAACCATACATGACTTCCATGATCTAAGATGTATATTTAAAATCATTTTCAAAATGAAATATTTCCATATAAACTATTTCCTTCTTCAATCTTAACCTCTGTACTGTGGTCACTAACGTATACCACCTCAAGTTAGCGCACTCGATTTTCGGTGATGATGGCAGTCGATGAGACTGACGAAACGTTGGTTTTGCACAAAACATTAGACCACGGGCAAACAGCCCGGGAAGGAATTTTAACGACAAACTACTTCTTTGTTGCCGATAAGGTAGTACACATGACATATAAATAAAAATTACCCCTCCCCCTTCAACTAGCCTTTTCATTTATACATATTTCATCTACGTTTCTACAGTAGATTATTATGACCTTCTTTTCAGTATACTTTATTTATCAAAATTAAGTACTTTATTCTTGTTAAAACGTAAAACGTTGCAGTTAACTACTCCTTCCCCTTAACCGAGCTTCACCAAAATCAATAGGCCTTGCATCCACTACAACTCAGGCACATATGCAAACAATTATTTGATTCTATTTGAATTTACGGCAGTTATCATTCGTCATAAAAAAATTATTCTTGTTAAAACATAAAACGTTGCAGGTAAACTACCCCTTTCCCTTAACTGATCTTCACCAAAATCATTAGGCCTTGAGTCCTCTACAATTCAGGGATATATGCAAAAAGTTATTTGATTCTGTTTGAATCGTTCGCCATAGAAAAAATTCTACACACAGACACCCGGATAGACACACACACAGACACTTTTCGAAATTGACTTTTCTTCATGTTTTGAGGGTAGTAAAATCAGAATCCGCCCTTATCTGGAACACGATTTTTTCGCCATCACCATACTTTCATTTCCTTATGGACCATGGAAGTAAAAAATCGGTATGGAGAACCATACATGACTTCCATGATCTAAAATTTATATTTTAAATAATTTACTTGAATTCGGTTCGATAATTTCTAATAAAATATTTCTAGGTCGAACGAAGAGCTGTGACGAAGCTGTAATGATTACTGTAATAAAATCTAACTTTTGCTGCCAGTTATCGGACGAGGGTGAATGATGTCTATAGTGTTATCTATTAACAGTCTTTCCTGTTAATACTGTAGTCTATTAGTCATTTTTCTTTTTTAAAATTGAGTCTTTCTTTCTTTACATTCGTCTTCTGATTTCGTGAACGACGATTCTGTTCACCCGTATAATTATAAATTTCTCAACAAAACATTTCTTCCTCAATACGTTTGTGTCTTCTGTTTAACACCCACCATACTGATCCATGTCATAACGCTATATTCCACACAGGCTAGTAAATAACTAGCCATCAGGGAGGGCAAAATATTTTCCAGGAGGGGGAAACAATTTTCCAGAGGAGAAAATTATTTATATATTTTTCATACATACACGCATGCACATATTAGTTTGTAATTCTTATATCATAATAGAAATAAGTACACAGATTGGATTAATTTATTAAAACATTTATTGCTTCATAATATGCATAAAATTAATGGCTTGTAAAATTTAATGTTTGATCTCCATTAAGTAGTATTCAAGTTTCCAAAGATTTAATATTATGATGTCCGTAATCAAAACATCAGAGCAGGGTTTAGTGTGTATGAGGGTACACCGTGGATACAAATTTTCGACATTCCCTATTGAGCGTTGCTTAGAGTAAAGCTGCGAATCTACAGTGTACGTTTCACAGAACAAAGACGCGGAAAAGAAGGAGCGCTCCGAAGTGTCTCATGGACACTGAGCTTCCTGCAGAGGATTGATTCCCTAAAAACGAAAAGACTGTCTATGAACCGTTCCTCTGTAAATACGTGCACTTACACTAGCCAGCGATCCACACGAAGCAAATCGCTGTCCACGCCGGACACCTTTTCAGCTTGCATGCGTTGTGTTGGTGTGGGTTTCGGCACTTACCATTTCAAAAACGCAAAAAGAAAGAAAATAAAGATAAGTGAGGCCAGAAATAACGCGAATTGTGTGTGTGTGTGTGTGTGTGTGTCCTGCCTGCCTTTTACTTCCATATTCCTTAAGGAAATGGAAGTATGGTGATGGCAAAAAAAAATCGTGTTCCAGTTATTGCAGATTCTGATTGTACTACACACAAAACATGAAAAAAAGTCGTTTTCCGAAAAGTGTGTGTGTGTGTGTGTGTGTGTGTGTGTGTCTGTCTGTCTGTAGATTTTTTCTATGGCAAACGATAACAGCCGCAAATTCAAACAGAATCAAATAATTTTTTACATACTGCCCTGATTTGTAGAGTACTCACGACCTATTGTTTTTGGTGAAGATCGGTTGAGGGAAAGGGGTAGTTTACCTGCAACGGGTTTTTTTTATCAAGGGAAATTTTTACTTCCATGTTCCTTAAGGAAATGGAAGTATGGTGATGGCAAAAAAAATCGTGTTCGAGATTATTGCAGAATATGATTGTACTACACTCAAAACATGAAAAAAAGTCATTTATCTAAAAGTGTCTGTGTGTTTGTCTGTGTGTCTATGTGTCTGTCTGTCTGTGTGTCTGTAGATTTTTTTCTATGGCAAACGATAACAGCCGCAAATTCAAACAGAATCAAATAATTTTTTGCATACAGCCCTGATTTGTAGAGTACTCGCGACCTGTTGTTTTTGGTGAAGATCGGTTGAGGGAAAGGGGTAGTTTACCGGCAACGTTTTATGTTTTAACAAGGGTATTTTCTATGGCAAACGATAACAGCCGCAAATTCAAACATAATCAAATACGTTTTTGCATACAGCCCTGATTTCTTGAGTACTAAAGACCTATTGTTTTTGGTGAAGATCGTTTAAGGGAAGGGGTAGTTTACCTGCCACGTTTTTTGTTTTATCAAGGGTATTTTGTATGGCAAACGATAACAGCCGCAAATTCAAACAGAATCAAATGATGTTTTGCATACAGCCCTGTACTTTAGAGTTCTCAATACCAATTGGTGTTGGTGAAGATCGGTTAAGGGAAAGGGGTAGTTTACCTGCAACGTTTTATGTTTTAAAAGGGTATTTTCTATGGCAAACGATAAGAGCCGCAAATTCAAACAGAATCAAATACGTTTTTGCATACAGTCCTGTTTTGTTGAGTACTAAAGACCTATTGTTTTTGGTAAAGATCGGTTAAGGGAAAGGGGTAGTTTACCTGCAACGTTTTATGTTTTATCAAGGGTATTTTTCCTATGACGAACGATAACTGCCTTAAATTCAAAGAGAATCAACTAATGTTTTGCATACAGCCCTGAATTGTAGACTTCTCAAGACCTATTGTTATTGGTGAAGATCGGTTAATGGAATAGGGTAGTTTACCAGCAACGTTTTATGTTTTATCAAGGGTGTTTTCTATGGCAAACGATAACAGCCGCAAATTCAAACAGAATCAAATAATTGTTTGCATACAAGCCTAAATTGTAGAGTACCCAAGACCTGTCGTTTTTGGTGAAGATCGGTTTAGGGAAAGGGGTAGTTTACCAGCAACGGTTTTTTTTTCAAGGGTAATTTTTTTCCATAGTAAACGATAACAGCCGCAAATTCAAACAGAATCAAATGATGTTTTGCATACAGCTTTGTATTGTAGAGTTCTCAATACCTATTGGTGTTGGTGAATATCGGTTAAGGGAAAGGGGTAGTTTACTAGCAACATTTTATGTTTTAACAAGGGTAATTTTTTATATGACGAACGATAACTGCCGTAAATTCAAACAGAATCAACTAGGTTTTTGCATACCTTTTTGAACTAAGGAGAACTCAAGGTCTGTTGATTTTGTTGAAGATCGGTTAAGGGAAGGGGTAGTTTATCAGCAACGTGTTATGTTTTAAAAAGGGTAATTTTTTTTATGACGAACGATAACTGCCGAAAATTCAATGAGAATCAAATAATTTTTTGCACTCGTTCCTGAGTTGCAGAGAGCTCAAGGTCTGTTGATTTTGGTGAAGATCAGTTAAGGGAAAGGGGTAGTTTACCTGCAACATTTTATGTTGTAACAAGAGAAATGTTTCCATGACGAACGATAACTGCCGCACATTCAAACAGAATCAAATATTTTTTTGCATGCTTCCCTGAATTGTAGAGGACTGTTGTTTTTGGTCTGTTGCATTGTTGAAGGTCTGTTGATTTTGGAGAAGATCGGTTAAGATAAACGGGTAGTTTACCTGAAACATTTTATGATTTAACAAGAGTAAAGTACTTAATTTTTGTAAATAAAGTATCCTGATAAGAAGCTCATAGTCATCCACTGTAGAAACGTAGATGAAATATCTATAAATGAACAGGTTAGGTGAAATATCTATAAATGAACAGGTTAGGTGAACGGGGTGGGGGTAATTTTCTATTATTAAAAATTATAGTTGAAGGTGGAGGGCAGAATTTTTTATATGTGTACTACGTTATCGGCAACAAAGAAGTAGTTTTTTGTTAAAATTGCTTCCCGGGCTCTTTAGCCGTAGTTCAATGTTTTCTGCAAAACCAGACTTTTCGGCAGTGCCATCGACTGCCATCATCGGTGAAAATCGAGTGCGAAAACGTGAGGTGGTATACGTTAGTGACCAGAGTAATGTGGTTAATGCTGAAGCAATAAGTAGAAAGACGTAGTTTCTATGGAAATATTTCATTTCGAATGTGATTTTAAATATAAATCTTAGAACATGGAAGTCATGTATGGTTCTCCATACCGATATTTTTTTTGGCAAACGATAACAGCCGCAAATTCAAACAGAATCAAAAGATTATTTGCATACAGCCCTAAATTGTAGAGTTCTCAAGACCTTTTGTTTTTGGTGAAGATCGGTTAAGGGAAAGGGGTAGTTTACCTGCAACGTTTTTGTAACAAGGGTATTTTATATGGCAAACGATAACAGCCGCAAATTAAAACAGAATCAAATAATTTTTTGCATACAGCCCTGATTTGTAGAGTACTCAAGGTCTATTGTTTTTGGTGAAGATCGGTTAAGGGGAAGGGGTAGTTTACCTGCAACATGTTTTTATCAAGGGTATTTTCTATGGCAAACGATAACAGCCGCAAATACAAACAGAATCAAATAATATATTGCATACCTCCCTGAATTGTAGAGATCTCAAGGACTTTCGATTTTGGTGAAGATCGGTTAAGGGGAAGGGGTAGTTTACCTGCAACCTTTTACGTTTTAACAACAGTAAAGTACTTGAAAATTCATTTAAACTTTTTCAAACAATGGTTATTGTTAAAAATAAAATAATTTTGTTGCCAGGCAATAAAATTGTAATTTTTTCATTTTAATGTAAATTATGTATGAGTTAATATACATGTGTAAAATAATATATCGTTCGTGGCAGGTAAGCATATCTCAGTTATGTAATGTTTATGTTTCCATTTTATTATTATGACTACAGCAATAAAAAGGCAGGGAAGACACACACACACACACACACACACACACACACACACACACACACGCACACACAATTCGCGTTATTTCTGGCCTCACTCATGTTTATTTTCTTACATTTGCACGCTTTTTAAATGAAAAGTGCCGAAACCCACACCAACATAACGCGTGCAAGCCGAAAAAATGGACATAAATTTGCTTCCTGTGGATCGCTGGGCAGTGTAACTGCACGTGTTTACAGAGGAACGATTCATAGACAGACTTTTCGTCTTTAGGGAATGAACCCTCTGCAAGATGCTGAGGGTCCATGAGTGACTTCGGAGCGCTCCTTCTTTTTCGCGTGTTTGTTCTGTGAAACATACACTGTAGATTCGCAGCTTTACTCTAAGCAACGCTCAATAAGAAATATTGAAAATTTTTGTCCACGCTGTACCCTCATTCACACTAATCATAATATTAAAAGTTTGGAAACTTGAGCACTACTTAATGGAGATCAATCATTATCTTATACAAGCCATTAATTTTATGCATATTATATATATATATATATATGTGTACAACGTTATCGGCAACAAAGAAGTAGTTTTTGTTAAAATTCCTTCCCGGGATATTTGACCGTAGTCCAATGTTTTCTACAAAACCAGACGTTTCGGCAATGCCATCGACTTCCATCATCAGTGAAAATCGAGTGCGATAACGTGAGGTGGTGTACGTTAGTGACCACAGTACTGTGGTTAAGGCTGAAGCAGTAAGTAGAAAGAAGTAGTTTCTATGGTAATATTTCATTTCGAAAATGATTTTAAATATAAATCTTAGAATATGGAAGTCATGTATGGCTCTCCATACCGATATTTTATTGGAGTAATCACAATAATAAAACTTTGGAAACGTAAACATTACATAATTGAGATATGCTTGCCTGCCGGGAACGATATATTCTCACTCTTACGTGATTTAAATTAAAATGAAAAAATTATAATTTTATTGGCTTGCAACAAAATTATTTTATTTTTAACAATTACCATTGTTACTTCCATGTTCCATAAGGAAATGGAAGTATGATGGTGGCGAAAAAAAATCGTGCTCGAGATAAGGGCTGATTCTGATTGTATTATTCTCAAAACATGAAGAAAAAGTCATTTTTTGAAAAATGTGTGTGTGTGTGTGTGTGTGTGTGTGTGTGTGTGTGTGTGTGTCTGTGTCTGTGTGTACAATGTTTTCTATGGCAAACGATAACTGCTGCAAATTCAAACAGAATCAAATATTTTTTTTGTATACAGCTCTGAACTGTAGAGGACTGAAGATCTGTTGATTTTGGTGAAGATTGGTTAAGGGAAAGGGGTACGTTTACCTGCAACGTTATATGTTTTAACAAGAATAATTTTTTCTATTGCGAACGATAACTGCCACAAATTCAAACAGAATCAAATAATGTTTTGCATAGGTCCCTGAACTATACAGGACTCAAGGCCTATTGATTTTCTTGAAGATCGGTTAAGGGGAAGGGGTAGTTTACCTGCAACGTTTTAAGTTTTAACAAGAGTAAAGTACTCTTGTTAATGGTAATTGTAATTGTTAAAAATAAAATAATTTTGTTGCCAGGCAATAAAATTATAAATTTTTCATTTTAATTTAAATGTATGAGTGAAAATGTGGCAAAAAAATTATAAATTTTTCATTTTAATTTAAATGTATGAGTAAAAATATTTATTTTCTGGCACGCAAGCATATCTCAATTATGTAATGTTTACGTTTCCAAAGTTTTATTATGATTACCGCAATAAAAAGGCAGGCAGGACACACACACACACACACACACACACACACACACACACACACACACACACACACACACACACACACACACAATTCGCGTTATTTCTGGCCTCACTCATTTTTATTTTCTTACGTTTGCACGTTTTTTAATGCACGCCAAGGTCCAATGTTTTATGAAAAACCAGACGTTTCAGCAGTGCTATCATCAGTGAAAAAAAATCTACAGACACACAGACAGACACACACACAGACACTTTTCGGAAAATGACTTTTCTTCATGTTTTGAGAGTAGTACAATCAGAATCGGCCCTTATCTCAAACACGTTTTTTTCGCAGTCACCATACTTTCATTTCCTTATGGAACATGGAAGTAAAAAGGATACAGAGAAATTAGTTAATCTATTTTTTGGTAAAAAGCGTTTGTGGGATTACCACGATGACCATGCGAAAGTAATCGTGGAACCGTGTGGGATCATCGGTATCCTCGTTGAAATATGTAAATCTCTAACCTGTAGGGTCACCTAACAGGTGGTGAAACTTACGAACTTCTCTCTTTGTGCAGATTTTGTTGACGCATTCACTTCTTTGACCTCTTCTTCCAGCCTTTCACTTCTTTGAAAACCCCCCAATAACCTTTCTTTAAGCTCCGGTGGTACTCGAAATGAACGCGGAAGGCCAAAGTGATACGCGGGTCCTGAAAGGTTAGGAACCACTAAAAATATATACGACTAGGTCAATCCAATGTACCAGCACCATTGACTGCGGGGGGGGGGGGTCCTCGCTGCATTGACTAGCGTGGAAGTCGAGAAGGCTGAACTTTATTCATTTTTTGGTTGCACCGTTGCGAGCCACCACGAACTAGAATTTCGTACTAGTTCTAGTCCATTTTATAAAATTTTAGTGTTCTAGTACATTACAAACAGTACCTTTTTCCCGAACGATTTTCAGTATAATACCATTTGTTGTATATTTCTATAATATTATTGGACAGTTTAATTGTAAATAAAAATTAACGAGCTTAGTCGGATATGGCAACTATTGAAGACTACAGAAGCATTAAGGAAAGCTCAAGAATTCATGGTATTGAAAAAAAGGTTTTGAAAATCAAAATGAATTGGAGAACAAGTGTGTCAATCCAATGTACTGCGGCGCCATTTATCAACAGAAATCTACAAAAATAATGAGTAAACATTTCCAGTGATTATTTTTTTTTGAATGACAATCCTTATACATGTAAATAGCGATTAAGGATGTTATATATTAAAATGCTAAATTATTTTAAACATTAAAAGTTATCTAAAAATTAACTGAAAAATTAACATGAATTTGGAGAATTACGATTGATACTTATGTTATGATAATGAAAACTACAGATCCTGGATTTATAAATGACTACAGTGAGGTGAGTACTGATTTTGTTTCGCGTTTGTTGTACTTATAGTGGTTTTACATTGAGTCAGTCTATTATAATGTGGTAGTAAATATCATAAAAACTGTATCAGTGCAATGTATTTTGTTGTTTAGTTAGGTTTCCCGTACACCTGGTGTTCTATCTTATTAAATTTGTCTGTCTTACACGCGCTCGTGCGTGTGTGTGTGTCAGAGAGGGGAGAGAGAGAGAGAGAGAGAGAGAGAGAGAGAGAGAGAGAGAGAGGGAGGGAGAGAGAGATAAGAAGAATTTCGACGAAACCGAAACATCGAAGCATGATAATGTTTTTAGGCTTTTGAAACGTATAATGTGCATAAACTGCAGACTCTCCTGTGCAAGTGGGGAATCGAAAGTGTAGAAAAAATATAGTGTTAACATCACCTGGACCGTTACATTTTTCGATGACGTTACACATTTTGCATCACGCATTTTGTGGAATGACCCCCAGCCTAAAAACATTATCATGTTAAATACATTGAAACGAGGGGTGTAAAGTATGGGATGCGTCTCAAACAACCTCTCCCATGCAACCGTCAACCTCACCTTCCCGAGCGATGTCTTTACATCCGACGCACCCTGTTACCACTGACGAGGCTCTGACCACCGAGTACTGGCGCTATAAAATTAGCTCATAGTTAGGAATTGTAGGAAATTACATTGTTTCAGGAGTTGCAACCTGGTTGGTCCAAGAGCACGTCCAAAGGAGTAGGTTGAGCCATCAGGCAGCTGAAGCAACTCCATGTAGGATTGGAAGCACAGGAGCCATTTCATCCACCAAGCTATGGGTGCTGCAGGCCAGTAACCTGCACACTCGAGACCACACTTAACCAAAGAAAGCAAAGAGAGAAAGCCGCACGGAAAATTTTTAGAATTTAATTGGGGAGGAAGTATGACTATGATATACGATGGTGCTCGTATAGTACTCGGAACATCAAATCTGGGAAAGAAGTGGAAATAATGCCTGAGAGACTTCTCAGGAAACTATACGAGGCAAGAAGCACGGGACGACGATCTAGAAGAAGGGCCAGAACGACATGGCAAGACAATGTGGAGGACAGGGGCATCCCTTGCTTGCTCTCCAGAGGCAACAGTAGCGATCTCTTTGCAACTCCGCAACACCCCAGGGTAGAAGACGATACGACTGCGAATAAGAAGACTAAGACATTGAAACGATAGTAAATAAAAATGTAATAAATTTTCTTCACATCTCTTACCTTCCTGGTTATGTTGGTTTAAAATGTTTTTGCTGGATGGTGCTTGATCTTAGATAGGTCAGTGATATTAAAGCCGCATGGCCGAATTGCGTGGGATATCGTGGCCGAGCTCCAAAATTGTGAACCACAGCCTAAGTATTTGTATGTAGAGTATGTATGTAGACTAAGTATAACCACTAGTTAGAGTGATTCGTACGTAGATTAGTAACGGATTTCTGCTTACAGTTGGTAATTTCTATTCATCATCGAATACACATTTCTACATTTTGCACGCAGTTGTTCGCGTATTTTCCTCCGTATGACACTGGCACTGCGAGTTGCGTGGGGATACAGTACGTTCCCCTACGCTGCTTGACGTTTGTACAGTCAAAGCAAAACTCATATGCGACTTGAAAATTTACCCCTCCGAAAATTACAGTAAGAGTATTAGAATACTTAAACCATATACTTTGTTATTCTAAATCATTTCTAATATTATACTTTGCAACACGAACACGCACAAATATTAGCATATACTTGTAATACAAATCGACGCACACGATATTCACAGCTGGTAAACATACATTCAAGGGACAAACTTTTGAATATGACTGTAGACTGCTCGGTAGTGTGAGACGCGCTTGCGCGTTTCTCTCTAAACTTCTAAACTCCCGAAGTTCAAATTTTCCCGCATCCTTTGTTAAATTTGTCTAGTAGTATTTTGCTTGTGTGTGTGTGTGTGTGTGTGTGTGTGTGTGTGTGTTTGTGTGTTTGCCTGTGTTACGTATCAGGCCAAGCACAGGAGACAAGACTGTTCTATTATTTGTCACCAGCGATAGGGTTAGGCCACAGCCTTCTGAACATTTCTCACGGAGTCACGGAGGCTGTGGTTGGGCACGTAGACCGAGTTGTGACCTTGACTCGATCCCGCGATCGCTGCACAGCCGTTGTGACTATGAGTCACAATCGCTGCCACTTTACCGATTCGCGTCACACGGGCTGAAAATGTTTTAAAACAAAACCCAATATGAAGGTGACTGAAATATGAAGTGTCCCAACGTAGACATAACGTGGCCGTTATGATAGAAAGCTTATTCTCTTTATTGAAAACATTTCAGGTTTTATAACAATATTTACGTCATAAGACAGAAAAATCGTAAACTACTATTTTTAAACGTTTCTGAAACATTCTGAAGATACACAAGACACGAGATACCCGTAATGATACGAGTTTTTCACTTATATGCTTAGACCTCAAAGTTCTAAAGAAAAAATGAAGTACGGTACCGCTTGATTCATGTTAATAGGGCAAATTTTAAGAATCATACTATAGTAACAATGTTTCTGGAATAATCTTTCTTAAACGAACTATACTTTTTCTACTATTCGTTGTGTAGTTCTGATCATGATTGTAGTCACACCATTCCCCCGTAGTTATTTGGATCACATTTTATATGATTCAGGCTGCATCTGATGGAGTTTGAGTGTGCTGGACCTTTACGAAACCACCACTGGCGGTCTTTAAAATATCGTTTGTAAAAATAGTGTTATGATCTTTAGTAAATTTTTTCCATGACGATATATTTTATGACAAAAAAATATTAGAAATGAACGAATGAGTCGTACAGTAGTTTGATACTATAGACAAATTAGACGTTCTGACAACGAATAATTTTTTTAGAGAGGGCCACACCCCCTAGACACTCACTTCTGGATCCGCCACTGGACAGCGTTTTTTACATTAATACTGGCCGCTGGACTCTATAATTAGGTGATCGTCTGTGCTGCGTGTAATGCTGGATAATTTTGTTTACTCACAGTTCATTCACTATCTTAAAAAGATATTGAAATTGATGTATTTATTATACTGGATAATCAAAGTTAATACTGGACTTACAGTATTAAGCCGTAGTAATAATAGTGTACATTAACCTTAACGACTAATTAAATTGAGTTTAATTAACTTTAACTGACTAAATTAACTTTAACGAGTAATTCGTTGTTTGGTGTGGTGTCTTATCCTCCTCCTGTTCGACCTCCTCTCTCTTGTATGGCGGCATAAGTGAATGTTGTCCTACGACACACAGTCATCGGTCACGGATCCGAGCTAACATCATCCAATTTCGGACAATCATCGTAGATCTCTTTAATAGTTTGAGTTTCCGATTTTACTTCATCTGCCTGGGTGGCCCATCATGATTTTCCTTCTTGCATGCGGACAGTACGTAGATTTTATAAACTAGGTTGCTGATGGCTCCTTATGCATTTCATACAGTTCTTGATTGAAGACTGAAATGCCTCTGTCAGAGACCGTTCTCACAATATCTGTTAGTTTGTTTCTCATCCTTTTCTGACACTGGCCAGGTCCCAGAGACATAAGTTAATATGGGTCTTGCCAGGGTTTGGTAGTTAAATATTGTTATGACGCTCACACGGATCGTCTTGTTGTACAGTGGAAACAGAATACCTGACGCCAGACGAAGTCACTAATTACAACTGTATACAATTAGAAATAGACAAAGACATTTTTGTTCAATTCTTCGAGTTAAAATTTGTCCAGCACACATCAGTAAATGTTACCTTATTACAGTTTTGCACTGATTAACACAATACCACTAAACCGCAGATTACAATAACAATCACTCTGAACCTCACTGTAATATCGCTGCTCTGAAAACTGAAAAACTCCGCTACTAATTCCACCCCACCCCCTCAGGGTGTGTCGCATCGTAGTGACACAGCAGGCCTGGATGGCGGTATGAATAGTCGAACAACGTGTGGAAGGAGCATCTCGAATGATCTAGAGCGTAAAGTGCAAAGCGTCACGTAGGCACACAGGTTCCCTATGTCCTCAACTTAGCATATCTACCTTCAAAGTGATTTAAAAGATCATAATACTGCCGAGTTAAAGCTGTCAGTCTTGCTGTCTTTTCCTCCGATACGTCATTGTCCCAGGTTACCGGGAATCTCAATTATGTAAAATTTTCAGTGGCTGCTCATGATTAAACCGTAACAAACGGCGCTATCTATAAAAATTGTCTCTATAAACGTAAACTACAATTTATATTTTCCTTTATTTAACCCACAGAAAGTATAAGAAAAGCTTCCCTATTTTCGAAGTTCCTAATAGCACTACTTTTCCATGCATTACTTCTTCTTCTTCTTCTTCTTCTTCTTCTTCTTCTTCTTCTTCTTCTTCTTCTTCTTCTTCTTCTTCTTCTTCTTCTTCTTCTTCTTCTTCTTCTTCTTCTTCTTCTTCTTCTTCTTCTTCTTCTTCTTTGCAAGTATAAGGCTCAAAGTCTATCACGTTGTCCGTTGTGCCAAGTGATCTTTTTAGACGATTTAAGGTGCTTAAGTCTCCCTGAATGGGCAACCAACTCGATTGCAGGAAAGTCGGGTGGTGGGGCTGCCACCTTCGAACCCCCAGACCTGCCCTGGGTCTCATTCGGAGACCCACCTCCTAGGCTCTTCTGCTTTATGCGCCGTTGGGAATTTTCCTTCTCTGCTTCGAGATCGTTGAGCCCAGGCCGGGGCCTTATACCTGGGTGCTACCATCCGGAGCCAGATGGACCCAGGGTTTTCAAGGAGGTTGCTACTCCTCCCGCTTCTCTTTACCCATTATTTGCAAGATGAGGCCCCGGGCTTGGGACCGGCAGTGTTAAACAACACCGTTGGCAGAGTTTTTCAGAACTTAAACCGGGTTAAGTAATGTAACAAATTGAAACATTATTTTTGAGTAACAGTTTAGATAAAATATGAACATGCTTTGTTTCAAACGAGTTAACAAACCAGCAGCTACTGTTACTGTTCTTTAAATACATATATTTTCAGAACTGACGTCTTTAATTGTCGAAACAACGGAATATCGTCTTCGTATACTGTCTGTATCATACTGTATTAAAATTCCATCCCGTGTGTGAGGGTCGAGATTCTTATTGCATATTTATCGTCTAACTCCTGTCTCAAGAATGCAAGAAAAAGGCGGCAATCGTTTTTAAATTGTCAAATTATCTCTCATACTCGTTATTTTAGTTGGTTCCAGTAATTTATTGAATCGATGGGCGAAGAATAAACATAATGGATACTTTTATAGTTTTTAAAATTTTAATATTTCTAAAAGGTGTCTGAGTACCTTATAGTAGGCGGTGAAGGTCAATACCTAAAACTAGGATCAAAAGTGATAAAAAATATTTAAAACATCAAGTAATAATGATGTAACAATGACGTAGGATGGTGACAGCAACCAAAAAATAAAAGTAAGAATAGGACAAGGTAAGACAGCAACAAAACAATTAAACAGTCTGCTTTGGAGTCCACGAATAACAAAAAACAATAAAATCAGAATATATAAAACTAGTCGAAAGTATAGTCCTATATGGAGCAGAACTGTGGGAAATTAATAAAAGAAATAAGTCCATAATAAGAGCTATGGAGATGGATTACTGGCGGAGGTACTGTAGACTAACAAGACTAGATAGAGTGAGAAATGTAGAGATAAGACAAGCGATGGGAATCGATCTTGACATTATAGAAACAATAGAAGCAAGAAGACTGAATTGATTTGGACACCCAAGAAGAATGTCGGATGAGAGATGGCCAAGGAAGGTATGGGAATGGACTCCACACTCTAGAAGAAAAGAAGGACTCAACACTCTAAACTTTCATGGAAAATGGACGTCGAAGATGCAATGAATGCAAGAGGACTTACGGAACAGGACGGCGCCAGCCGTAATTAAATCGCCTAAAAAAAAATCTATGCCTCTCGCTTCCACGCATGACGGCAGCTCCATCCTTGTCTGCACGATCAGCTTAATTATTTTATTTTCTGGAATCTGATCACTAATTTTCTACAGCGGATCACGTATTTTCTGTTTCAATATACGTACTGCAGATGATTTATCCACAGCTTGTTTTCCTGGATGGGTTCCTCGGTCGTATCCTCCTGCATAATATACGCCGGTGGTGAGTATACGAGAGATAACAATTAGACATTTTTATTCTCTTTTACTAAGCGGAAACGTATTTGATAGTGAGCTAGATCGCTCGAAAGCGCTATCGGAAGGGATTAAAATAATTCAGTGCAATAGTTGTAATCTATGTAAAGAATGTATCTCTTTTTTCTACAATTTTTGGATCTGATTTCAGGCAGTGGTCTTGCGTTGCGTTTTTAATTCAAGCTTTTTTTCTTATGACAAAGACACAAATTAATATTTTAAATATCTTCTTCTGATAGTTCCCATCCGTTTCGGATGTTGGATATCATACATGCTATTTTAACTTTCTGCACCGCTGCACGGAATAAGTCAGTTGTATTCATACCAAACCAGGTCCTTAAATTTCTCAGCCATGATATTCTCGATCGCTCAACTCCTCTCTTTCCAAATACTTTTCCCTGTAGTATGGACTGCAATAAGTAAAATCTCTGTTCTTTTCTCATGAGATGTTCCAGATACTGAAGCTTTCTTATCTTCACTCTGTTAATAACTTCCCTTTCTTTCTTCATCTTTCTAAGAACTTCAACATTAGTTATATGTGCTGTCCACGAAATGCTCAGTATTCTATGGTAGAGCCACATTTCGAAAGATTCCAATTTCTTAGTTGTGGCTACAGTCAAACTCCAAGATTCTACACCGTAGAAGAATTCAAGACTGAGAATACGTAGCAGCGTAGAAATCTCATCTTTGTGTTTATTGTAAAATCGTGACTTTTGAATAAAATGCTCATTCTAGCGTAACTGCTCTTGCCTTTTCAATTCTGCTCTTTTCAAGATGGTTCGTTTCAAGATTGTCCATTGACTATAGTACCAAGATATGTGAATTGACTTACACGTTCAACTGGCCTTGGTTTATATTAAGGGTACATTTTAAATCTATATTTTATATATATGTAATATCTACATTTCTATAAAACTTTTATGTTTGAAACCGGTATTTTAAGTCGCTCGACTGTAATACAAAAGCGCACTCTTCGCTGCATGTCTGATTGACTCTTGCTAACAGTAGTGTCGTCAGGTTGTCATGGCAGCTACTCTACGTGTAAGCACAGAAAGTTGGCAACGCACATGTGCTGTTTTGTTGCCATTTTTACATGCGTAGCGTTGGTGGGATTGTGGTTTTCGTAATTTGCCTACTAAAATTTGGAAATTATGAAACAAATAAGTTATTTACGTATTTACATTTTTCATTACATATCGAAAAAATGTATCTTTTCTCGGTTGTTATATTTCACCGGGAGGGTCTCGCCCAAGATCCTTCCACGAGCCGCCACTGCTTTCTAACAAAGTAACTGCCGACGTTAGTAGAAAATGGCATATTTTGTTTGCCACGTTTACACTACAGGAAAGGACTGTCTTCAGAGAAACGTAAAAAGGTTAAGAATGGTCACTGTGGCGAATTTCCAACTTAGCCAATTCAAAAAAAGTTAGTAGATTACAAAAAGTAGGCCTATATCATGGCAATATCTCGAACAATAAACGAGACGTATTTACTTACGTAAGAGCTATTTATTATTAAGAGCGAGTTATTTGGCTTGTTTTTCTAATTTTTTTGCGTTGATTTAAAAAAAAAATTAAGTTTTTCGACAAAACAAATGTCTACTAAACAGGGTTAGATTATGTATACAACCTTAACGACGAAGTTATGTACATAACCTCCGTAACGCATAAATATCCAGTATTTTTGTACCCTTTTTTTTAATGATAATTATCGCGTAGTTGTTTTGTGCCTGATTTCACGCGCCGTGTTACGATGGAATTTTGACCGTGGGAACTGGAATGTCCATCGTAGGAAGCGCGGAGGCCTACAGCATTATTCAACGCGGATGCAGTAGTTTTGTTTTCGTAATTAAATAGATTCTTACAACTTTCACTGCGTTGAACAAGCACTGTAACTGTGACTGACGCAGGCTTCTTGTAGCTCGTGTGTGTCTACTAATACATTGTTTAGATCACGGACTATACACACGCACTCACACACACACAAAGCACTGTAACTGTGATTGACGCAGGCTTCTTGTAGCTCGTGTGTGTCTATTAATACATTGTTGCGCGCGCGCGCGCACACACACACACACAAAGCACATTTCTTCTTCTGCTTCTGTTGATAGTTCGGATATTGGTCGGTCTGAATTGTATGGAATGGTAATACCCCGTCGGCCAAAAGAATGACAGTCAGAAGCCTTTGAAGTAATAATGTGATCTTAATTATGTGGCACTTCCCGACAACGACTCCGTGCACCAATCGGGTTGACCGTTAGTAAGATGAGATTACAGTTTGAAGCTACGTTGCCACAATTAGTATTCATCAATCGCAGCTTATCATCTCCAATCCAGCCGACCCGTCGTGTCGTCGTAATTCTGCTGTCGGTGTGTACGTTGTTTAATGATGTATAGAAACACATCAACAACGTGACTACACTGATGCGAGGTAAATAATTAATTACTACTGATAACAGTTGCTTTGATGCCAGTTGTAATTCTTTTGGCCGAGGCAGTATTAACAGCTTCTATTCTGAACGCTCTTGCGAATTCCTCTTTATGTGAAATGGTATATATTTTATGCGATTGTAAGTCACAGTTACGTAAACAAGACAGTTATATATTATAATTTCCTCTGAAGAGTCTGAGGGATCTACAAACACGTAAATACCCAGGCACATGCTTCATGCTTATTTTATAATTTTACAAAGAAATTCTGGCATATACTGTTTCGCTGAAGTCCACTGGTGCAATTAAAAAAGAAAACCTAAAAAATTGAGCTTAAAGTTTTAGTAATTCCTATTTTTATTCATTTGAAAGTACATAATAAGTAAGATCTACAGTTAGGAAGATATATATATATATATATATTGTAATAAAACTGATTTACTACAAATAAAATAATTTATGTTGATAAACATTTTTTATAGTTTATTAATTTATTAAAAAAAATGTTTAATAATGGTTTTATTTATTTATTTAATTTTTTAATTATTTAATTATTATTGTTCGATTAATTAAACTATGAATTAATATTGGTGTAATACTTCGTAACGAAATATTTGTTTTACAGTGTTAATCGGATTATGTCAAGCTGGTTCGAAGCGTATTCTCTTCTAGCTCAGCTCTTTTTCTTCTTCTTCTTCCGGATTACTTTCGTTAAATCTTCTAAATTATATTAGAAATGAAATATACTAATTTAATTAACTCAAATAATCAAGAAATCGAATATTTAGAACAATTCTGATGTTTTTTTTTAAAAAGTGATGCGACAATTTTACGCACATCGACTATGCTGCGGCTAAGACTCGACTCACAGGTCGATTGTGTCACTAGACAAATACATGAAATTACAAAAATTAATTAATAGAGTTCTTTGAACTGTCGAAATGGTCAGAGAAGGGCAAGTCACAAGATACAGTACTTACAATTAATTAAATCTTAAATACTATTCCATAAAAGTAACATATCTCTAAAAATAATGTCATTTAATAAAGAAATTTTTGAACCATACAGCAGTGTATGACGTCACGTCGTTGCTACTTCAAGGCGGCTGTGTACGTCTCGCTATGCAAACAGGAAAAATGGCGGCCGTCGACTTCGAATTTCTGCTACCCACGCTGATTACTCGTTCTTTCTTCTCCCTCAAATATAATGGTGTATATCTTCCTCTGCGGTGATGTAGTCCCTCTGGATAATTGGTTGTAGTGTTCTCTTCTACTCGGCGATGTAGTTCGGTGCAGGATTATTTGTGTCGTATGCAGTGTTCCAAAATCCGTTTGAGTTCGTTATTTATTGAAATTGGTGTTAAGTTGATAATTTCAATATGGCGGATGATTCTTAGTGCATTGGTGTTAGATCGTGTTATATCTGCAATTCGTTTCCACTTTGTTATTGTTTAAGTTCATTTTTTATATTAAGTTCGGTTTATAACCTCTGTAGTAAATTTTTAATTTACACTTTAATTTTTCTTCAAATAATTTAAATTTCTTGGCTCTTCCTTCGGTACTTTCTCATCCGTTCAGGATCACTTTTAACAATCAACTGATGACTTAAATCGTCGTTTAATGTAGTAATCTCCGAAATATCTTATTCTCCTTCCCCATTGTCTGGAATCAGCTGTTCGCCTTGGCTTAGATCTGATCTTATAAAAATATATGACATTTTTTCCTATTTTATGGCCATAACTTAATTGTTTGTTAATTTTATGAAAATTTAAATACCTAGCAATATTCCTGTTCTAATTTTACATAATTCAATATACAACTTGACCTAATTTGGTTTCAAATAAGCTTAAAATTTGCAATTTTTAACATTTCTTATAGGCCTTATTATTTTTCACATAATTATAAATTAAATGGTTTGCAATTCATTTTGAGTTAACATTTTCCTTAAATAATTTTACTTCTTTCATCATTATTCTTGGTTTTTAACAATTTGTTGTTATAATACTCTAATACTGATTAATTCACCTTTTATTTGTACTGAGTCCCTGGTTAGGCATTATATTACACATTTCCAATAAATTTAATTTTATCTTCTGATCATTACATTTACTATTTTGTATTTCTGTGATGATTATATCTAAATATCTTTAATTTAAATTGACTAATCTCTGTTAAATTTATACAGTTTTATTTATTATATCCTCTTGGATTTGATTATATGATAAAAGTTGATTTTGGCCTAAAATACGGTTTTGCTTTGCTATTGGTTTTTTAACTATTTTGTTCCTTATTATGTCTATGGTTTACAATTCAAAAATATATCAATATTACCTTCTTGCCTTCCCTACCTTGACAAAATTTTAACATTAATTAACATCATTTAATTATAACATAACATCTTATAATCTATCATTTTCATTTATATTGTTTAATTATAATAAAACATTTTATCTTTATTATTTTTAACTACCTTATTTAATCATAACAAACATTCTATATCTAGCATCTTTCACTACATTATTTATATATAATAAAAACATCTTATGTCTATCCTTTCTAACTATATTATTTAATCATAACAACACATTCTATATTTAACATATTCCATTACATCTATGGTAAGTTCATGGTTTCCTATCTATATTACTATTCAACAATCCTTATATATATTATATTTAAACACTCTTATAATTAATATATTTGCAGTCATTTGCTGTCTTTTATTACAATCCTTATATATTATATTTAAACACTCTTATACTTAATGATATTTGCAGTCATTTGCTGTCTTTTATTACAATCCTTATATATTTTATTTAAACACTCTTATAATTAATAGATTTGCAGTCATTTGCTGTCTTTTATTCTTATTTTTTATACTGTAAAACACTTTTTATTTTCTACTCTTAATAGTAGTCTTTGACTCCTTCTATCTAAACACTTTTATTACCTACTCTAATTGTAGTCTTTATTCTGAGTTTGTTTATTAGGGTATGTCACTTTCTATTCTCTACACTAATGGTAGTCTTTGATTCTTATTTACACTATGGTAGTCTTTCACTCCTTCTAGCTAACATGCTATTCTTTATTCATAAGTTATTTTTATATTTACTTTACAATCTTTACTTTTTTTGTAATGTATCTGTAACTTGGGTTACTGGGTTTAAGTTTTATCATTGTTCTAAATTTACCTAATTGGTACACGTCCTTCATGGGATTTTGGGAATAGCCTTTCCTCATTCTGCATTCTTTGTATGAAGCTTGAAATAGTCTGTTCCTTATTTCTTATTCTATGAGTATTTTATTATTTTTGTATTTTAGGTCCTCTGATGTCCATTAATTTAATGAGTTGTACCTGATTATTTTTTCATTTACTGCTCCCTATCCTACTGGGTATACTGATGATGTACTGGGGTTTTATATAGATGGTTTCTTTTATTTGGACCAAGAGTTTTCTTTGTTATAGAGTTTATTTTTTAGCATTTTATTGACTATAATGATCAGCTTATTTAATTCATTTTCAACCATTTATTTATCACTCACTACTGATAGTTTCTTCTTTTTTCCTTTTTTAATGTTGTATTAAGTTAGTTTTAAGGTGAAAATTCTGTTATGCTACAATATATATATACCTCTGTATAGTAAACAGAACATGAATATCAATTTAGAATTAGAATATTTGCCGCTATTAGAAGTATAGGCCTACTCTCTGTAAATATCACAAAAATTCATGCAAAACATTTTGAGTTGTTACGGATTGTATAAATGTTCATATATTCGATGGTTTTACTTTTTGGGGTATGTATGTACTCGGAAACGTTCTAACTTGTATAGATACTTTGTAAAAGAAAATAACGAAAAATGATTTTTTGTTTTAACCTGATATGTAAAAGCCAACCCCAAAAGTACTGCAGAACGAACAATAAAAATTGGAATTTAATACAAAGTAAAGAAAAAAACTGTTCCGTTGAACATCACATGCCGTGATGCTTAGATACATATGTCAACAAAAATAATTGAGAATTTCCTTTTATTGATATTTCCATGTAGGCTTATAGGCGTATGTTAATAAACGCACTGCAGCTTCAGTACATCGCATACTCTCAGCTGGCACTGTCATAATTTCAGTACTCTTTCGTGGCTTTGTCTGTAGCCAATTAGTTCCGAGTGGCAATATTTCCCCGAACACTGAAATTATCCCCCCGAAAAAAAAAGATTTGCCTGACACTTCTCGTGAGATTACCGACTTCTTTTATCTCGTCCTGTACTTTAAGTAATTTTATTCTTGGACAAAAAATACCATTCTGTGATTGCAGGACTGAGACTGACTTTCCTTAAGTCTTCTAGACATTGTTTTAAAATTGTTTGTTGATTAAGAAAACAAATTATTAAATTTTGTTCCGTTCACACTAGCCTGCAATAACATCTTTTGTTATAAAACTCGAGTTTTGTGTCGTTATTTTTTTAACTTTTTTATTTTTTATTTCTTTTGTTTTTATTTTTTTAATATTTCTTGTTTTACGGTACTTTATATTTATTTCATTATCGCTCTTCAGAAGCGAATTCACTCGGCAGTCGAAAGCTACGAGTTATTCGTTGTAACTACTCCATCATCTTCCTCCAACTGTTCAACTAATAAGTAGAGTTTAAATAAGTTATCAGGTTTTTTTTTAATTTAATGACGTTTATATAGTGTTACCAGAGGAGAGGAAATGAACTGTAAGAGGTCCACTGACCTCAGCCAGACTGTTATATTGCCCCAACAGTAGATAGATGGGGTAGGATTTACTCAATCTTGAGTCGAACCACAGCCTGATACAACGAATGAGTCGTGCAAAACGACTCCTCTTCCACTAAGCTACCCCACCGCCTACATTATGATTAATCTTTAATAAAAACAATTGCATATCACTAAATTGTTATCACTACTGTTTAGTTCTGAATGTAAGTATGCCAGATAAAATATAATGTAATTTTTCGTAATTTTATAACTTTGTAATGCATTACAGACCACCTAATTATCGGAGGATTGTCATACCTCTCCGTTGTGTCCTGTGTATTCTCACCCTTTCAATTGAATTAGAGATTTTCTCCTGTAAATATCCGCTAGTAGATTCGTGCTGTTTATCGAGTTTTTTGTGTATTCGCGATGTGTGCGTATTTTCCACACAAAATGGACATTCTGTGTAGTACAGCACCTGTGTTCCATGGAGAGCCAGAGCCAGAGCCACGAAGAGGTAATGGTGAGCGGGCTTCAGTCGTCCACCTGGTGGTTACATGTCCCTCGCAATATCGACGTAATACAGTTCATTTTGTATTATTGTTTTATTTATACGCTCCCGAGAACAGCAGTATCGAGCAGATTTTTACATCGGTACATATCTTTCTTGATCGCGACATATCTTTGGATTCCTCGCGCCCTTGTCTCCACGGAGGTGATATTTACCTTACTCTCTCAGCTTTGTCACACACAAAACACCTACAATTATTGGACTTATAAATAGTATTTTATTTCGTACGTCCAGCGAATAAATTATAATACGAATAATTATGTATTACATTTATTTAAAAAGCAATTAGGGTTTCATCATATTTTACACATTGTTACTGACAAAATTCCATGAATCAGTATTAGAAAGACGACTTGTGTGGTCCGGGTCCAGACTACATCAGCTCCCACTGAGGAACTAGGGAGCAATTGTTGCGATACCATTAGCTTGACATCATGGAAAACATCTGTACCACTAGTCAGCTCCATGAGCTCCAGAACTCGCTTACTGTTTAAGACGAAGTACATTTCTTATTACATAACTTTCGATATTAGATAATTTTTCAGTTATGAGTAAAATTACAAAAATTTTACTTGTAATTCCCGATTACTCTACTATTGTTTTAGTTACATAACAATTGTAGAATACATAATCATACAATAAACTCTAAAATTTGGAACATTTGGAATTGGATTACAGTCCTTTTTAGTTTGACAGCCTGCTGGATTTTAACAATTTTTTCCAAATTTTTGATCTCTGTTTTGGGTCCTGGGGTCAAAAAAGATTGAAATTTCCAAAACGTAAGCCTGCATTCAGATGTTTGCTAAACTTCTCTTTAATTTGATATCCCACATGAATTCTTGTGCTTTCATCAAAATTTATACCAATTTTGACCTGGGGTCCCAAAAATTTGAAATTTTCAAAACGTAAGACTACATTCAGATGTTAGTTAAAATTTTATTTTGTTTGACACCCCACATGAATTTTTGCGGTTTTATTACACTTTTCATCCACTTTTTGAGCTCTGACCACCAAAAATCTTGAAATTTTCAAAAACGAACACTATATTCAGATTGTGATTAAAATTTCCTTTAATTTGATTTCCCACATGTGTTTTTGCAATTTTTTCACAATATTTTCCGCTCACGGTTTTGCCTCCCGCCCTCCTATTTTGGAAGGAATCATTCGCATAGACAATAATTTCTGTAGGGTAAAATTATGAATATGTTTGCCAAGTTTTATGATAATTGTTGATGCTTTGAAAGTTGTCGTGAGACATACGATGGATAGATAGACAGGCAAATTCCAAACGGTCGAGTCAAATCTGAGAACTCGCTACGCTCATGCAATTAAGTGCTCCAACCATTGATGGCCTTTTATCACAGTCTTTTCCTTATGTGTTTTATAAAACACATCACTTCTCATCTATGAAATACTTTGCATTCTTCTACAGTATCGTATCAAAAAGTCTGCAATCTTTCTTGTTTTCTTCTTGTCTATCTGCGACAATGATGATTGACGCATGAAGTAAATGCAGCATTGTTTTAATTTCTGGGCTAGTTGAATATCATAGACGGCAATAAGGGTTGCATAAAATCAGGATTCAGGTTTCAGGATTTTGATTTTGGGTTGCATAAAATAAAAATTATAAAAATGTGTAAGTATTGAACGTTTCTGCCAAGGGAGGACGGAACGACGGAATTAACACTAGAATCTCTGAAACAAGTAGCGTGGTAGACAGTTAATGGCGTACTGTGGAGTGGTAGGGAACGAAGACTACTAATGTACGTATCCGTAAAACCGTTTGCTAGCTCTGTTAACGTGGAATCATCCGCCCCAGTCCTTCAAGCTGCTGAGCCAGGTTGTCTGTCTTCTTCCAGCATGTAGGCTATTTATTTTGGCTTTAATTTTCCAATGTATTACCAGCGTTCTGTCTGCTACATTCTGCAAGCGTTTGGACTGTCTAACAGTGTTGGAAAACACAGTAACGTAATAATCTTTCCCTTAGTTCCAAACGCTTGTCTTCGCTACCTTTTTCGTTTTCACAAATACAGCTTTAGCAATTTTTATTTAGGCTCTGTTTTGTCGTATCCGATTGCTAGCTTCTGTCAACCATCACACACGCGCGCGCGCGCGAATACAGAGTTATTCGTTGATGCTGATACTGCATTAATTACTATCACGTTATTAGAATTATTTATATTATATTACGCTATTGTAAGTTTCTTGACAACACATTTTTTCCGCTAAAGCCGATAGTCAGCAGTATACATAATTGTTGCAGTCTAATCATATGCAGTATAATGAGGAATTTTTATTTAACTTAAACTGCCATTCAACTTATACGATCGAGTTCCTCATTAGTATCTGTTAGATGTAGTTATAATGTACCTGTATCGTATACACTACCCAGCACCATTTAACACCTAAGGCTTTGTATTAACTGGAAAGGTTTGCTGCATGTTCGCCCTGTGGCATCCTGCTGGGTGGTTTAAACGTTTTTATTTTTTTATTTTAATTTTATTTTTTTTATATCAGCCATCTAAGGACCACGTGCCAATTTCAATTCTTTATTCTTTTCTTTTTCTCCAATATTCTTTTATCTTTTCACTGTCTCTTCTTCCTGTCTTCAATCCACTTTGAACCCGCGTTTTTCTCTCTCCTACCCTAGACTCCTTCCATTTTTAACACTTTTGCCCGAAAAACTTCGCTATCAATTGCTTCTTCTGCGTGTATATTATTTTTTTCTAAATCCTTTTGGACTTTTTTAATCCAACTTGATATTGACTTCTTCCCCCACAGATATTATTTAGGTAAAGATCTGCTTTGTTAACCTATTGTCGTCCATTCTATACAAATGTTCAAAAAATAATAGTATTCTTTTTCTCATTGTTTCTGTTATATTTTCTGTACTTTGATATATTTCATCATTACTTCTTAATTTTCAACCTTCTGAAGTTTTTCGTGAGCCTAATATTTTCCTAATAATTCGTCCCGTTTTTATTTTTTTTTATTTATTTTTTTCTAGCTTCATTTTATTTTGCAGTCTGTTGAAAGAACACTTCGTAAGTTTAATCAAAACGTATGTTAGTGAAAGAAAATACATGTCATATAGAGGGTGTTCCAGCTAGCACTTCTTCCTTATTATAACCTAAAATGAAGTAAAAATATGTCTGTTTTTGTCTGAGGCGTTTTAATCGTCGAGTGTGTCTTGCGACATCCAGCGCTTACCTTGCTATTTTTCGCTGTTGTCTTCGCGCCTCGTGTAGTGACATTTAATCTCTTCTCGTAAAGAAGACACCTTGAGGTTCTTCTGTATAAAGCGGTTTCCCACGTACCACGGGCCAGTTGACCACTGTCTCGAGTATCATGTTGTTGCAACGCTATAAGGTCTCAGTGTTTGAGTCTCTCGCTGTCCCCCATAGCTGAATACCGTTAGCCCGGATTAGTTTCAAAGTGGTCTTACAGAGGAGGAGTTTATTATACATATTGTGTTGTGGTCTCCAAGTTGCATATAACTAATTATAGTTAATATTACCTCGTGTATCCGGGTACACTGGTGCTCCTCCTTGCAACTTCACTGTTTTAACAACTACGCGTTTCGGGACTCATGGTCCCATCATGAGGTTGGTAAAAACGAAAATCACTCACACGGAGTACGTCAACTTAATGAAATACAAATAAAAACTTTCACTCGCACATCATTCCAGAACATAAAGTCACAGTATTGCGTGTATACAACTACACCACTACACGATGCGCATCGTATCGGGCCCCGCGAGCGACTGACTATTAGGCCTACGCGTCGTACTACATCTACCTCTATCTATGTGTTGTTCCAACACGCGTATGGCCGTGTCATAGAGTCCGTTGGATTTAAAAGAAAGCTTGTCGTTCAAGAGCTGATTACCTTGGGTTTTTGAGGCCTTATAAATTTCAAATTCTTCCAGCGCGTTCCAGCGGAGTAAGTTGACGTACTCCATGTGAGTGATTTTCGTTTTTACCAACTGATGATGGGACCATGAGTCCCGAAACGCGTAGTTGTTAAAAACAGTGAAGTTGCAAGGAGGAGCACCAGTGTACCCGGATACACGAGGTAATATTAACTATAATTAAGGAGTTTATTCTCCAGGGACACCTGTGATCTCGTTCCGAGCAGCCAGTATACTGTATATGTCTAAAGGTATACCGAAGCTTCCGTGTTCTCGTGGTAGTGTCGTCTTCCTACTCTTTCCCTGAAAATTTTGGATTTCGTTGTTCACGGATTCCATTTTTAAATCCATGTGGAGGTTAATGTTCCTGATAGGTCAAGGCGCATCAACGATGTTCGTTAATATCTTGTTTTAGAAACGCTTTATGATGTGCTTGTCATTGGAACAAACTCAAGTTGGATACCGCACATCTGTAGGCGGTTATTCTCCAGGGACACCCGTGATCTCTTTCCGAGCAACCAGTATAATATATACTATATTATATTATATGTCTAAAGGTATAGACATTTATTATATGTAATATATAAAGGTAGACATATATTATATATCTAAAAGGTATACCGAAACTTCCTTGTATTCATGGTCATGTCTTTCCTACTCTTTCCCTAAAAGTTTTGGATTTCGTCGGTCACGGATCCCATTTGTAAATCCATGTGGAGGTTAATGTTCCTGATAGGCCAAGACGCATCAATGATGTTCGTTAATATTCTGTCTTAGAAACGCTTTATAATATGCCTGTCACTGGAGCAAACTCAAGTTGCATACCGCACATCCATAGGAGGTTAAAATCTGTTTATATAATTTAAGATTTACAGACAGGAACTTCTTTCCATTAATCAATTCAGTGTTATAAACAGACCTTTTTAAAAACGTTAACTCTCTTTAGGCGCAGTTTGTGTTTTGTTAGAAGCTACTGACGCCTCGGCCTCGTCACAATGAAGTAATTTGTAACTTTCTCCAAACGTTCACCAAATATAGGATGGGTAACAAACATCACGTAGTACGGTTGACCCCCAACATTTCAGAATTTTCTTTTAACGTAAAACACACATAAACTCAGGTAATGCATATGCACCCATCTGTGTGTGTGTGTTTTACGAATCACTTCCCTTTTCCCATGAATTTCACTGCGTCGGGTATTATGCTGACACCTCTAACACGATATCATTTCTGTCGTCAGTATGTTGGTCTCTTTCTTTTCCGTCTTCCTGTGGGCTGTTGTCCTCAAAACAGTTTCTGGATCTCTGTCGGTGGTCTTCTTCCTTCAAAACTCATACACAATATTTCTCCAGCTGTGTAGCATGACCGCACGTTGGACGTTTTCTGCCTTAAAAGTCAAAACAATTGACTATAAACAATATAAATATTGGTCTACAATAGACATAGGGAATAGAGAAATATTTGTCTCTGAGAATAATGTGTCATTATCTGGTTTGGTCTGGTTCTCCCATTCTGGTATTCTGAAGCCTCTCCATATGCCAATGTTGTACAGTGGGTAGTCGTGCGAAGCGCATGCGTTGCAAGTTGTTTGCATGGTAACTACTGTTTAAGTACACGCCAGCGTTAGTTGTTAAGTGTCGCGTTTCCTTACTCTAGCTTGCATTTTTAGCTAGTTAGCAAAGCATTCTTTTTGTTTTCTGTGTATATGTGGATACGGTAGTCCTAATAAATATTGACACGTTGGCGCATGCCTTTCAATAATAAGATGCGTTATCGAATTGGGCACTGAAAAACACCTTGATTTTACGATACTGACAAACGTCAATATTGTATTAGAAAAATATGGTAAATGTAACCTCTTTCTATCGATGGCCTTTGTTGATTATGAGAAAGAATTCGACTTGATTGGAAGATAATGGAGAAAGTTGATAGCATTAACAGATTTTCGGAATACAGAAAAGATAAAGAATAGCTGTAACCGATCCAGAGAGATATGCTTGAATACGCCATTAGCTTTGCGACTAGCAGATGAAGTAGACAAAGAGATCTGCTATCTCGAAGGAGCAGAGATTTTTGTTCTTGAAGGATTCTCCACTGTCAGTGACACTAGGATTTTCATCAGAGCTGCAGACAGATGGAATGTATCATATCATCAGAGTATGGAGTTTAGAGATTTGATTGGTTTGAGATTACGAAACAAAGAAAAACGGGGAGATATATCACCGTAATTATTGATTGTTTTTTGTATAAACTTATTTTAATAATTAACAATAATGGTAATCAGTGCATGATAGAAACTTATCAACCACTAGTCCTCCTAGAAATGACTTATGGAGGCTTGTACATGTGAAAACAAGTGAGTGATACAAAAACAGCGAAATGAACAGAAAATATAAAAAGGAGTATTTCTATGAATAACAATGTACGACAGAAAAACGGATTGTCGTTGGATAGGTTATATCATTTGTAGAAATGGGAAAATAATAATGTGATTGGCGGAACATTTGGCTAGGCAAGAAAATGGCTCTGTATTGGAGACCAAGATTGAGAAGGAGTAATTGCGATGAATTCTGTAAATGGGGGGAAAGTACTTTGGTTCCGTGAAGATTTGTTTTCCTGGTAATCGCTAGGGAATGACTGGGGATTATTTGCTCAACTGTAGGGAGACTGAAACACGTGCTAAAACGACGATGATGATTATTGTTTACAGGAACACTAATCTAAGAGCTGGACAAGGCTTGTTCTAGAGAGAAAGCATTGGAGAATAAATAATAAGACGGGTAAGCACCGTAATGGCGATAATAGAATAATAATCTGGAGAATGAACGAGATGCATCAATTCAGCAGTTACAGACTAGACTTGCTCTAAAATTCTATAAAGTAGACAATACTTGTTCTAAATATTCGTTCTAAATTTCCACAAGCTCAGTTCCTCTCGCTGAGATGTTTAAGGAAAATTAATGGAGACGATTCAATTTTATGTGTTACTGCGATGTGTGTAATTGAAAGGAAGTACAGTTACGGAACCGTAGAAAATGTTTTTACAACTCTTCCTTCACAATAAGCTACCGATTTACAAACATTTGAAATTTGTCAAGATGACATTGAAATTATTTACGAGTGGATGCCGACACATATATACATTAACTTAAAACGGTGACCTTGTTCATTAGTGACAAGACATTAGCCAAGTTACCACCCCATGTAAGATTATAGGCGACTTTACAGGTCGGAGTTATGAGAACATGAAGTATTCAACACTCAGCTCCAAGTCAGCACTATCCAGAACGATTGCTAGTAGCATACATTTTAAGTGTGCAACTGAGTTGAACAAAACAATTTACACTTTCAATCGGTTTGTCCAGTAAGTAAGAGCAACTAGGAAATTATAAAACAATCTCTACACCCTCCATCATTGGTTAAAGAAGTGGTGTATTCAAATGAATGATGAGCCATCAGTACACACCAAACGATGAGGCTATTTACCAGTAACAGTCATCGGAAAGCTTACACCACAGTCTGACAACGCAAGGTATCAGTCTCGACAAAGTTTCACCTGGAGCATACGCGTTCGGGAAAAACGCAAACGACTGCATATGAAGTCTTGCAAACATCGTTGGTCGTTGGGAAGAAAGTCGCAACTCTCCCTTCACAATAAGCTACTGCTTTAAAGTAATCTTCCAAAACGGATGTGCGGAATTCAGTTATAGGGAGGTGTTTCGTCATCTAAATATAGCGATAATAGAAAGGTTCAGTCTAAAACTCTTCGGACCCACCGATTCGCCATGCTAAGCAATATTATACGGTGACTTTGAAGCGTGTATACAGTGAGCTGTATTAAGTGACCTTGAAGTGCGTACAGTGGAAAAAGATATTGTGAAAACTAGTGAAAGATATATAAAAAAATCACATTTTCACTCAATTAGTTTTTTGGACAACAGTGAATATAACCGTAGATTGCAACGACCGTATCCTCTTGGCTTATAGATTTTTATATTAGACTTTAGACTAAAAAATTTTTATATTAAGTAAAGTCATATTTTATGTACATTGATATTTATACATATAGGCCTACTTCCACAGAAGTGATGTTGATGAACGACTGTTTCCAATATCACATAAGAGACTTACATATTGCTGTATGAGCAGACTGTAAATTTACTAATGTGAAAATAATAATTTAATGATTAAAAGAAAAAAATTATTTGTCCCAACCTTAGGTTTCTCAGAAAATGACTGACTTAGCTGGCCAAATCTTTTGATTTGCACAAAATGCCGTAGTTAGTTTACACTTAGATTAACTAGTAAGACATGAAACGGTCCGCACAGGTCGTAGTGGGGACGGAGAAGACAGTACATGATGTGGGGTGTGTGGTGAGCAACCATGACACACAACCATGTGTCACAAAACGAACCATCTGTTCTGTACACAAAATAATTGATCCGAAAACAAGACGTCAAAGCTACGCATGCGCAATGAGATCTTTTGACACTAGACACCCGTTTCATGTCCAGTTACAAATTATTTCAGCTGTAGTTGTGTAAACACTAATCAAGAACCAAACCTGTGCAAATTGCATGTGGATGCTAACGTGTGTTGAGAAATTACTAGAGGACGAACGGAAAGGTAAACAAGTGCTAATGTTGATGACACAATAATCTTTTAATAATTGCTTTTAAGACGGCAGGTAAAAATATGACTTAAGAATGCCTTCATAGTGAAGATATTCCTCTCAGAATATTTGTATTTTTTGTTTAAATTTTTTTTATTCAGAGGGAAATATTTTTTTAAAATATTTATATCGGATAGTGCGTGTTAAAGTGACAAATTACGTAACGAAACAGATGCAACAAAGAGGATAGAATTGCGTGCGCAGTTCTCCGGCCGATCATAAACGCCTGTAAATAGCTGTGGAACAATGTTGTAACCTGTGATGTTCCCATGTATCTACTAACCCACGGCTGCTGGTGAAAGTCGATACAGTGTGCATCTCCGCCATCTTGCTTCGCGTCGACCGTTACTTCTCCATCGTTATGGTATGCTATCGCAATGTCGCCATTTCGCTTTTGTTTTTATTTCGTATCGTTCATAAATGTGAATGAATCTGTACATATTATAAATAAATTTTATGTTATACCTTTATTTGTTGTAAAACTGTAAGTCTTTTTGATTTTTATATAGTGGTTATAACAAATTACTATTTCCTTATACAATTACCAGAAACGTGATTGATTTTTTTTTTCAAGTGTAAAACTGTTTTGTGTTAATGCGGCTTTATATCGCAGGCAACAAGGTTTTCAACAAATTTTTAAAATCATTTAATAAGATTGTTGGTGACATTTGCTGCCACCATTATTAACAACGATTGTCGTCATTGTTGGCAGTAAAGAGAAAGAAATGTTGCAGCAAATGTTCCATCAATTTGGTGACAACTGTTTTGCTACCGTTTCACAAGAGAAATGTTGCCTACAATTGTTTTGCCAACATTTGTTGCTAATTTCAACACTTTCAACAACATTTCGCTTTTTGTTAATTTGCTACAATATTGTAACGTTTTTCGATTGTGAGACTGTTAGCAGACGACTTTCTGTGACTCGTTGGGAGTCGGTCCAGATCAAAGAATCTTGTCAATAAAAATAAAAGCCTTCACACTGAAGCAACCTCAAAAACATGGACAGTATGATGTTGGGGTGTTTTACATATTTCGGTTTTTCGTGTACCATGGGTAGCCGACTTCCCGAAGGGATAATGTACAGTCACTTAATATAAATACAAATAAATAAGTACAGTAAATGTATTACGTGAATGTATGTGTGCACGTACAGTATAGTACTGTAATTTCGATTATCCAAATTGTAGACTGATATATTTATATATGTATCAATTTTATTCAGTATATATGCATGGCCTACATGTAGTTGTCATATATGGTGCAGAAACATCGTAGATAAATGCAAAGAATAGATGTAGGCGAGGAAAAAACCAAGAAATAGACGTGGATTATTAGAAAAAGTACTCTAGACTTACAAACAAAAATAGAGTTATGCATACAGAGACACGTGACAGAATGTGAATTAACATAAGCGTATGGGTGTGAATAGGTTAAGACATATGCAGAGGATGTCAAATGAAAAATGGCCTAAGAAGGTAAATGATTGGTGACTTTCAAATAGAAGGAAAAGAAGTAGACCGCAGATAGTATGGAATAAAATCGTGGAGAAAGCAATGCTGGATGGATCAGGACACATGGATTATGATTGTTTGAATAACCACAGGGGGACGTTAAGGTGCGAGCAATGGCGTCAACTCGCTATAATATTAACTAGACTAATATTCTAACAAATAATAAGATTTATAAACCTCTGTTACAAAGTGAAATATAAGAAGCGCATAGCTACCATGTACTGCAGAGAAGAACATGTTTAATTACTTTTAATAGCTCATAGTTGTATATACATCAAGGTTTCGGAACTGAGCGGTAGTGGCTAGTGTATGGCGCTGCTATGCAGCCTCCCGCCGGAGTCATCTGATTTAGATACGACCGTTCTCCCTCGCAAGCCGATGATAAACCAGCGAGAGGTATGGCGCCTAGTAAACTCCCTCCCTCCAGCTTCGCCGTTCTGTTCCGTCGTTAAATTGTAAGTCCCATATGCTTCTGAAAGAATCTGTAATACACGCACCACGGGTATATGCGGGGAGGACAGAAAACTAATAGAAAGACTTATCACTCCAAGAAGAAGGTTCTGGAAGGGGGGACTGGACCCCCCCCTCCCAGAGGGTCGAAAAAATGTACCTAGTTTGTTAACCTCTTAATTTTTAAGTGGTTTTATTATTTTTTTAAAGCTGCAGACGCTAATATAGTAAAACTCTTTTTTTAAATATGAAAACAGGATTATTACACAGCATTAGCGTATACGTTTAGAATACGAAATATAGAAAAAACAATTGAGTTCATAATTATCTTGTAAACAATGCTTCAATAACGCGTATTTTTATCATATTTCCGTTTACTTGAATGGGATTGATATCAGGATGTTATCACACGTTTTCCAGCCACTTTAAAGGTAGTAATGTTGATTAGTCTTTTTTTTGTGAAGTTGTTTTTTCTTTTGTATTAAGCCGAATCGACCCCCCCCCCCCAGGCCAAATTCTTGGTACGCCACTGGGTTCTGAAACAGTCTTTAAAGTTTTGTCTTTGGAAGCAGTTCTTTATTGTATGATGTTTATTTCTGTAGTGTCAAGCGTGAACCGAATGGTGTGATACGTGTCAGTTGTTTCTAGAAACAATCGTAGAAACACAAGACAAAAGCAGTTTGTTTCCTGATAAAGTACGTTATTGTAAATACAGTACAGAACTGTAAGCACCTTTTATTCTCTTTTTCTGAATTAGCCTAAAAAAAACGTCTAATTTACCTGGGTGATAGGAATCGATGGTGACTGAGCGCAGGGGCACAGCGGTTACCTGTGACACTGTGAGAACTCCGCTAAGCAGACGGATCGGTAAAATAGTGCATTGTATAATCAGACTTTATTGTGGTCTACGCGGACAGTCCTCTACAGCGCCGACTGATATGCGGCTGAATCACGATGTTGCTCGTGCAAATATATCGTTAACTAGCTAATCTGTTACTCTCGACCACATTCTTAAATAGGTCATTTCAGCGAACCTTACATGCAGACTCACGATACTCTTAGCACCTATTACAATAAACACTTACACAGTTCATTATGTCTTAAGAATGTTTTATGTATTCTGTATAAAACTATTTTTTATAATCCATACCTCACGTGGCGCTCAGACACATCAACCGGAACTACTGTGAGCAACGTACAAAGTATGTACCCTAACATGTCTTCACGGATGGTGTGAACATCAACGATCAGGAAAACACAAGTCTGGTCATACTCACTTTCCCTCTCCCTCCCACCCTCTGTCTACGTGTCTATCTGTCTTGTCTATCTTCCTGTTTTCAATCGCTTGAGGTCTTCCGGCTCCAGTCTCTTATGCTGACCCACATTTCAAATGCTTCTGTTGTGCATCTGTCAGCTTTCCCTGTTGTCCTAGTTTTGCATACGTATAGCACGGTGTTTTAAACATGTAATACAGGAAATTCTTCCTAATTTCTAATCTAGTATTTGCAACAATAAGTTTTCTTCCGGAAAAGCTCTTTTGGCTTGCGCTAGCCCATACGTACGTATACAATTAATTTATAAAAGTCGATTAATTAGACGAGCGAGTGGTATATAAACATACGACATTCATTTTCATTGTTTTGTTACATCGTCATATGGTGCGTTGCTGTTTATAGTTGAGTCTCGCTTTGAATTCCGCTTATTTCTCCGAATAGTTCTTTCTCACTCTCTTACGCATACGCGGGGGCGAAGAGATAGATAAATAAATATTTTATATACATATTTGTGTGTGTGGTTTATTAGATTACACAATTAACTTCATTGTTTATGTTGCAACATATAAGACATTTTCGCACTTACTTGTGAGAAAGATTTAAGTTTGAATGTCTATAGTTGACATGTGATCTAATAGAGTTATTTTGTGTGGCTTAGCTTTTACTGTAATCTGGTAAGAAAGCGGTTGATTTATATTATTATTATTATTTATGTTATAAAATGTCTTTGTGTTCGCGTTTTGTTTGTGTACTTTACAGCATTATTGAAGTATGGCCATCGAAACTTCTCTCCACATTTGTGACGACTTCTGTGCACTCTGCACGATAGAATGCAACAATATCCCTCGAGCGTACGTCGTGCGAAGGAGGGAGCCACGATCTTGTGAGAAAAAGAGTGAGAGAGAAAGAAGGACAAGAATAAAGTCTGAACGAGAAAGTGAATGTGTGCATCTTGTTTGTATGTTAATGAACGCCAGTTAAGCTTTCATTGTATCTGAAATTGTTATTGTATTAGGTTTAAAAAACGTTAAAATTGAACTTTGTTATTTTGTAAATGAATTAATTTGACTGAAGGGGTATAACATTTTTGAAAATGTCCCGTTTCAATTACCCGAGTACATATATGTAACAGAGATTTAAAACCAGAGCTACATAAATAATAAAACTTTTTTGGTAGCATTAATCGAGGGTCCGGACAAAAAATGTGAAGGATCACGAAAATGGAATCGACACACACAACGTAAAGTAACGGCAACTGTCAGTACAGTTGCATGGGAGTCACATAACCGGAACAGATAGAGAATTTAATACTGCTGAAATGAGATATTTTAAGTCGGGTCAAAGATGCACAGTGGAATAAGAAATGAAAACGATTCAAGAGAATTAAGAGTCTATAATCTTAGTAACAGAACAGAGCAAAATAAACTTGACTGGAAACAGCATATAGATTGGACGAACAGTAGTTTATCCAAGCTTATCTTAAAAATTAAAGACCAAGGGGAAGAGACATGTAGGTAGATCAAGGGAGCAGTGGCACTGAAGAAGAAGAAGAAGAAGAAGAAGAAGAAGAAGAAGAAGAAGAAGAAGAAGAAGAAGAAGAAGAAGAAGAAGAAGAAGAAGAAGAAGATAAGAGGGCTGATTCGACAAAAATAACAATTTTTGAGTAGGTAATGTAAGATTTTTAAAACTAGGCGCAATGGCGTAATTAAAAGATATTAATAGGTATATTAGTTGCAGTAAATATGAGTAGAGATTTCTTCATATCACCCTCATAACAATAATCAATTCTACAAATTATAGCCATCCCATGTTTTCTGTACGTTGAGTGACGTGAGCTCTGAAGACAACTTTGTAACAACTTCCCAGTTTACAAAGAGAAAGATGGAAGAACGCAAATAGCAGTAAATTGCAGGACAGGACGGGTCACACATGAAGTGGCTGAAGGCATAAACGCGAAGTTGCAAAATATAAGTATACACGAATATAAAAAACCGCTGAACGTGGATCCTAAAAGATATTTGAATAACAATCACATGGACTTGGACCTTTGGGTTGCCCAAGAAAATATGGCGGGATACCAACACCATTAATAATAAGCATGCGTAGAACTCGAAACAGGTTTTGGCCTGAATCATGATAGAAGAAGAAGAAGAAGAAGAAGAAGAAGAAAAAGAAAAAGAAGTAGAAGAAGAAGAAGAAGAAGAAGAAGAAGAAGAAGAAGAAGAAGAAGAAGAAGAAGAAGATCATCGTAATCATCATCATTGCTCACTGCCTAGTATTTGGCTTACTTTCCCTGAAATTCGTCAATGATTTCTTGCCAGAGCAAATCGTACCCAGTCGTTTCCAGATATGAAGGTGTTTGTATCACAAAGTTCAAAGAAGCCGATACTGTTCTTGGAAAACTGGCTGCGCCGTAGTCTCAATCCTAGCAACACTGATGAACACCTGCAACATTCGTCATTAGACAAATGACATTCAAAATTATTTAAATTTTCTAAAAACCATCGTTTTTCCTAGTTTTGGTGTGCTTATTTATTTAATTATTTCCTCTCCCTCCGGTTAATGCTAGCGCAATCTTTATATCTAGTGCATTCTTCATAATACTACTCAATATTTTTAAAGGAAGTTTTCAGTGGTTTTTACCTTTTACTTTGCTGTCTACCATTTAACCTCTTTCTCAGGTAAAGTGGCTTAGGTATGTATTATTAATCTGTTTGGTAATCCGATTGTTATGTAGATATGCAACATGGTAATACGTCTGTCTAAAAAGTGACGAGATCATTTTTTCCCCCCGAAGCGGCAACACTGTAAAGCCAAAAACTTAACTGCTCATAGATAACCTTTGTTTACATTTATAAAAATTTTCAACTTCCCAAGTTTACCAGATCTGACTGTGCCATTGTTTTTATAAGTGTTTATGTTGTCTTACGTCACAAAACGGAGACCAATAATTTTTATGCGGTTCATGAAATTAAATTTTGTGTCACACTTCAAGACAATGTGAAGCATGAACATTTAACAAGCCAAAATACGTTTTGGAAATAATGTCATGCCTTGAGCTCACATTTGGAGTGGTGGTACAGACAGGGACGTCGCCAGGGAAGAGGTCCGAGAGGTCCAGACCACCCCGAAAAACTGGAAAACTCCGAAACCTATTATAACACTTAAGGTTCAACAGTCAGTATCGTTCATAGATTCAGGATAATCACACTTACATTTACATGTACATTTTTTATTTGATTTTTACATGATCCCATTAAGCAAACTTTGTTTTCAAGAAGTATAATTTAGAAACATAAGGTCGTTTTAGCTTTTTTGATTTTAATTAACAAAATAAAGATTTAAAATTGCGACATACTATTTTCATCATTTTGTAGTAATAATATTATGTCGTAGATTATAGCGACTCAGCGAGCCAAATTTAAATTTTAATATTCACATTTGTTTATTCAAATCTGAAAAAAATAGAAACGACTGTAAATGTTTCTTTTATTCTGTGTTTTCTGTTTCTTTAATTTCAGAGTTCCAGGATGTCCTAAAACCCGACCTTACGGTCCTCATGTTTATCTTGCTCCGGGGAAAAATCTGTATATACTCATCTTTGATTTCACGCCTCCAATCCAATCTGGACCCCTCCCACAAAAAACAAAATTTTGGCTACATTCCACAGGACAAAACATTTGGATAGTTGTGAAACTGTCGTACACGACAAAACGCTGAATGTCACATCTGTGATACTCCAACTCCTCTGCTCTCTTGATTTTAGTTCACACGATTATTTGCTGTGTCAAAAAACGGACAACCAACTCCAAGACCGTTTTTTTGAAAGTTTGGAGCACACCTGAAAGATTGTGTCGGACCATCGAAAGGCATTGACAGTTTGAGATTTCCAGTACTGTCTTAATAAGCAGGTTCAACGTCTTCCTGAGTTATGACTTCTTAAGGGAGCTGCTTTGAAGGTGATAAAATTGCTTTGTACTTAGTGTTCAATAATTAATTTTACACAAGCAGTCTTACTACTTTTCAGACATACCATGTAACTTGCTAGGCGTTCTGGTCATGACACTAAGAATGCGTAGACTTATTCCCAGGCTTTGATTCTTAGCAGTCTTGGAGTTTCAGAGACATAGATGGTTGGCAAATGTTATCCAGCGTTATGTGTACTGTCTCTAAAACGGTTCGCTCATTTCGTGTCTTTGTCAGTTTTCTTGTTAATCTAATTTACTTGATAAATTTTGAGCGCAGTCTCAGTTGCTCTAGTTATTTGCGAACCTCACTCATTTGTTTACCATTTTATAACTTGTTTCCTGATTGATATCATTTGAATTATCGCTGAGACAATCGACTGTCGTGATTTTGGCGTACTACTTGATTACGGCTAGAGAATTACTTAAAATAAACCTCTAAAAATAACTTATTAACACAAACATATTTATTTATTTTGGATTTAAGAGGAAGACTTTTGGATTATTTTGGATTAGTCTTTCTCAGAGGAAGACTAATTACGAGATAGAAAAGCCTTGTGCAGATGGCCCGAGAAAATTAGAAAAACAGATTTTGAAAGATGAATAAATTTCGTTTGAAATAAGGTAATGTCCACAGAATATAAAAATAAAAGTTAGTAGGTATAGAAACCAAAAATTTTACAAGACCGTTGTCAAACTGGTTTTACTGTATGGATGTAAGAGCTGATCTGACTGTTTAGCGATAAATAAATGAAAACCGAGAAGTCGGAAATGACATTTTTATGGAAGGTGAAAGTTAGCATACTAGTTTGGACAGATCGAGAAACGTAAATGTACGACATGAGCTGTGAATGAATAGCACTGTGGATGAGTCGAGAAACTATTGCCGTAAACTACTTGGAAAGGAAGCAACTGAAACGTGGCCTCCACGATGCGCATGCGACCCTAAGACACAAATCGGTAGGGAGGAAAAATGTTGGATGACTTAGTAAGAGATGGAAAAATACCATCTGAAGTTGGAACATGTATATAAGCCCAGAAGAATAAGAAAGAAAATATGAAAAAAAATAAAGAACAGTGGTAGAAGATGGAGAGGCAGCAGAAAGGCTTAAAAACCTGTATCTAACACGTGCCTGGTCAATCCGTGACAGAGGTGGAGCAAACCTCTAAACACTCCGTTATTTTCCAAAAGTCATTTTAATGTACTGGCCTCACAATGCGGAGCGTATCAGATATAAAGCTGATAAGAACAGCTGAACAATCGAAGCAAGTTCTTAGTTTTAACTCAACCATTTGGTATTTCCACGATAACATTTGACTGCATCAACCGATTTTTTTCATGAGGTATGGTGTGCAAATCAATAACTTTACCCAACAGACCTCTATGATCTTTGATTTGATTATTCTAAAAATAGGGCCAGGGGCAAACATATAAAGGGAAAATTTTGAAAAAATAGCAAAAATTATGTAGCATATCAAATGAAAAAGAATTTTAACGAAATATGAATATAGTGTTCATTTTTGAAATTTCAAAATTTTCGGACACCAGGGCCTAAAAATTACTAAACGTCTGGAAAAAAATTGTAAAATCCTTGTGGGATATCAAATTAAACAGATTTTAACCAAGTCCCAGTTATCACTGAGCAATGAATTTATCACTGACATTTAGAAATGGTAAGATTTAGTGCACCAGGTTCCAAAAAACGTATAAAAATTGTCAATAAGTTTCAAAAAACTATTCCAGATGTCAGAAATAAGGGAATTTCAACCCAATTCCGAACGTAGTGTTAACGCTGCAACTTTTTTATTTTAGAGTCACCACGTGTGAAAAATGGAAACAAAATTTTGAATCAACAGTAAAAGTGTGTATGGGGCATAAAATTATGAGGAATTTTATTTAAAATACGATATAAATATACAATAATTTGGTAAATTTAATACCTCTCAACATCCTTGACAATTTTGTACAGGCTTCAAAAAGTTTGTAAGCTACGTTTGCAAGGAAATTTACATATCGTTACCAGTTACATATATCTGTGAAAAGTATTTTACAAGTTTTACACATATTTAAAAAAACTTAAAAATAAACTTAAACAAAACTGTTTAAACTTAAATCTTTACAAAAACATAAACTAAAAAATTAGGACTACATTATTCATTTTGGCATTTCTAATTTAGTTATTAACGTTACAAATTTAGTTAACTAACCAATGCAGTGTTTAAGATTTTTAGTATTTATAGTAATCGTTATAACAAAAAAAATAATAATATAGTAATATATAATATAGTCGGGGTTTTCGTATTGTTTTTACTTTCATTATTTTTTTGTTACATAAAAATCTCCAGTAACCGTGGCAAGGACGAATTGTTGTTTTTCGGATAACGCCACGCCTCTTTATCGTACATATGAATAAATTTTTCTCACATCTTTAAAAAATAAAAATTTATTAATTTGATTTTATCAGATAACGAATGTATTTTGTTCAAAATAGTGAGCACGTCGTGAAGTTCAGGTAGCTTACTAGCAATAAATAAGTGTATTAGGCATGTAAAGTCAGTCTAAAAACACGCAATAAACTAGTAAGAATGATGAAAACTAGTAACTACGACGATACTAACTTCAGTTAGCACGAACGTAGCTAAAATTTTGTTTTGAGGGGGGGTGTAGATTAGATTGGAGGCGTGGAATGAATGTCGAGAATACCCCTTCTGGGATGTTTCCTTTCAGAAACGCTCTCGATTTTATCTCGTGGCAAGATAGACATAAGGAGTCTAAAGTCGGATTCTAGGACATTCTGGAACCGTGTAATTGAAGAAATGAAAAAATAACATAAAAAAGAAATATTTACAGTAGTTTTTTTATTTTCTTATCAGATTTGTAAACATTAACATTATCACATTAACATTAAGATTTTCTTATCAGATTTAAAAACTGAATATTAACATCTAAATTTGACTTACTCATTCCCTATAATCTACGAGATAAGTACAACTACAAAAGTCTTGTAAATCGTGTCGCAATGTTAAACCATTATTTTTTGACGTTTAAAATAAAAAAGTTAAATTGACCTTATATTTCTAAACTGTACTTCTTGAAAACAAAGTCTGCTTAGTGTCGCCTTGTAAGCCTATAATGATGTAGCATTATACAATGTACACAGTGTTAAGTGTGATTAGTCTGAATACGATTTTCTATGAACGATACTGATTGTTAAACTCTAAGTGATATAAAGCTTTGGAATCTTTCAGTTTTTCGGGGGAAGTGTCTGGACCCCTCAGTTAGGTTGGTTAGATCTAGCCTATTCCCTGGCAGTTAAGTTTACTAGAAACATCTCAGAGACACTGAACATTAAAACATCCATTTAATATTGCACTAGAAAATCGTAAGAGAATCTGAAGTACAAACTTTATAATCAGAACACATATTAGAAGATTATTCTGATGATCTGGACATTATTGAAATAAGTAAAAGCCAAAAGGGAAATCGTTTCTGGCGATATATGAAGCGTCTAAGAAATCGGGGCTTCATACACATCAATCTGAAACCAAGCGCATGGTGGCAGGGAAAGCTCGCATACTAAACATGTCTTCTGTTATCAACAGAGGCGACTACTGTTTTGACATAGTGTTGTATAGGAGGCAGTGGCGTGGCGTGAGTACATAACACCTGTTGCCGGTTGTGATAGGCCTAAAACTTAACCTAAAAATTAATTCGAATTTTTTCTTGTACCAAGTGTTCTTTTTAGAGCATTTTCTATCATTCGCTGGGAGAATAAGAGGTTCAACGGGATCTGACTCTCATTATACTTACACAGAATTAATCAGAACATAAATAATCGAATTAAAAATACTAAAGAGAAACAGAGAAACACATGACTAAACGAACAAAACACAAATAGGTACATAGTATCAGCTGCACGTCAGTTCCGGAAACGAACACAGCTGCCAACTGACCGTTTTGCCGGTTTATACAGCAGCAACACATTGGGTGGACGAATGTGCCCCCCCTCCACAGTTTGTACAGTGACAACTACTACGAGGTCAATGACCGTACGCAGTAAAAATTTGCCGATGTCTGAGCTGGCAACACAAGACGGTGCAAGTGCCCAGCAGTTCGAAAGCAATGCTACGCTTTTCTTTAAGTTTCCCCACTAATATTGTTCGGATTTCAAATTATTCAATAACCAAAGTATTTATTCTGTGATATAATTAATATTATTTTCTCATATTTCCAGTACTGTTGCCACCGGCAACAGCGGTTACATGGACGCCAGGCTACTGATAGGAGGAAATTAGAGGAAGATCATAGCAGTGAACAGGGCTTGCTTTGTCTTTTTAGATCACATTAAAAGTAGACTTTTATTTACCAAACTCTGGCAACACCCACATTAGCGTATGCTTCTGAATGTCAAAAAAGATCGAGCCAAATAAACATGTTTTAAATGAGCAGGATTTTGGGAGCTACATGTAAGAATCGCCTAAGGGGGAGGCGTTTATCAGGAACTGTGTGAAGAACGTAAAGAGCCACCGGTTACCCAGTGACACTTAGGAGGATCCGGACACCAAAAGAAGTGCAAAATTTGTTTATTGCAAAAAATGTTTTCAGTTCTTTGATGTGTAATTTAGTATATAATACATCGCCATTATATTTCAGTACATGTACAAACAAAATATTACTTAAAGATGTCAGACTTCAGAATCACCAACAAGCAGCCTCATATGGCTATTCCAATTTAGTGCATTTACATGTTTACAAATGCTGGCATATATTTAGAGAGTGTGAAGCAAAAGGTGAGGAGTATAAACACTTGGTTGGACCAGAGTCTCGAAATGTAGGCTCATCTTTAGAGAGTCTGAAGCAAAATGTGAGGAGTATAAACACTTGGTTGGACCAGAGGTCTCGAAATGTAGGCTCATCTTTAGAGAGTGTGGAACAAAAGGTGAGGAGTATAAACACTTGGTTGGACCAGAGGTCTCGAAATGTAGGCTCATCTTTCATCTTATTTTCCCGAAGGGTTTTTTTTCAACTTTATGATAATTTTGTTCAGGATCAACAAAAGGCAGGAACCTGAAGTTGTTTTCACAGTATCGTATGTATATACTTTAGCTTTTAATATTAGGGCTTGTAGATTTACTGAACAGTTTAAAATTAAAAATATTTTTTGCCAAAAACACGAATAATAAAAGTACATTTACATAATTTTTTTTTTAAATCAAGTAAAACTTTTAAATTTCCCTTTGTTAAAGTAGTTAGTGGGCACAACTATATACATGTGAAAAGTGTGTTCATTACTATGTGTTTTACAGAACCTGAGTAAAAGGTACATGAAAGGCGCTTATTTAACATTGGTTAGATGTGGGTGTCCGGATTCCCTTAAACAGTAGCAGGAGAGCGGACCTCTTCTCTTCAAGCAAGAGAGCTGACCAGAAAGATAAGTCGTAACGAGACACACGGGCGGGTAAAGGAAAAGAGGTAGACCCAAACTCAGGTGGATAAATGGGGTCGAAGATGGTCTCAGATAGCTGGCACGAGACTGTGACCAATGGCGATGTGTCGTAGAGAAGATGAAGATTAACTTACGACTTTAGCGCTATAGAAGGGAAGACACACGTAAAATAGTGCGCTTGGTACCATACGCCGTTGCTCCATATTCGTTTCAACGGCAAAATATGCGATTCCCAGATTTAATTATATATAAAGCGTGTACGATGTTGTTTTCTAAACAGTTGTTTACGTTTCATTGTAACTCGATTGTTTTCTCTCCGTTGCAGTACAAAATTTCCTGAAAAGAACAATATGTAAAACGAACACAAGTTCCGTCGTCGCCTTCCCATCGCTTTCAGTTTTGAGCGGTGCAGATTGTGGAGTTTCACTGCGGCAGCGATGAGAACGGAGACCGGCACATATGTTTTAGCAGCTTTAATTACCGCCGGGTATTCATTCCCTGAGAATCGTGCCCGCCGCAGAGAGACACCTAATTAAAGAGCAAACAGTAACAATGACTCTCGCATTGTTCAAGGCAATTACAATTACAATTTCTTGCAGAAAGTGTTAATCACATGCGTCGGACATCTGTACGTACAGTCAGTCCGCCGCGCGTGTGCAGGCGATGCGGAAGTTACACGGAGCGGTTACGTAATAAGACGTAACACACACACTCGTCCTCCGCCGCCTCGTCGTCGTTTCGTTCGTTTCAAACGGAATATACGTCCGCGCGATAACGGTGGCCGTGTTCACGTAACTGCCGTGGGCCCGCGCCTTGTGCAGGGAATAAATTAAAAACACACGACACGGCATTAATAAGAAAGTAAATTAATTACGGTAGTAAAAATGTTACGGGGTACAAAAACACTAAACGTACTGACGGTAAAACGATGCAGCGACAACCGATCTTAAAGGATTAGTTAAGCGGTTCTTTTATAGACTGACATAATATAATTGGTTGCCTACTAAATGTGTCTGGTCTGAAAGAGTAAGACCTGAGAGGCTAGTTGTAGCAGGGAACTCTGCGGAAGTTATAAATGTGACGAAATTAAAACAGGTTTGTCTGATCGCTTTTCGTGAAAAACAGGAAAATAGCCTATATTTTGGACCAAAATAAGACTTACGTAAATACGCTTATTATGTAATCTGTTTTGTGTACTGTTTTGGCAAATAACATCGTAATACTGAACATAAATTAAATTTTGTGAGCTCTGAATCCGAATAAATCTGTGCACGTTTATTTTATTTAAAATACATAAGCGACTACTTGTCAGAGAAAAAATACGCATGGGCCTTTATGCAGATCAGAATTATAAGGTTAGGTGTTGCTGGTTTAACGGTCGTTAATTACCTAACGGATCAAAAAGCATCTGTTAAAGTAATCAAGGATTTTAACCAGGGATTAAGCTCGAAAATAACTTTAGTGAAACTTTCTGAAACGGGTATTCCCCCCCCCCCCAATCCTGAAATGTGATTTAAGGCCGTTAATGCTAGCATTATTGATTTGTAACTAATGACTAGAAGAATTCATAGAAGCAGTGATGTGAAAGTTATAGGGTTATCAGTCACATAAGATATTATAGATAGTGCACATAAGATACTAGAATAATCAACAGTAGACTTAAGGTTATAACAGACAACATTATTAGCGAGGTGTTCAGACCGGACCTCCACAGTTGATTCACTTTTTGTATTAAAACAGATGACTGAGGAGAGAAGACAAGAGATTTCAATTTAGAAACTCATGTTAACTTTATAGGTTTTTAAAAGCCAGTTGCTAGTCTGAATAGAGATATGCTTTAAAAAATTCTGATCAGAAGAGGTTTCTCTAATCATCTTGTCAAAGCGACCAAAAGTTTGTATCAAAACACTTCTGTTTTTATTGGAACTGGTAAGCGTTTAACAGCATCAGTTAAGACAAACAAAGAAGTTAGACAAGGCTGCTGCATCTCCCTAACACTTTTAAATATGTATTTGGACGACGTCATTAAAAGATGGAAACAGAATTTCAATGTGCTATAAAGCTTTCAGCACAATATAGATTAAGTAGTATTTCATTATGCGGACGATGTTGTTATTATACAACAGACAAAACGTGATCTACTGAGGGGGAAGTTATTTTTTGAAAAATATACCAGAGAATTACGTATTGACAGTATCGCAGTATCTTCACACAATGGGACGTCCGAGGACATGGTGGTTTCCGGACCATGCAGCCTAGGCCTAGACCATGAAGTTGGAAGAAGAAGTAATGTCTGTGGTCTTAATGTGACCCTTACAAAAGACGAAATGTTGTCTTTAACGGTCAGTAAAGCGTTGTTCACTGCAGCCTGCACCGACCTTTGATAATACACACACGCGCGCGCGCGCGCGCACATTATATATTTGCACTGCTACTTTCAAAATAACAACAAAATATGCTCAATGCAATTAGGTTTTATTTTTTTACAGCATGAACAAAATAGATTCTCAATCTCAGAGCAAGCAGCACAGAAAATCAAAATAATGTATCAAACTTCTTTTCTTATGATTAAAATAACTTGTTTTAATAATAATATTACACTACTATCTTTTTTAAAATTATTATTATTCCTTTCTTCGTGATGTTTTCTATTTCATGGTTCAGGAAGGAAGGAATTTTTTAGTTCTTACTTGTATACTTGGTTATTCTTATTATAAACTCGCTTCACTTCACTATAAACTTCTTCTATATTTTAAATATTATATTAGTATCTTGTTATAAAATTATTATTATTACTTTCTTAGTGGTGCTTTCTAGTTTATGGCTTAAGAAGGAGTGAATTTTTTAGTTCTTTACCAATTATTGCATTGTTGAGACTAAGCTTTCTTCTTCTTACTTGGCTTGAGTGTACACTATAATATTTCATAATTTTTAATTTCGTACTTTGTACAGCTTTTTTACATTTACAAACTAATTTAAATACATTTCTTTGTCAGTGATTTACATTATTTTGGTGTTTTACAATTATCAGTGGCTTATAAAATTTATTATAATATCTAGTTTTACATAAGGCTTGTGATCACTTGGTTTGGCCTATGTTGTTTTAATTCTATACTTTGCGAATTACTTTAAGATACTTTACAGATTTACTTATTTTGTCAGAGTTTATGTACTATTGAAATTACAACAGTACAATACATATTGGACGAGACTTAGTAAATATCAGTATTTAGGAGCATCTTTGAATCAAGAGCATAACTGAATTTCTTTAAAAGTATTCATCAGAGTAAGGACTGGTACAGACGTCCCCAAAATCCGTAAAAAGGATGGGACATAGGTTCTTGGTTAGTGGACTTTTTTGAATATATGTGCTATTCTCTCATCGATCTCATCGGTGTCGAAGACCCTCGAAGACTATATATTGCCGATACTCCACTGCCTTGGTCTCCCGGTATTAAGTACCTCGGGCTTCACTCAGTGGCGAAGCTAGTAGTTAATGAATGGGTAGGCAAAAATCTTATCTTAAATTTTTTGTAAGGAATCTGTAAAAGGACGGTGGTTTAAATCGGATGCTGAGGTAGCGTTTGCTGTAAGCGAGTGGTTCCACAAACACCCGTAAGAATTTTACTAGCAGGGAATCTACAGGGTAGTGCAACAGTGGAACTCATGTCTTAATGTTAATGGAGACTTCTTTTAAAATCGTTGAATAAAAAATGCTTTACAGCTCTATACGTCTTTCTATTGAAAAATCCTTGTATTAGTCATACACAATAATACAACTGATTGAACTTAAAATTTTAAACTTGATTAGTTTCTATATATATGTTTAATGTTACAAATAATTCAAATAACAATCTTGATCATCTGTTAGTTCAGCGGAATAACAGTGACACTTTTAATAACCGCATAAAATAAACACACTTATAAACAACACAGGCGCTTTAACTTAACAGTTTGGACCACAGAAGTGAGGCATTCTTCAACCCCTCAACGCTCTATGTGTACAGCGCGGGACAATCCCCCCTCCCTTTACTTCCCTATCACACCCGCATATTGCTTACATACGATGTATACAACAAATGCTGAGGCAAGTTCAGGTTGCCTCATTCGCTTTAAATGAGCTATGCCGAATCTCACCTGTCACCATATAGCGGTCGCTCAGTAAAGCACGTTTCGGCTTAATAAATTCGACAGTCGCGGTAACAATGTATAATCTTTACGTTATGTAGTTCATACGTATTTATAATTTTTATTCTACAGAATTTTTTTATGGTAGGCATTGCCTCAATTGCCTCCATGTAACTTCGGCACTGGCTTCACTCTCGATCGACGTCTCACTAGCAGACACATTCCTAGCAAGTAGCCCGCAAAACTGCCCATCGTCTATACCGACTCCAACTCCTGCTTTGCATCAAATCAATGACCTGACTCCTAGGTAAGCTCGTCGCCGGTGGTTTCCTACGCAATCCCAGTGTGGGGCTACTTGGAAAAGATCCATAAGCGAAAGCCTCAGTCTCTCGGACCGAGGACTACGCTGGGCCCGCAAAGCCCACTATCTTACCTCGAACCAGACCGCCCGAGAATCACTACGTGTCCGTTCCCTGGACGCCATTATACGGACACTTTCTAGAAATTTTTACCCCCGCTGTGCCCGCTTCAGGGGCAATCCCCTGTAAGGGTGTTCCACTGCATTAGCACCCTCGGTCAACACACACCTGTGCCAGGTGAACCTTGAACCCGTTCTCGGCGAACACTAACACTGACTTAGGCTATGTCTAACTGAACCCTTACGGCCGGTAGCAGGCCGCATCTAGAAACTCGTTCGACTTCGTGGTCCCCGTGGAGGCAGGTTTACTAGACGCTCAGAACGCGGCGCCAAGGGGGGCTCTGCCCATTATCTGCACAGCTGTCACGCTGGTGACAAAGACGAGGCGTGTTCTTTGTTACTGGAATTTTTGGGACATCCAGCTATCGGTCTGATGATGTGGACCACTTGAAACATCAGACTGTAACAGAAACGCCTTTCTTACCGTCAAACGGGAGAATAGCCCGATAATTTTAACGAATTGTATGACTGATTCGGGGCGTAAAAGCTTCGAAATTATATTAATTTTGAGTATTCTGGATACTTTCTACTGCATCAAAATATACAGTTTTACAGCTCGTACTTCAGGAGGAAATCAATGGGAGAGAAGATCATTAGGACGAAGGAGAGTTTCGTGAATGAGAAAACTACAAGAATTGTTCCACTGCACAGCACTAGTCTTGCCCAGAGTGGCTGTTCGGGAGACGTATAAGAAAAAAAATTTAAAGTACCGTTTACCAAATGGTAAAAGCTTAAGAGCATGATAATGTCTTTCAGCCGCCAGCTAAACGCAACATTATTATGGTTACTGACTGACTGATTGGTTACATACCTATCTACAGCTATGCAGTGTTGTTTGCTTGTTAGGTCTTTAATCTGCGACGGACGTTAGCACGTTAGCGGTCGCGGTTTTAGTTAACGATTCCCGGCTGGTAAATGATGACGTCATGCAGCGTGATGCGTTACAGAAATTTTCAAATGACCCCCAGCCATAAGACATTATCATGTCAAAAATGCGTAACAAATGGCGGTGAAACGGGGCATAAAACTAACAACAAGACAGGAATAGTAAGTAACAGTTATTCAGTTGTTGTGTCGCTTCATTTACTGTGTCATTGATTTTACTGATTACTGTCACCGCGTCTTGCCGCAATATCACCTTCCTTTCCCTTCCCTTCCCTTCCTTTCAAATGTATGTTAAACTTAATTCAGTCCACAGAGCCAGGAACCGCATCTCCTCAGTGCTGGTTTTCCAAATGTGTTTCCCTTAAACATTTTCTGTTTAGAGATATAATATTCAGTTTCTTATGAGCATTTGCACACCATACAATTGAAATTTTTTTTTATTTTTTAAATAAAATTTCTGTTTTCTCTTGTTCAACTCATTTCATAAGCGAGTTGAAGACAAGACATAAATTTTATTTACTATTTTGTGACGGAATGTAACGATGAAACAATAATTTGCGTGCTGCGTTGTTTGTAAATTACTGCTCTCTGGCACAGTTTGATTTGTAGAGAACTTGTGTACCTCTGAATCGGTTGATAATTTGTAGTTTATTCTAACTGAGTCGACTGTTTTAATTCAGTTTCAACTAGATCATTTGGCATTTAACAATAAAAAAAAATAGCTAAACTCCATGTAGGTCATCCATTAAGGAGAATTTCAACCAAAACTGAATATAACCTTTTATTCGGTTTTGGAAATTCTAAAATTTTTGGACATAGAAACTAAAAAAGAATTAGTCTCTGTACAATGTCTGAAACACAAGAGGATTGGTCAGTATTTTTAAAAAACTAAAAATCCTTGCCGGTTATCAGATTAAGTGAAATTTTAACTGAAATGAAAATGTGTTTATATAAAATTTTTCGTAGGGGTATCACGGGCCAAAATTGTCAGTCAAAATGTTGAAAAAAAATGTAAGAATTTAAGTAGGGCATTTATAAGACGACTGCAGTCCATTACATCATGTTTTTTTTTTGTGAACAGACTAATTAGGCCTAACTATGATACTTGAGCATGTTAACATCTTCGTTTACACACACACACACACACACACACACACACACACACACACACACACACACACACACACACACACACACACACACACACACACACACACACACACACACACACACACACACACACACACACACACACACACACACACACACACACACACACAGTAGAAACTAAAAAATAAAAAACATGAAATATGAGAAACGAAGTACTCACCTCCTCTTGCTGTTTCTCGGCTAACATTGAGAATCATACAAACGAAGAACTTTCAGAATAAAAAAGATTGGTTTGATTTTATTTAATAATAAATGTATTTTGTTCAACGTAGTGAGCGAGCTCTTACTGACATTAAAAAAATTTTTTGATGATGCAGGAAATAAAGGCTATATTCAAAAACCCAGCTCTCTTGAACAAATGTCTTCACGGGAAGACGCAAAACCCAAACGAATCTACTGTGTGCTCCTGAAGCTGTAGCAAGTTTCAGTGAAAGAGCAAACGTGAAGTGTCATGTGCTTGAAGACTTAGTTATAGCATTCAGAGAAAAAATTTGTGTGGTAGCAGTGATGACATTTGATTCTGTTGAAACCTTTAAGAGAAGAAGAAAATTTATCAATTTATGTAAAAGGCAAACAAAGAGGCAAAGATAGCAAAAGCAAGATAGAGGAAAACTTGAAAGAAGCAGAATCTCTACATTCCACTAGTGTTTAGTAAAACTGTAAAAGTGCCGTAAATTTGAAGTGCAGTTAGTCGAAAATGTGATTCCCACGTTAGTTTACATGTTTGAACCAAAAAGTTTTGTAGCCGATGTTTCAAAAGATAATGGCTGAAAATTTTCTTCTAGCTTCTACCGTGTGTTTTTCCGTCTGTGTTAATGAGAGAATTTTTGGATTCATTAATTACTAGTCGAAATACACAACTTAAAGTTTCAGAAACATGGTTAGAAAATTATACATTCAAGAAAATACTTTTCCATGAACTGTTTTTAATTTCAAAAATTGTACAATGATAAAAAAATAGCAACTGCAAAATATCAGCATAATATGTTTTACTGATCCTGAGTAAAAGTTGCATGAAAACGACTAACTCAACACTGCTAACATAGAGCTGTGTGAATCCCGTTAAGAAGAACTAAAGGATGCACGATTAGAGATCAGCTTAGTAACGTCAGGACGAACTAAAGACATATACATTCTATGAACGACAGAATACCATAACACATCGGAAGGATGAAAGTCAATAGAATCAGTAACATAGGAAAACGTAGTGTAGGTAGGACAAGGGAAAGATGGCTAGGACAGACTCAAAAAGAAAAGAAGGAGAAGAAGGAACTTTATCTGATATAACAAGAGTAATTTCATTTGATTTAAAACTAATCCAATTTTATTTTGCGATCTACTTAATAAATTTAAACTACGAGTTAGTGAGACTGTTAACTTCTTTATTTGAAGCTCAGACCTTGTCGATGCGTCCAGAGCTACGCCTCTCCTCTACCATTCATCATCGGCATCCTCTCTGCATTCTCAAAATGTTTCACTTTGGCCGACCTATTCCTGTTTTCCCAACAGATTCCAACTGTGTTCATGAAAAAACGACTACGTCCTCGAGAAAAGTAGTTATTCCATTACCAAAATATTGCTTATTGTCGAGCCTAAGTATGCGTCAGAGATAATCTATCTGCTTACTTATGTACGGAGTCGAGTAAAAATTTAATAAGATATCAGAAATTAGAGCAGACATAACGAAAAAGAAAATATTTCGGGTCATTTTTGTTTTTGGAAATTGATCTTGTAAATTGGGTATTATTTTAAATGCCTAATAGTCCACTGAAGGCAAATCCCCCGCTGTTAGTATGTGAGATAAGGGTTGGTTGTTTGGGAGCTTGTTTGTAAAAATAGTATAAATAATAATAAATAGTATAAATAGATAAGTAGTATTTAAGGTTAACATTAAGATGTCTTTTTCACTGTATACAATATATACTGCACTAAAAACCATTTATGGCACTTAACCATTTATATCATAACACAATATTTTTAGTTCAGTACACTATTGTGTAGTATAATTGTAACTGATGAGTTCACATTACTGTAAAAGGCAAATCGTTGAATAAGTAAGAAGCTTTAAGTGCGTAGGATGGAATGAAGCAAACGGAATGAAGGACAACTCTGGTAGTGTTCTCTAAACGCTGGAAACCTTCTCACGAATTAAGGGAATGTGAAGAATTCAAATAAATAAAGACAGAAGTTGTTTTAAAAACTACTGACTCTAAGACCAAGGTAAGAACAGAATGTTGGTCTCCCAGCGAATAATAATCGAATATGGGCAACTTACATTATATTCCTGAGGAAAATGGAAGGAAAGTTGAGGAAAGAAAAATAAATAAATGAAGTTTTCAGTGAACGATGTGTTAATCAGGCAATTGGAATGGTTTGGTCTTATTCATACAACACCGTCGCCAGAGTTGTACATGGATCAAGAATTCAAGCAGTCAACAGAAGACGCAGACCAACTAAAAAAATTGGGAAGAGAACATGAGGCAAGAAGCTCAAGAGAAGAATACTCAACGAGAATACATATATAATCTAAAAAAAAAACAAAAACAAAACAACACAGGTCAGCAGAAAAGAAGGTCAGGTCAATCAACTCACGATCAGTTCACGATTACATATGACACTAATCTTTTAGAATTCTCTTCTAATGCTGCTCGTGCATCTTTAGGATTCAGTAAGTAAGTAACTTACTGCTCTCAACAGTGATTCTGCGCTACATAGTAGTTTAGCATGTAGGAAACTAGGAAATCTCTAAACACATCAACGTTTTTTCAATTGCTGAAGAAGTACTAGACTATCGCATTAACCCTGAGATACCACACGTTCACCAAAAAGTCTTTCTCTACACACTCAACCTTGTGAATAAACCTAATAAAATAAAATTCTTGCGAATTTTTATTATTATAGTCTTAATACCAGCTAACTAGTTAACATTGTTTTCCTATAAGCATGATCATGTTTTACCTCAAATATTGTTTTTAATCTTGGAAAACTTAACGATGTGGTTTCCCCCTGCCTTCTAAATAAGTCTCTGCATAAGTGAATAATAATATTTTATTAACATGATGCTGAGACTTCAAAAACGCTTCGTTTTCGTAAAAGAAAGAGAAATACAAAAAGAATTACCGTAATAAGTGTGCACGAAAACGTTTTCGATTATTTACGCAACGTGAAGACCACGAGAAGTCTGTAACTACCAATTCACATTTGAAAGGACGTGGCACTCGGGTCTGTAACACCAAAGTAGTTTGGTACGTAGCTAACTCTAAATACTTTAACTTTTTGTCAAATTCGGAAGAAGTACTTGACTATCGCATTAAATACCGTGAGATGCCACACGTCCATCAAAATGTCTTTCTGTGCAGACTAATCCTTGTGAATAAATCTAATAAAATAATTATTTCATAATTGCAACTATATAATATTATCATTGTCTACCTTGTTGTGATGTATAATTTACAAGAACTTGCTCTATATCTGTTAAAATACCACGAAGAAGTTTCAGGTAATTTTAAGCTTTCTTTCGAAATTCTGGAAACAGAGAATTAAAACCATCAGTTCTATATCTAATGATTATTTATCAACCCTCTCTAGAACTATCTGTCGTGTTCTGAGAGGTTAGAGAACCTCAAGTAAGATGTGGTTCTCTTTACCATGTTCGGCGGTCTTAAGCAGAGAGTTTTGGCTTTTAGGATCTGTGCCTGCCTTTGATATTGCTCTCCCATCCCCCCTTGCTTCCGTGGTAATTTGAAAAACACCTAATCAGCTTTGTAGAAGTGAGACGTAACTAATATTTTATAAATCCCTGGAGGTGCGATAGTTTTTTGTTGTTGTAGCAAAGCTTGGATCATCAACAAAAAAAAAAAAAATGTAAAAAAGATTATTGTCAACAGAGATGAGATTTCTAGGGGCAGCAACAGCTACATCCGACGCCACCATATTCAAAATGAAGGGATAAAGCAAGAACTCGCTATAGAAGACAAGATTAAAGACACAACATCGATCCCGACTGGAGCATGTGCACCAAAAACTGCTCTCGAATACAACTCCAAAAAGAAGGCGTACACGACGTTTAATAAAAGGGATGGGTTGTGATGTAGCTAATCCACAACGATACGACGGCATATTAAGTCATAAGTTTTCACGTTTTGCACTAGGATTCTCAACGAACGCTAAGAAAGCATGTAAGCTCTCTAGCAATGCTTTAGTGTGGCATCAGTTTCGAAAGTTAAACAGTGTATGTCTATTATTTGCTGAATAATCAGACGTCAGTTCATTGTATTTAAACTCGTACATGATTCCCGGAAAAAACAAAAGAAAGTAATAATCAAAGGCCAGTACAGACAAGATATTTAGAACAAATAAGTGAGATCCATTATCAACTGTTGTTACCTTGTACGGATCACGTACGGCGGAGAAACAATTCAGATAACTTTAAGCTATCAATTGCAAGGACGTTGTCTGCACAAATGCCTGTCACTCGTACAGGCTTGGTTAGGAAATGTCCGCTACATTCTGAAGATCAGAAATTCACCAAATACAAGTGACAATTCAGATTGGAATACTTTGTTGTTCTTCTTCTGATAGTTCCTATCCGTTTCGGATGTTGGATGTCATACGGCTATTTTAACTTTCTGCACTGCTGTACGGAATAAGTTAGTTTTATTCATGCCAAACCAAGTCCTTAAATTTCTCGGCCATGATATCCTCGGTCGCCCAACTCCTCTCTTTCCAAGTACTTTTCCCTGTAGTATGGACTGCAATAAATAAAATTTCTGTTCATTTCTCAGAGATGTCCGAGATACTGAAGCTTTCTTATCTTCACTGTGTTAATAACTTCCCTATCTTTCTTCAACTTTCTAAGAACTTCAACATTAGTTATATGTGGTGTCCATGAAATGCTCAGTATTTTACGGTAGAGCCACATTTCGAAAGATTCCAATTAATACATGGTTATTAATTATTTAGTTATTAATTATTATTAATTAATAATTATTTATTAATGATTTGATTTCACGTACAGAGGAATACAAGTATTTAGGGGTGAAAATTACGGCCAGTGGGAAGCAAGACAAAGAAATACAATCCAGAATTAATCTGGGAAAGATGGCTATATCTACAGTAAATGGAATCCTGTGGAATAAGCAAATTACAGAAGAAACTAAAACCAAAATATTTAAAACCATTGTATCATGACTTACGGGTCAGAAGTTTGAACTACTAATAAACACACAAGATCAAAATTAATGACCGCAGAGATGGACTTTTGGAGACGTTCGGCAAGAGTATCCAGACGTGAGAAAGTTAGTAGTGAAGTCATTAAGGACAGAGTGAATGTGAAAAATTCAATTGTTGATTTTATCCAAACGAACAAATACAATGGTATAGACACACGAAAAGAATGGCACAGGAAAGATTACCAAGGAGAGTTATGAAATTGACCTCACTAGGAAGCAGGAAAAGAGGAAGACCTGGATTGAAGAAATTCAGACTATGGAGGAACGAGAAATTGAAGAAGATCTTTAGATGGACAAGCAGCAGTGGAAGATGAGAATTCAATCACTTCTATAACAGTTGGTTTGGGAAAATGTGTAAACATTGTAAAGCCGGAATGATAAATAAATTAATGGTGATGGACTACAGTAAGACTGCTGATAACTTTGTCAGTCGAGCAACGTACTCTACTACAAAAACAAAGAAACATCATAAATATTTGAAAGGAAAATAACGAGCAGAGTCAACGGAGGAAAGAAAACAAGCGAAGAAGTGTAGAGGACATAGTTATACATATAGGAAGCGAAATACTGGAAGGGGGGGGTGTAAATAATAAAGACACAAAGGGTTGAGATAATGTGGACAGATAAATAGATTCAGAGTTAAAGAGAATTTAAAGTGAAAGCAAACTGGAAGAATACTAAGAGGAAGCCAAAAATAACACTGCGAACGAAGGTATTAAACAGATCAAATGTTTCTGAATAATCAAGCGTAAAGGAAACCTTCCATAAAAACTGATACTGCAAAATAGTATTCGGCATGGCGGTGTATGCAACAGAGACGATACGACGTGTTTTGTCACATGTCGATACTATTTTGAACAAAGTACATTTATTATAACATAAATTCCGATATTAGATCACTTTTAATTGTGAGGAAAATTACAGGAATCCCGATTACTCTACTATTTCTTCAGTAATATAATAATTGTAGAGCACACGATCATACAACAATTACTAAACATTCGAAACATTCGGATTTAGGTTACAATTTCTTTTAGTCTTACACCCTATAGCATTTTCAAAAATTTTGATCTTTTTTAGGCTCTAGGGGCCCAAAATTTTGAAATTTCAAAAACTTAACACTACATTCAGGTATCAGTTAAAAATATCTTTATTTTGATACCTACCTCACATGAATTTTGGAGATATCACCAAAATTCTCACATACTTTTAGTCCCTGTCGTCCAAAAATTGTGAAACGTTCAAAAGTGAACAATTCAGATTGCGGTTAAAATTTCCTTTCAATTGATATTCTACTGTACATGGGCTTTAGCGATTTTTTATAATTCTGACCTCCTCATATTATTGCCTTCTGCCTCCTGTTTTTGGCGGATCAATCTTCTTGGGGGACCAAACATAGATTTCTGTAGGTAAAAGTACGGACATGCATGCAGAGTTTTACGAAATCGGTCGATTGATGCGTGCAGAAGTTATCGTGAGACATACTCCAAACAAATAGGTAGACAGACAAATGCCAAACGATCGAGTTAAAACTGAGAACTCGCTCCGCTCGTTCATTAAATACATTTGAGTTTTCTCAGATAAATCTTATGAAACAAGTAGGACAGAAGGAAGGCCTAGAATGAAATGGGAGAATGAAATCTTACGCAATCTGAAATGTATAAGAAAGAGAATATATGACACAAAGGAGTAGAGAAATGTTGTCTAGAAGGCTAGACGTTATGGAAATCTGTGAAGGGAAGATGTGAATAGGAGTAACGCTATTTCTCTCTCCCACTAGTTTGAAGACCCGGATAGAACTTGTAAGAACAGGTAGAATTGGGAAAGAGTGTAAACCTTTATTGATGATTCAGAAAAATCTCGTGTTAGATTATGCATTAGTAATGATGTCGGATACAATGTAGTACACAACAGCATTAAATTTTGACATTAAGACGAACGGCAAGATAACTTAAATCTGTCCTGTAAGGGATGATAACTGAAATTTCACAAGTAAAATAAATACTCAACTTAGTGTTGTGGATTCACATAGACGAACACTTCCAAATAGTCTACCTAGCATAGTAAGATAGAAGAGTCAAGTTAACGGGAAATCCACTGCACCAATGATCTTATGAGAAATAAGAATATTAACTAAAATTAAAATTAAAATCTGTAGAATCTTATAAATTCTTTTTATGTGTCTCCGTATGTCTCCCGACTGATGAGCTTTACGTACAAAAAAGAGCGATAAGGCAAGATTATAAGTGGTTGAAGAGATTTAGAAAATTTTATGATGGAATAGGGTGAGCGGTTTTGAAGTGTTTAAACAAAAAATATTGTGGAAATGTTGCATCAGAAGACTATACCGATGCCTGAATTCTTATGGTACAGAGAAAAGTTTATGCGAGAATTGATAGAAGTCCAAGAAAAGAATCGATCTTTAAGAAAAATTTTGAATCAATTAAGTGGACATATGGATCTGAAAAGAGACAGAAATTTTAAATTAATATTAAAATCTATTACGGTACCTTACTTATCCGTCTTGTGACTTCAACTTTAATTTTATGATACTTGTTTTTACAAATATTTTCCATCGTCAGACTTAGATGGTCATTCGCACGAGGTCGTCATACATTAAAATTAAAAGTGTACATAATAAAAGACATAAATTACGTGGTTCAGTATCAATATATGTCTTATTATGTTCGTAGGCCTATGTATAATTTTATTGTATGACGATCTCGTGAGAGTGATCGTTTCAGTCTAAGGGTGGAACATATTATAGTGAATTTTATATATTTGTTTTATAAATTTATAAATTACAAACATATTGCCTTTAAGAATCACAGCTGGGTTCTCCTTTTTTTTACCATTGGCATAAACTCTAAGGGCAAGGCATAAGGGACTCATCCAATAATGACAATAGTAGGTAGATCTCACCAACTTAGAAAATAATACTAAATAAGTATTCATTAAATAAGACTGTACTGTTTGAAAAAAACTGCAAAAATCCATGCCGAGTTTCAAATTAAACAGAATTTTAACCAAAATCACATTTTGATAAAATAATATGTGAATTTTAATAGATTCACATTTTGGAATTTCAAAATATCATGACATCAGATCCTAAAAAAGATATAAAAAAAATTGAAAAATCTTACAAATCCATGGCGGGTATCAGGCTAAAAGGAATTTTAACACAATTCTGAATGTAGTGTTTATACTAATTTTTTGCTAACTTTATGAGGACAAGTTAAAAATAGAAGTACAAATTATGAGAAAATTGTTATTAGAAAATTATTAGTAAACCTTGATTGGTCTACTACTTTTTTTTAGTAAAATAGTAATTTGAAAGCAGACACTCATATAATAAACACTAAAAACTGCAATCTACTGCATTGGTTTGTTAGTTAAGTTTATAACAACAATGCCTACATGACAAAAATTTAGTCACAGCTTATGTATGTTTCTATAAATGCCTATAGGCATATATGTTTTATTTTCAGAAGTATACGTAACTGTACACATTTAGCACAGCAGACGTCGCAGTGCATATAGATGTAGTTACAGAGTCTCTGTATAAAGTCTGAAGCAAATTTACGCACACAATACAAACATTTATAGTTAAAAATATAGGTAAATACTATATGGGTATCACTATAATGGTATTGTGTCGCGAGACAGGCGTCAAGACATGACCGACCCATTTCTGTCTGCTCCAGACTTAAGCCTTCATCTCTTCGTATGACCTCACACATTGTGTGTCATCCGAGAGCTTCGGTTTCCTTCTGCTTCCCTGCCGCCACTGCTATCTCCAAACCCTTTGGTAGCAGTCCATCCTTCCTCAAGTTCCCTATATCCAACGAGTTTCTTTTTCTCCTCTTATCACCCAGAGAAATATTCTCCATCTTTTTGATTCTTCTGAATAGTCCCTCATTGCTCATTCTATCCATCCACATTATCGCATCCAATCCTCGTTTCCATAGACTCTATTCTCTCTCTATCACTTATTTTCCTTATTTCGCATCTGCGATCCTTAAGTTAAACGTTCATAAAAAAAAAATGCATCAGACTTTTTTGCAGGTCCAATCTTATTATGTCATAAAAACACAATTGAGGAGTTGCATGCAATAAGGGCCCAAATGACAAAATTACATTTTGAGATAACGAGTTTCAAAATTTTAAATTTAAACTAATATTAGAAGTAATATGACATGTGTAAAGTACCTTCTTTTCTACAAATAAAATCTGCTTTAGGAGATGTGGAGTCGCCTTGTAATGCCCCACGTTGTTGGTCGTCAATTTGTTACGTACCTTTTACCATTAAGTATGACTGTTGTTATTTTTGTTTTTTATGTTTATATGTTAAATTAATTAATGCCCCTCGTTGTTGGTGCCAATTTGTAAGATAACCGTTTTTTTCTTAAAGACAATTATTTTTAATTATTGATTTATATAAGTTTGATGTTGTTGTTTAATAAGATTTGATTTATTTATAAGCACTTGAGTTAACCTTGGGCGCCAATTTGTAATGTAAACACTGATGAGGTGTTACACTGTTTAACTGGTTATATAATAATGATGAACCTCTCTATTGTAGTAGTACTGTAGTAACTGCCGCTGACCTACCTGGTTTAACTCTTCTGTTAATTATTTAAAGTGAATAGCTGAAGTTACTAGTCATTTGAACTCACTGACCTTTGAATTTCGTGCAAATAATTTACCAAAAGAACTGCCGCCAACATAACCTGTGACGGTCGACTAATACGAGTTTTCAAGTAAGGCAAGACGGTCGCTAATATTAATAATGATAGTTCATACACCAGTATTTTCCTTTAACATGCTTTATTTTTCATTTAATATCCATATTATCTTCCTTCTGACTTAAATACACATAACAATTCTCATGATGGAAACTGATTGACCCGGCTAAAGACAATCCCTGGTTTCAACGTTGGTAACATTAGATTCGCCAATGAATGTAAACAGTAGCATTCATTATTATACAATTATTAAATTATTGAGTTCTTTTGACCATGATATGGAAATAAAAATGTCTCATATGAAGAACAAAATTTTACAAAAGAGTAATAACAGAATTATTTGAACTAATTACTTAAATCTACGGTTGTGAACAAAACAAATGTCGGATTATATCCATGTTTTAACGTAAACAAGTTTGGTTAGATTGTCCATTGCAAGTTTTATAATATTTAAGAAAATAATTAAATTATTTTTTATAATCATTAAAATGATTAGTGAAAGTGGTTAAATAGTGTTACAGTGGTTGAATAATTTCTAAGTGTCTCTAATAATGGAAAGGGAATACAAAATTCTTAAGTCCGATATAGTGTATTATTGTTTAATTAACACCATACTTGCTTGTTTGTACCCTCCTTTATTTATTGCACTTTTATTTTAATTCACTATATTGATTAATTGATATTTAATATCCATTGAACAACCCTGACACAATATTCCGTAAAGGTTATCCGCTCATAGGTTATGATGCCTATTGTTGACATATGGCATAACCTAAATTACACTTTGAGGTTAACACATATGATCAGCTGTACTAGGTTAAAACTGAAAATTCGGTCACAGGAGGAGCGTGGTGTCCTCGTTAAGTACTCATTGTAGACTGTCTCTCACCTTGATCAAAATCTCGCGTCGACTGACAGGTGATGATCGCTGATTGGTGCATCTTGGCTAATTTCCGTAATTAATCGGTAACTCTCGTGAAAACAGACGCCTTGAAGCGTTGTTTTCCGGGGTTCATTGCTAAAATAATGGGGTTCACAAAAGTATTTATCGATGCTTAGAATTGATTAAAAATTTTATAATTTATATTATTCCCTTTGATGAGGTCCAATTAACAATTCATTAATGCCATTAATCCGCATTCTTTGAGATGAAGATTTTGATGCCCCATACGATATGTTTTTGTTCATTAATAACAAACTACAAATCTTAACATTTGAATTATTTAAGATTTTCATATAAAATTGCTCATTTACATTAATTATCTAATTATTTATGATTAAACAATTATATCTACTTACTAACAATTGAGTGTAACATTATTTACAACACTTAATAATGTCCCCCTTTATAAAAATCATGTTTGGCTAGTTAGGCCTAACCCATCCTGGGTTCCTGACTTCTTAAATCTCTTTCTTAATATTAATAATACTTAATTTCATTGTGATCTAACTGATCACAATTGTTCCTTATAACTCCCTACAACTTTTATAACAATACAAATGACACTAATTAATACTTGTTTCTTACACTTAACATAAATAATTTGTCCTAGTCTCTGGCCTATAAGAGTTTGACCATTATTCTTTTCGTATTTTAACCATTCTTATTTTTAATACAAGACAAATATATGACATTGTTCTTGATCCTTGTCTTTCACTTTTGTTACACTAATAATGACATTTATTAATAATAATTGTTTATAACTAATATAAATAAGTTATCCAGTTATACTGGCTCATGGTACAGTACACATTATTTTCTTACTTATGTTTAAAATAAGTCCTTTTGCTATCAGACAATTACTTTACATTGTTCTTGATACCCTTATTCCACTTTTACCACAATAATAATTACCTAACGTGACCATTATTTATTAACATAAACAATTATTCTAGTCTCATTGGCCTATGATAGTGACTCTTAATTTCAGTCTTATTTTGACAATACAAGTTTCTTTTTATTATTTAATTATTCTAAAATGTTCTTCACGAATTTTTGAAACTTTGATAACATAGTTTGTCACTTAATATTGTTTTTCTTACTTATTCTAGAAGTTACATTATCTGTATAATTAAAATTTAAAGTTTTTACCTTAATCCGTCTATGTGACCGCTTAATTTTGTCTTCTTACGCGTTTCGGATTATGTTAATCCATCATCAGAGATTAAAAAATTCGTCGGTTAAGACTTCGTTAAAACATTAAAAGTTACACTAAAAAACATTTAAGTATATATTCCACAAACACAGCGACGTACGCGGCGTACAAACGTGTCATCCACATATCTTTTATAAAATGAGATGTTACGTTGCCATTTATTGTGTGGTGATAGCAAATATGTATTTTCAAAGTTGTTCAGGAAAACAACTGATATTAAATTCGACGTACAGGAGATGAATTTACTTAATAAAGGTTTCAAATACAATTTACCAGATTTAAATAGGAACCACGTAACTAAAGAATTAATTATAACTGAAGCAGCCATAAAAAGTATAACAGATTCACAGACACAAAACGAGTTAAGAGTTACAATCAATAGTAAAATAGACAGACATATGCGGATGCATGATAACAACTTTAAACCATTTTCTAACAATTTAAAAAAGAAATATATAAGTGAAATGAAAACTATTATACAAATTAAACATAAACTAAACGAACATAAGGCCATAGCCACTAAATCAGACAAAGGCAACACTATGGTTATTCTACCAATAGACATGTGCCAACAAAAAGTATACGAATTTATCCATAACAACAACATAAGAGCCATAGATTCGGATCCCACAACGAAGTACATAAAATACATCAACCAAACGATTAATAAATGCACACACCTTTTTGACGAAACTACACGCCGCCAGTTAAAACCCATAATCGCACATGCACCCATGTTCAACGGTTTACCCAAGATCCACAAACCAAATATACCGATAAGACCTCTTGTTAATTACACAACAGCCCCAGGTTATAAAGTATCTAAGAAATTGGTCCAATTAATAAAAAGTAACATAACTATAGACAATAATCATTCTATAAAAAATAGCATTGAACTAATAAAACTAATTAAAGACCTCAGCATTAATAGTCAGCATAAGTTAATCTCCTTTGACATAGTCAACCTCTATACAAGTGTCCCAGTAAAGACAACCTTAAACATTCTAAGAAATAATTTAATACGAACAGGAAAGTTAAATCTACAAAAAATAACAGAATTGTTGCTGTTACTGGACGTAGTATTACAACAGAATTATTTCACATTCAATGACACAATTTTTATTCAAGAGGAGGGTCTTGCAGTGGGTTTACCCTTGTCCGGTTTGCTGGCTGACATTTTCCTGAACAACTTTGAAAATACATATTTGCTATCACCACACAATAAATGGCAACGTAACATCTCATTTTATAAAAGATATGTGGATGACACGTTTGTAATCTTCGACGGGACAACGAGACAGGCAAACATGTTGTTGCATTACATGAATAACATCACCAAAAACATACAATTCACACTTGAAATAGAGTCAGACAACGCCATAAATTTTCTGGACTTAATCTTTATGAAACATAATAATAAATTTCAATACAGAATATACAGAAAACCCACCACAACTGATGGTGTTATACATGCTGATTCTTTCCACCCGCACTCACAAAAAATGGCCGCATTCAATAGTATGATACACAGACTATGCAGCGTACCTTTAGATCCCGCAAACCACAAAGAAGAAATAGATATAATTAAACACATTGCAATTATGAACGTTACCGCAGTTCATTAGTTGAACACTTGATACTTAGACACAAACGCAGAACAAACAACCCTCACCGTGTCACGACGAACGCAATATATATGGCGGTTGATTATACTAACAAATTTTCAATGCTCATTAGAAATACTTTTAAAAAACATAACATCCACATCACATTTAGAACAAGCAACAATATCCGTAAAGTGCTAAATAATGCCACACGTACATCAATTGAAAAAAGAACGGGTGTATACAAAATGATGTGTGATGACTGCAACATGCATTACATTGGTCAGACTGGCAGGAGCTTTTTCGAAAGATATAAAGAACACTTACCCACGAGTATTTCAAATATAAATAAATCAAACTACGCTAAACATCTCGTCTCATTGAATCATAATTACACACATTTTGAGGTAAAATTGCAAACCCTTCACATTTGCAAAAAGGGACGATATATGGATGCGGTAGAAGAGTTCGAAATTTACCGAGCCTTCAGAAATAATCCCAATAATATATCAAACGAACAAAAAAATGGCATTTAAATCGCATACACTATATGATAAGATTATAGATAACATAGCCATAGAATACACGCCCCAACACAACAATAGATAGCATGAAAACTCCAATAAACTGTGCAGTACGTCGCTAACCAGTATTGAGTGCGCACTCACATCCGCGTACGTCGCTGTGTTTGTGGAATATATACTTAAATGTCTTTTAGTGTAACTTTTAATGTTTTAACGAAGTCTTAACCGACGAATTTTTTAATCTCTGATGATGGATTAACATAATCCGAAACGCGTAAGAAGACAAAGAAGACAAAATTAAGCGGTCACGTAGACGGATTAAGGTAAAAACTTTAAATTTTAATTATAATAATTGTGACGCGGATACCAATACAATGACTTTAAAATTATCTGTATTCTGAAGGTTTAGTATATGTATTTTGTTTCATTATTTATTTTGTTTACACTTATTAGTTAATCATATCTCCAATACTAGAATATTCTTCTAATAATACTGATTCTAGTATTATTTATACAATATAGATTGTTTCATTAATTTACATTAAAAAATTGTTCTTCTTATATACAATTATTTACAAGTTCAATGTCTCATATTTATTCTTTTTTATGTTATAATTCCTATTATAACCATTATTATCTAGTTATTATGTTATCATTTACTACTTCATAGGTAGTTTTCACCTTCTATTTATAATTCATGGATTTTACAATGCTTTTTGGTTCTTTCTGTTGTTTAAAACATTACAATGATACATAACCTTACATGTACATTTGGTTTCATTGTTGTTTTATTAGTACATTTTCATTTCACTAGTTTTAATACTTTTCTTGTTTTAAATTATTCTATTCATAATCATAAATAAAATTTATTATTTGATTTAATTCTTTTAGTACTTAGAAATTAATTATTGTATTAATAATTTTCTTTATTAATTATCCAGTTTATTGCTGCAGTATGGAGTATAAAGTTTATCTTTTTTACCATATTTTAATGCAGTTTACTGGATTAAAATCTTATTATTGTTTATGTACACAGGTATAGTATTCGAGTTCTTGTTGATTTCATTACATTGTTCTTATCTACTTTTATTATCTCAGACCATATTTATGGTATACAATTTAGTTAATGACTTAGTATTCTGTTCTTCATGTATCATGGTCATGAAATGGTTTAAGTTGGGACCTACTTTATGTAAGTAAATATTCAGTGAGCGCGTTACTTTAAGTGTTGTGTGTTTGATTATAATTAGGTTAGATCAAGAATGATATTGAAACTTTGTAAAATACAAATTTTAACACACGGTTTCATAAACCGTTTTCGTCTTCAATGATATTAAAATATTTGTCACGTTTATTTTCTTTTAAGTTACCTTTGTAACTTCATAAAAATGTTAAATAAACGTAAGAGAAATAATATAAGAACATAACATATTTATTTAATTAATAAAAAACAAAATTTTAGATTAAAAAACGGTTTCCACACAAAGTCTTTGCGTGTACTTCCAATTCACTTTAAACATCACCATTTTCTTTATTGTGTGCCGGGGTTTGAATTTTCCCGGCTCGGTTTGAATGTGTTCAGTGCCGCCAACGCGCTTGGCAGCTGTGCTTGCCACAGCCACCTCGATAATTAAAATATGATTGCCACAGCTGTGCCTGCGCTCCAGCGACGCGATCTAGTAGGCCTAATCAACCGTATCAGCTGCTCGTTGTATGTTGTCAGTAAATAGCTTACAAAAAGGTTATTATCTACAAATTGGGACAGGTCGTTTTTATGCAGGATAATGGGACCGACTAATCCAGGCCTTGCTCTCATTCCTCTGCCAACCTTCAAGGAGAGTGTCCAATGGCCTGACGGCCCAGGGTTAAGTGCAGATCTTTCTACATGAGTTCGTAATCCAGTAAAGGCTTTCAGGGTCCCCGCACCAGCCCGGAGAAAGGGAAAGCAGTGGTGGTAACATCAACACCTGTCACTATCCGCAGAGCAGTCCAATAGGATGCTCCCCGAAGCCATCAGGCCCAGGAATACTCATCCAACAGAACACCGAAGGACCCACATCTGCCCGGAACGACATTCACTGGACATTCACCACAATCTAAGGACAATCTGCAGCACTCATGGCACACTGTTCATCATGGTACCGTGAGTTCTTCAACACAAGAGCACAAGCGGGAATGTTTTAATTATCACCCTTCAGTCAACATCAACTCAATAGACTGGCACCCTGGTGTTCACGTTAAACATCTTGTTAAGAACTCACAACACCTCAGATCAAGAACTCCAACTGTTTAAACAAATTGTAACTGAACACTTTGTAACTGGTCATAACTGGTGATACTTTGTAACTGAATATTTTGTAACAACATAAATTAATGCTCTTATGGAAAATGCTACTGGCAAGAACAGTGTGTCACAAGTTAAACACTAATAAAAATTGTTACTTGTTAAAAGAGTGTTGCTTGCAAATCCTGTCACTCTGTTTGGGCTCCAGCACACTTTTCGCTTCCTCTAGGTTAAGTAGCCTAGTCCTAAATTTTGCGTAACGGCCTAAGTGGCCGTTACAATTGTTGTCACTTATCGCGTCGTCTTCTCTATGCATTGTTTGTAAATGTAGAGCCTTTGTGAGGACATGTTCATATCACTTCTGAAAATACTCGTTTAGGAATTCAAACAAACTTTACAGATAGGTGGTCCTTATTAATGCAACTCCTCAACTTCTTCCGTCCTACTAAACTACTGTGTCTCTGTTTTACTACTAATCTTTTGTTCACTAGTCCAAATTCATTTACGTCTAACATCAATGTATAGGTAAGTAAACATTTAGGTGGGACGGATTATTATGAACGAGCTAAACAAGGAAAGTGTAAAAGTAAGTCTCACAACAAATAGCGAGTAGAGAAATTAATGTTTAAACTGGATATTCTGTTTACACAGACTTGTCTACTGCACTTAAGGCACTTAAGTTGTGTAGTACTTCAAATGGACAAGAATTTCCTTGAAGAAAAGTCGCTGAGAACTACTACAGAGGCATTTGCGTAGCACTGGGCAGAAAATGTTGCTGCAACTGCTACTGCTAATGACGATGACGGCGACGATGATGATGATGATGGTGCTGACGATTATTACTGTTATTATTATTATCATCACCGTGATCATAATGGCAGCGATGACGGTAGCGATGATAATGAAGATGATAAGCGTGTGTGCGATGATGTTGTGTGTGTTGTGCGTGCGTGCGCGTGTTGTTTACAGTTGTATACAGAGGAATTGAAGTCGTTCCATTGAGCCCTTCTGGTAGTAATAGTAATAATCACTTCATTTCACTCTATTGTTATCTTTTCAAGGTGTTGTGTTTCTTCATTTCACCTATTCTACTTGCCCGTTGTTTAGACCTTATCAAATATTCTTACGCGCTATAGTTATTAAGTCCAGCCCATATTATTTGTTCAATTTCCAGGCACCTCGGGTTTTGATTACTCGATATTATCCGCAAATAGTGAAAACTAGACACGACTTCAAATTTACATTCGTTCGACTCCTTCGTTCTCTCATTCGGTCCTCTTTCTTTCCTTACTACTCTCATGTAATTCGTTTTTATCTCGGTCGAGCACTAAACCTTTCACTTGAATTTACAATTTACAATAAAGCAATTCTTCCTTGTTGTCGTTCTTCTTCTTCGCTTCAGTAATAAGCACACGGTATCCATTTTCTTGATCCACACACATTTCTTCTTCTTCTACGTTCATAACTCAGCGCTCCAAAAGGTAATCGATTCCTGACCGTTCTAGCAAGGCGATCTTTCAATTTCCTTCTGTTTATTATCTCATTGATGCTAAATGTAGGCCTATTTGGTTTATATGGTCCACTTTTCGCTTTGACATAACTATCATCTTTCTTGAATAATGCATGGGTTTTACAGAGGTGGGAAGCATTTATAAAGAGGGATTTGGACCGTTTTGTGGGCTCGTGTTGGAGATGAGTGGCGGGTCAGGTTAGAGAAACACCGGAAGCCGTTTGAGTGTATGAGTGAGAGTGGTTTTTGACTAAACGATGACTGTTTACAATCCAGATGTAGCTGAATCCACGTTATCAATAAACAGTAACAGTTGCGCTCAACGTAATGTTGTATAGTTGAATCATACCTTATCAGAACGGTCTGAGCTCCACGTTCTGCGTTTACAGACGGTTCCCCCTCTTTTCTCTTCCTTTTGTTAATTACCTCTAAAAAAGTGAAAAAAATCATAAAAATTACGGTATTTTGCCTTAAATACAATGATTAACAACTTTATAATTAATTAGTCTATTTTTAGTCGTAGACAATGAGATCGAAGCTTGTTTGTATACGATCACTTAACAAATAGTCTGGGCCTTACTATAGTAAGAGAACGCAACTTGAATTTATGCAGAGTTGAAGTTACTTTAAAAGCACAAGCAATCCGTCAGTTATTCGTTACTGGCTGGAATTTGTTTTCCAATAAACGGAAACAGACCGCTTCAGTTATTTCAGTTCAGGAAACTGGTAACAGAAATAACAGCAGCAGCAAAAAGTTCACACTAGACAATAATTGAGCGGCTAAAAACCGCTTTCCCAATACGTGCCATTTACGAAACGAAACATAACACAACAATCACACTGTCGAAACCAACTGACTACGCACGCGCAGTAGAAAGTGAAACTGTCATACCCGAGTGTCCACTAAACGGACGTTGACAGGAAGACAATAATCTTGTACGAAAGCTAACAGTTGTGTGTATTGTTGTTGTTGAAGATGTGTGCAAGGTCGGCAGCCTAGGTCGCTGCCTCGGAATCGATGCTCATCGTCGACTATTCGTTTGTTAGTACAGTGGTAGTCCGAATTGACTGGGAATTATTCAGATTATCAAACATTTGTGACTACCGCAGCTTAATAATGGAAAATAAAAACTGTAAATTTAAAATAAATAATGGGTACATTTAATGGTATAATGGCGTCCAGGAGCGTATTTACAGGAGGGGGGGTCGAACGAGACCGGACCCTTCCCCAGAGGTCGAAAAAGTTCATGAATTTTTGTTAATCTCTTAATTTTTAGGCTGTTTGATTAGTTTTCCAACTGCGTGCGCTAATATACCAGTGATTTTTTTTTTCAATAATACAAACAGGTTTATTACACAGCATTAGCGTAGAGTTTAGGTGTGAAATATGAAGCATAGGAAAACCAATTCCGTCAATAAGTAGGATCTATCTTGTAAACAATTTTTCAATAACGCGTATTCTTATCGTGTTATTACCGTTTACTTTAATGGGATTGATGTCAGTCATTTTAAAGATAGTAATATTGATTAGTCTTAACTAGTTTTTTGTTTTGTATATAGCCGTTAATTATAGTTTGTTAATATCCATTAAATAATTCATTAGGGACTTAAAGACGCAGTCCGTTAAAGTTAACGAGCGTTGAAATCGTTAGTTAAGTTAGACTGACCGAATTGTCTAAGTAAAAATCGAGGACAGTTTTAAAGAAAGAATTTTTCCCAGAAAACACTTTCATTGGAACTATTTTGTATTTCACACATTATTAGTCAAATTTGATGCGTCTCATGTTGAAGCATTCAACAAAATACATTTCAGGTGTATCAGTTTTTATTAGTATTCGCTTACTTTCAGAAATATAAAAAATTCCACACAGTTCATTTAAACATCCGTGTTTAAATTTAATACAATGCGTTAGATTTGTGTTTCAGATAAAGGAATGTGTAACATGCTAAGTTTTTTATATGATGCACTAAATAATGGAAACTAAATGTAAATGTCAAACAAACTAAAGAGGTGTTATACGCAAAGTTCACAAGGAGAAAAGGTCAAGAGTGGACCTGGATAATCAGGATAATCAAGAAATTGAACAAGTACAGCAGTTTTCTTTGGGGAGGGGAGTTAATGTATGTTAATGAGTTACATAAAAAGTGGAGAGGAGATCAGTTCTTAATGAGCAGGAATTCAGTATAAAAGAATCTCCTAATGGAAAATCATATGGTTTTAGAAAATTTGAATGTTTCTGAAAAAGCTTTTGTTGAGGAATACCTTGCTCTAAAAAAGTGAAACTTGAACCTTGGGGAAGAAGATGAAGCCCGGTTGGAGGCAGTGGAGGTGCTTATATGGAGAAGGATGATTCAAAAATATGTTCGCTATGGAATAAGACCAAAAAAGCAACATCAAAGTTTTAAAAGGACAAAATTATGCGGATGGTGATGGGAACTGAATGGATCTTAATTCTCAAAAGGGCGTTTAAATGTCTAAGAACTCGAAGAATTCCATCCAGTGTGTTAATTTCTAGCCTGTTTTTGTCGCTTTAAACCACTGAATATTCATGGACTGGAATATTCTTTCTGTGTTGGCGTTGTGAGATGGTATCGCGAGTAAGCAGTTACACGGTTTCAGAAGTTCAGAGTGCACCGTTATTTAGCCTCACGATAGAGAAAAAATACACACACTTTCGTGACCGGTCTTATTCGTCTTGTCATCCTCCTCATATAAAAACAAAATTTCATATTTTACAGTATTTAAATACAAATCAGTGAATCGGTATTCCATTACCGGGATCAGTGGAAGAAGCGTTCACAGGTCGGGACGAAACCCCCATTTCTTGGCCATTTGGTCACCCTAAGTCAACCGTAGATTTCTGGCTGGTTAGGCCACTACAGCAAATATTGGGCCCTGACATCATCAATTGATGACCTCTTCCAGGCGTTTTGGTTCAATGCCTTCTCTCTCTCTCTCTCTCTCTCTCTCTCTCTCTCTCTCTCTCTCTCTCTCTCTCTCTCTCTCTCTCTCTCTCCCTCTCTCTTTCTCCCAACCATTACCACGTGATTTCCTCCTGTAATCATTTTTACGATGTTTCTTCACCGATTCTTGGATTTCCCACTGGCTGCTTCCCTCGTTGACATGTATGTATCTTTTTTTGGACCAGATCTTCCGATATTAGGCGTAATGGGGGTGAGCCTTATTGCAGACGCTTCGTTGTCTGGGCCGGTAGATTCGGTTCCTTGTATAGTCTGTAGAGCTTGTGGTTATGGCGTATCCTCCAAGCCCCTTCTTCATCGTTTATCTATCTGTATATCCAACAAAAAAGATTACCAGTATGTCGCACGGTTTCTCTATTAAGGTCCAACCGTCGCAGCCATAGGGTACCACTGTCTCGTTAAGCATTTTGTACAGCTCAAGCGTTGTTTACCAGGAGACATTGTGAGATTTCATAATGAAATAAAATAAGGTGCGGTCAGGTACCAAGGTCGCTAAATGTCGACAACTAACATTAAAATTTTGTTCGGTGTCATTTTCCTGTCTGTTGTTTATCAAATGGTTGTTAATTGACCGTCACGTACATCATCCGTAATGTTTGTTTTAGATTTTTATCCTCATGCGATATCTGTAGGTATCTCTTCATACAATCTAGTTCTTCACTGTTAGAATTGTGTGCCTGCTTTTCCTTGTTGGAACCACACTGTCACTACGTTTCCAATTACATTATGAATTATTCTTAACTTCCTTTCTTTACTAATTCTCTTATTTCGGATCAATCCATGTAGAGACGTAAAATCGCTCGTTACTAATCGTCAGATTTAACATTCGTCCAAAATTGTGCCTAAGTATTAAAATTGTTACATCTTTTCATACTTACATTTCAAAAAAATAATAAACCTGGTTTTCCATTTTCCCCAAGTACATTCCCTTTCTTATAATTATTCTTTAAAGCGTTACAGAATTATTTTAATCTTATAGTCTAATTGAACGAGCGAGGCGAGTTCTCTGTTTAACTTGACCGTTTGGTATTTGTTTGTCTGTCTAGGGTACGTCACAAGATAACTTTTGAATGCGTCAACCGAGTTTCGTAAAACTCAACACATGTGTCCCTACCAACTCCTATTGTTCTCGAGATTAATCCCCCCCAAGAAAGTGGTGGAGGGAGCCAAAAATGTGAGAGTGACAATCTTGACAATTTTGAAAGAAAATCGCAAAAGTCTGTATGGAGTATTCAATTAAAGAGAAATTCAACTAAAATGAGAATATCGTGTTCAGTTTAAGAAATTTAAAAATATTGGGACACCAGGGCCAAAAATTGGATCAATCCGATTGGTGAAAATATTGTATAAATCCATGCTGGGTATTAGAGTAAAAGGAGTTTAAGCCAAATCCAAACGTAATGTTTACTTGGAAAGTTTTTTAACTTTAGAGTCACTACGGGTCAAAAGTACATGTCAACATTTTTAAGAAATTGTAAACTTCTATGCGGAGCGCTTTCATAAGATTGGTCTTTACCAGTGGCGGCTCATGGTTCTGACATTGGGGAATCAATGTCTGAATGTTTCTACTAAGATAAGAGCAATTATCCCATTCCAAAAACACACGGGGTGGGTCTCAACATGAAGAGATAACTATTGACAACTTTTAGCAGGCCTAATATTAAGTTGTGTTTATGCTATTTGTAAATTATTCTAAAAATATATAGTTAAAAATAAAAAGATAGCTAAATATTTCTGTTTAATATTTAAAACGGGAAGCGGTCTACCGAGTTCCTTAATTTTGCATTTATCTTTAATAGAGAGAGAGAAGAAACATTTGTTTTTAAATAGATTGAACACTATTCATTTTACCAAATCAATGAACTGAACACAAAAATCCCTGAACACTTAACATATAAAAATACCAGCAAACACTTTGAAGGTTATACACGCTTCGATCAGTTTAACGTTAATACAATTATTTAATGACTACATTAAACACACTTTGTTTTCGGAATACAATTACTTCATTATTTTATTTGATTTTAAGACTTTGCAGCTAACTTTTTCATTGCATTATAAATGAAATAGAGAAATCTGACACAAAACTGATGGTAAACTGACAAATCATGTGGTAAAAATCATAATATTGGTATTATGAAAATGTTAAAATTCCCGGTCAGTACGGTTCGGCCCTCGTCGTAACTATTCGTCACTATCGCTAACACTTGGGATTAGCGACTGTTGAATGTAATTTTGCGTATACTGATTTCCCCCTCCAAAGCTGTCTACACCGTCCAGGAGGTGCAAAGCGACTCTCAGCACCCCCTAGCAATAGTAGCGAGCAATTCACCTATTACGCGAATCCATTACTGTTCAGCCAACAAGATTAATCCCGCAAATCTTGTTACTTAAATATAAAACCATTATCTCAACAAATCCTTAAACATATTTAAATTATTTAGGGGGGTCCACTGACCCACTGAACCTTATTGACCAGCCGCCACTGACTTTACCAAGCTTTATAACACAAAAAAAAAAAATTTCGAAAAGTTTTATTTTATAATTTGCAGTAAGGAATGTCGCTGAAAGCAATAACGAAGGGTGTATGTGTGGAAAACATATTTTGTAAGGGACAATAGGGGAACGAACAAGCACGCTGTAGTGACGGACAGGTCATAAATTTCTTAGGCTGCTACAACGCCTACCCTGTGAACAGAGTTCACTGCTCCCGGGTACGTAGAACACCAGTTTTTTGTGAAAACACATTGATTCCATAGAAAACTACATACAATGTGTACAGAGCCATTAAAGGAGAAAAGGCTTAACAATGGTCAAGCATACATGCGTACGCCAGCTGTCAGGAGAAAGCGACGAAGGGTGGATTGATTTGAAGGACTCCAGCGGTCGATGACAGGGTTTTGACCTTACTTGGAAACGAAAGCGCAGAGAGTACGTCCAAAACTCAAGGATGGGGTGCTGCCTTGCAACTAAAAGAAAAAACCAACTTTCAAAGAAGGGTAGGCGAGGCCCTTGAACGACAATAGATAATAACGGCAGAGCGACGAAGTTAAGAAACAATGAAAATGGAAGAGAAACTCAGAGTTGTCACTGAAGATTTTAGAAAAAAACGACAGATACAATTTATTGCTGCGTTGTCTGGAAATGTCGACGACCTCAAAATACGAAGCAAGGGAAGAAGCTGGTGGGGAACCAGAAGCCCTATCAGAGAACGCCTTTGAAAAAATAGGTGGTATTTGGACTTGGAGGGAAAAATATGAAACCAATAAGGACACGGCGTCGTTGGAATCAGAAGTCTGGTGGGAGATTTGGTAAGGAAAATATAGGAAGGAGACAGGAACGCGCTCGGGAGTTCTAGCTGAGATACGGACGCGAGAAGAGTTCTAACTAAAATACGGACGCGAGAGGAGTTCTAACTAAATTTCGGACGGGAAAGGAGTGAAGTCGGTGACGGGAGAAATTAGCATTTTATCGAACTTAGAATAATTTGATACACAGTGTGAGGAGAAGGTAGTTTTCGAACTTAGAACAAAAATTAATACAGTCATTACAAGCGAACGAACTATGAAGTAGAGTCACACTATTAGCCTACCAGTGAACACTAACTGAAACAAATAGTAATCAGACAATAATGTAATTTCAGTGTATAAAAACACTTTACAACAATAACTTTTAAGAACGATTAACAACACAAACTACATTCATGAACACTTAATAACCAGACATACCGCAACAATGGTGCGTGATATTAATTCAGATCTGATGTACAACAGAGAACGCTAACTTTTATTCATAAATTATAATCCGAATGCGTGGAGTTGGTGAGTGAAGTGTCTGTAAGTGACATCGTGGAATTCATCCAGTGCCATCTATCATCTGGAGGAGTTATCTGCACGATCCTAGAACGATCGACATGGGGGAATCATCACCGCAACTACCGAGTGATTGGATATTCGAATACCAAGTATAGTAAAACATGTCTTAATTAATTTAGATCCACTGTCTGTCATCTCAAAGAATCCACACACAATAAAATTCAATAAAGTAATCGCAAAGGAATTAAAGAAATCGATTCTAAAGTTTGTGTAGAAGTAAAATTATCATTGTTTATCAGTTTGGAGTAATGTTTATTTCCAAGTTCTAAATGAATCCGTAATTACAAAATATAGTAACAACTTAAGAGATATTCATATTAAGAATTTATAAGATGAAGCTAAAAATTATAAGTTACTTAAGTACTAAACGCAATTGATGAATGATCATGAATATGCAACCATTAGATTGAGTTTGGATAACTAATTTTATTAATGTATTATTTTGATATTTACAATTTAATGAGTATTTGATAGTTACAATTTAATGAGTATTCAATTTTATTAATGTATTATTGTTTGATATTTACGATTTAGCCATGAGTATTAAATTTTGGTAATGTGTTAATTTTATATATTTACAAGTACTAATGAGTACGTAGAATTTTGTGCTATCTTAATATTTACAAGTAATAGCAAACTAATGTGAATAAATTTAAGAGTTATCAGTAGAAATGAGCATTTATTATTTTAACCCTGAGATAAAGAGAATACACAGTAATTAATGTTAAATTGGCGTCCACACGCGGGACATTAAATAGATAATAACAAAATTTATTGTTAAATTGGCGCCGCACCGCACGGCTTGATAAAATAGTAAGCTAGGGCAGTGACAGACAGTGGCTAGCAATAAGTTTAAAATAAGTACATGTAAGTAGCTTAAGCTATATTATTATTGTCGTATATCGGTCTCTAAGTCTCTGAATGATAACCCGAAGTCAAGCTAAAATGGCATCTAGTGGAGAGAATTCAAATGAGTTTGATGTCAATAACCAGATGGGCTATGAGCAGCCTGAGGACGGAAACGTAATGAATGAAGAAAGCTCAACAACCGGTGTAGGAACTAGGGCCGGGGGACCGCAATCACAGTCGCAGTCATCTGAAGCAAATTTTCAAATGTTAATGGCATGGATGAAACAACAATTTGAAGAATCGGAAAGGAAGAGAGAAGAAGAAACGAAAAAATTACATGAAGAATAGTTAAGGAGAATTACAAATTTAGTTTAAGATTTTGACTAAATATAAATTTGTAAATATAATAACATGTTAATTAGAGTGAAAGAAAAACGGATTCATTTAGGATGTTGAAAGCGAAAGTACTTTAGGGGGCTGGGGTGTGTTTACCATTATGTAACGAACCTTTTTCTGTTACGCTGAGACTAGGTCAACGACGAAATGTAAACAACACTATACTAGGTCCAATGAAGAACGAGCCACTACAAGGCAACACAAAGTACACATATTGGGAAGCAGATTTTGGCATTCAAACCTTACTGAAAGGGCGCAAAATTTTGGATCAATTTTGGATGTACAGAGTCCATCCAAACTGACAAAATTTGGGGAAAATATAACACAAAAAAAAAAATTTCGAAAAGTTTTATTTTATAATTTGCAGTAAGGAATGTCGCTGAAAGCAATAACGAAGGGTGTATGTGTGGAAAACATATTTTGTAAGGGACAATAGGGGAACGAACAAGCACGCTGTAGTGACGGACAGGTCATAAATTTCTTAGGCTGCTACAACGCCTACCCTGTGAACAGAGTTCACTGCTCCCGGGTACGTAGAACACCAGTTTTTTGTGAAAACACATTGATTCCATAGAAAACTACATACAATGTGTACAGAGCCATTAAAGGAGAAAAGGCTTAACAATGGTCAAGCATACATGCGTACGCCAGCTGTCAGGAGAAAGCGACGAAGGGTGGATTGATTTGAAGGACTCCAGCGGTCGATGACAGGGTTTTGACCTTACTTGGAAACGAAAGCGCAGAGAGTACGTCCAAAACTCAAGGATGGGGTGCTGCCTTGCAACTAAAAGAAAAAACCAACTTTCAAAGAAGGGTAGGCGAGGCCCTTGAACGACAATAGATAATAACGGCAGAGCGACGAAGTTAAGGAACAATGAAAATGGAAGAGAAACTCAGAGTTGTCACTGAAGATTTTAGAAAAAAACGACAGATACAATTTATTGCTGCGTTGTCTGGAAATGTCGACGACCTCAAAATACGAAGCAAGGGAAGAAGCTGGTGGGGAACCAGAAGCCCTATCAGAGAACGCCTTTGAAAAAATAGGTGGTATTTGGACTTGGAGGGAAAAATATGAAACCAATAAGGACACGGCGTCGTTGGAATCAGAAGTCTGGTGGGAGATTTGGTAAGGAAAATATAGGAAGGAGACAGGAACGCGCTCGGGAGTTCTAGCTGAGATACGGACGCGAGAAGAGTTCTAACTAAAATACGGACGCGAGAGGAGTTCTAACTAAATTTCGGACGGGAAAGGAGTGAAGTCGGTGACGGGAGAAATTAGCATTTTATCGAACTTAGAATAATTTGATACACAGTGTGAGGAGAAGGTAGTTTTCGAACTTAGAACAAAAATTAATACAGTCATTACAAGCGAACGAACTATGAAGTAGAGTCACACTATTAGCCTACCAGTGAACACTAACTGAAACAAATAGTAATCAGACAATAATGTAATTTCAGTGTATAAAAACACTTTACAACAATAACTTTTAAGAACGATTAACAACACAAACTACATTCATGAACACTTAATAACCAGACATACCGCAACAATGGTGCGTGATATTAATTCAGATCTGATGTACAACAGAGAACGCTAACTTTTATTCATAAATTATAATCCGAATGCGTGGAGTTGGTGAGTGAAGTGTCTGTAAGTGACATCGTGGAATTCATCCAGTGCCATCTATCATCTGGAGGAGTTATCTGCACGATCCTAGAACGATCGACATGGGGGAATCATCACCGCAACTACCGAGTGATTGGATATTCGAATACCAAGTATAGTAAAACATGTCTTAATTAATTTAGATCCACTGTCTGTCATCTCAAAGAATCCACACACAATAAAATTCAATAAAGTAATCGCAAAGGAATTAAAGAAATCGATTCTAAAGTTTGTGTAGAAGTAAAATTATCATTGTTTATCAGTTTGGAGTAATGTTTATTTCCAAGTTCTAAATGAATCCGTAATTACAAAATATAGTAACAACTTAAGAGATATAATTAAACTATAAAGTTTTACCTTAATCCGTCAATGTGATCGCTTAACTTTTCTTCTTTTCTTCTAACGCGTTTCGGATTGTTAATCCATCATCAGAGGTTAAAATAATTCGTCGGTTAAGACTTCGTTAAACATTAAAAGTTGCGTAAAAGACATTTAAAAATTACACTAAAAGAACATTTAAAAATATAGTCCACAATCACAACGACGACATACGTCGCTGTGATTGTGGACTATATTTTTAAATGTTCTTTTAGTGTAATTTTTAAATGTCTTTTACGCAACTTTTAATGTTTAACGAAGTCTTAACCGACGAATTATTTTAACCTCTGATGATGGATTAACAATCCGAAACGCGTTAGAAGAAAAGAAGAAAAGTTAAGCGATCACATTGACGGATTAAGGTAAAACTTTATAGTTTAATTATAATAATTGTGACGCGGATACCAATACAATGACTTTAAAATTAAGAGATATTCATATTAAGAATTTATAAGATGAAGCTAAACATTATAAGTTACTTAAGTACTAAACGCAATTGATGAATGATCATGAATATGCAACCATTAGATTGAGTTTGGATAACTAATTTTATTAATGTATTATTTTGATATTTACAATTTAATGAGTATTTGATAGTTACAATTTAATGAGTATTCAATTTTATTAATGTATTATTGTTTGATATTTACGATTTAGCCATGAGTATTAAATTTTGGTAATGTGTTAATTTTATATATTTACAAGTACTAATGAGTACGTAGAATTTTGTGCTATCTTAATATTTACAAGTAATAGCAAACTAATGTGAATAAATTTAAGAGTTATCATTAGAAATGAGCATTTATTATTTTAACCCTGAGATAAAGAGAATACACAGTAATTAATGTTAAATTGGCGTCCACACGCGGGACATTAAATAGATAATAACAAAATTTATTGTTAAAGCTTCTCTCAATCTACATCACCACTGGATTCAGTCGGGCATTCCTTTTATTCTCAAGTTCCAGGTTTCAATCCGTAAACCAAGATACTCCAAACAAAACCCTTCCTAACTTTTGAACTCGTGTGGTTATTTATAACTAGATTGCTTTTATTCTTAAAAGCTTACTTACCAATTTCTATTTTTTTTCACTACTTTCACACTCCTATTGTCACGCACACCTACACTAGCATTGTTTATAGAATTGTCCTGACAGCTGTTCTATGGGCGTGATTCGACATCGCTCTGTTGCCAAACATACACTTACAAGCACGTGTTACCGATGTTTATCGTCACACACTGTCTGTGTCTGTCTGTTTGTCTGTCTCTGTCCGTCTCTCTCTCTCACTCTCTCTCTCTCTCTCTATCATGAAATCATCCGCCGAAAAACCGTTTAGCACCCGATAAACTGAAAACAGCTTGTCCTAACACATCAATGTTAAACACAGTGTGTTGATAACAAGCGATAATTAAGGATCTTTTTCTTCTAACTCAATATATAACATATAACGCACATGTATTTTTTTATATTATACTATAGCTTGGAAATTTCTCCACATCAGCTACGTCTTCACCATTCCAGTATGGTCACATGCAGTTGCGGCAGCATTGCTGACATCACATACAACTAACATTACGTTGCTATGACAACAACGTTACGATTGGTTACAGCTGTTCTGTTAGACCATGCCTCTACAAATGACAAAACCGTATTCTAAATAACACAGTATAGGGAGTAAGATTGTTGCACTGTTCAATTTATGTTTATCCAAGTTCAATCTCTTACACCTTTATCTACGTGACTACCTTTATTAACTTTACCTACAATCATCAGTTTAGTCTTCTAATCGTTATGTGTAGTTATCATTGTTTCAGAGTATTGGGTAAGACTTATCAAAACGTTAACACTTTTAAGTCGAGCCTTAATGAAGGGCAGGCGGCACGGGGATCAAGTTGGCTGTGATAATCGCTACTTAACCTCATCACATCACAGTTTACGCCGCACCAGACCCCTTGGACGTCACATTTACACCAGTATTAAGACGTGTGTTTCGCAGTGACTTATTATACAACAATAGAATCATTTCCGCTTCGTTATTGCATAATGCAAAATGTTTCTGAGAAAATTAAAGTTACACATGGTCTGTCCGTAAGGGGACATACCGCATATACACTCAATACAAAAATACATGCACATTATTAACATACAGTATATAATACATATTACATATTATTAATTATATTTCATTCACTTTCTGCTACAGTCCGTTTCTTGATGTATATAATACTATAATACTTATAACTATTTTACCTCAATGAAAATTTACAGATTTACAAACATAAAACACAAAACAAATTAATACCAGAACAAATACAAATCAATACAAAACATGACACAATATTCAAAGCACTCAACATCGAAAATACACAAAATACAAAAACAGATACCACAACCACACACAATAATGCAACATTGAAGGACCAAAGACCAACAAACCACCATAATAACATCCAGAAGCCAACACACAAATACTGCACCAGAAGCAAGATGGCGAAGGTTGAAGATGGGAGAACAGGATCTCCCGAAACATGTCCCTAAAGAAAAAATACATCTTGAGGTAAAATAGTTATAAGTATTATAGTATTATATACATCAAGAAACGGACTGTAGCAGAAAGTGAATGAAATAATATAACCATACAAGGTAAATAAGCCTACAGTGAAAAAACGAAAAGTGAGGTTATAAAACAAAGCAAAAACAAAAGTGTATAGTGAAGAAAAAATAGTGAAGTGAATAGCAAATAAGTGAAATCAACTACCAAATAACAGATAACAAATCATCTCTCACATAAATATACATTAACATGTACACAAACAACATAACCACAATTCCATATAACCACATTACCAAATTGTTAAACAAATTCCAAACACGAAAAAAACAACTAATGAACACAAACATAAACATATACTTCAATAGACAATGCCAAAAACATAATTTAACACCTAAATACATCAACATAAACACAAACAACAAAAATATGACTGCACAAAAAACTATAAAACAAGCACAAAGGCTATGGATACAAAACGAAATTAATCAATTATACAGTAAGAAAAATAGCATAACACTAGACATATACAAACTACACTTAGAGCTAACAAATTTATTACATCCAATCACTTGGAACAATAAATACAATAACATAGAAAATAAAATAAGATTTGAGAAAAACAAAAAGACTTATACAATCAACAAAAAACTTAACACATTAAAACAACAAAACAAAAATCAAGAACAAAAAAACAAAAATAAACACACATTTTACCCTCGAACCATTAACCTCAGCAATACAGAATTTAACAAAAAAGAAACAGAATATTTAAACAATATGTCAAAAACTAACATAACCCAAAATGCAAACAAAAATCTAGAAAATTTAATAGTAGAAACAGAATTTGCCATTAACCTAATAAAAGACAATATACAAGAAGAAAAAAGAACAGAAGCAGCACATATAATTAAAAAAATAATCACTAGCGAAATGAAAAACAAAGATAAACAAAAGAAAAACAATAAAACAATAAAAGAAATTAAAAATAAAGTAAAGAACAATAATTTAATAATAACTAAAGCAGACAAAAGTCAAGCAACAGTAATCATTGATAAAACAGACTACATCAAAAAAACCGAAGACTTCATCAACAATAATAAATGCGTACAACTAGATAAAAACCCAACAGAAAACTATCTTAAACAAACAATAAAACTAATAAAAACAAATAAAAACATTTTCAACAATAAAAACATAGACATATATAAACAATAATCCAGAACCACCTAAAATGAACAGCCTAATAAAAATACACAAATTAAACAACCCAATACGTCCATTAATCAATTTCAAAAAAGCTCCTACATACAAAATAGCAAGAATAATAGCACAAAAACTAAAAAATAACCAACTAACAAATAACCATCATAACATAAAAAATACATACGAATTAATAGACAAACTAAAAATAATAAATATAAATGAAAATACATTTTTCACATCATATGACATAACAAACATGTACACTAATATCCCAGTAGAAGAAACAATTGACATAATAATAAACAAACTTATAGAACAAAATGAAAACAAACAATATATAACCGAAATAAAAAATAGTCTCCAACTAATACTAAAACAAAATTACTTTGAATTTAATAGCAAAATTTATCAACAGAAAGAAGGTTTAGCAATGGGATCACCATTATCAAGCATAATAGCAGAAAGATTCCTACAACATATAGACACCAAAATACAAAATATCATAAAAACACATGACCCAGATGGCATATGGATAAGATATGTAGATGATGGACTATATGTATCAAATAACAAAAACACAAATGCAGAGAACATACTGAAACAAATCAATAACATACATCCCAAAATACAATTCACAGAAGAAAAAGAAAAACATAACAAAATCAACTATTTAGACATAACCATCACAAGATACAACAAACACATACAATATGCAATATATAGAAAACCAACTTCCACTAACATCATTATACCTAACCATTCTGACCACCCACCACAACATAAAATGCAGCATTTTATTCGTTATTTAACAGAATGTACAAAATACCCCTAAACAAACAAGAAACTGACAAAGAAAGAAATATAATACACCAAATTGGTTATGCAAATGGATACAATAAAAATACTATGATCAAAATAGAAAATAAAATCAAATACAAAATAAAAACTGAACAATTAAGAATTAATCAAACTGAACAACACATAAATAATAACAACAACAAAAAATGGGCCACATTCACAATATAAATTATAAAATGTCAAAACTAACAAAACTATTTAAAAACACAGATATAAAAATAGCATACAAAACTAATAAAAATAAATTGCAAAATATAAATAACTCACACAACAAAGATAATACGACAACCAACGGTATATACAAAATTGAATGCCAAGATTGCAATAAATGTTATATAGGACAAACAAAAAAACAGCTGAAAAAACGTTATTTTGAACACCTAAGTGCATACAAAAAACCAAACATATATAAATCCAATTTAGCCACACATGCAATAAACACAGGACATGAATTCCCAGACATAACCAATGTAACACTAATAAAACATATACCACACAAAGGCACCATAATGAACATTTGGGAAAATTTACAGATTTACAAACATAAAACACAAAACAAATTAATACCAGAACAAATACAAATCAATACAAAACATGACACAATATTCAAAGCACTCAACATCGAAAATACACAAAATACAAAAACAGATACCACAACCACACACAATAATGCAACATTGAAGGACCAAAGACCAACAAACCACCATAATAACATCCAGAAGCCAACACACAAATACTGCACCAGAAGCAAGATGGCGAAGGTTGAAGATGGGAGAACAGGATCTCCCGAAACATGTCCCTAAAGAAAAAATACATCTTGAGGTAAAATAGTTATAAGTATTATAGTATTAATTATATATATAAAACGTATATTCTTGGATATCAGCCAACAAGATTAATCCCGCAAATCTTGTTATTTAAATATGAAACCATTTTCTCAACAAATCCTTAAACATATTTAAATTATTTAGGGGGGTTCCATCTCATTGAAGCAAACCACACACACAAAAACATCGACAATGGCATGGATATTCTACACGTACACACAAAAGGCCGAAAACTAGACACTCTTGAAGAATTGAAAATATAGAAACACATAAAAACGACATCCTAAACAAACAGACACAATTGAAATCACACGCATTATTCGAACATATCACACCCGACATACACAACATCGACCCTTCAAAAGTCGACACCGTCGCCAAGAACAAGACGGACAGTGCTCCCAGTGGCAGCCTCTGACGAAGCGTATAATAAGCGAAAACTGGTTCAAGCTATAAGGTAAAACTTTTACGTTTTTACTCATAAAAAACTCTGTGTTCCGAGTTGGTAGTTATTTAATTATATTTATGTAATAAAACGTATAATCACACTTATTTGGGGGATTTGTTTTGGGGCGCCAGTTTGTGCGTCCCTCGTCTGCCGAGGTGCATGGACACATAGTAACCGTGCTGCTGTGGAGGATGTGCTCACAAACTAGCGGAGAAATGCAACTGTGGGGTATAGAAAGAAAGTAATGTGGAAGTAGCCGTCGTGTCAACTGACGAGAATTTCATCTGATATCTAGAGTACGGTAACCGTAAGTAACCCACGATTGAAATTTAAGCCTAATTATTTGCAGAAATTTCTAACTTAAACAAAAGTGATAGCAGATAGGACGGAGTTTTCTTTTTTCGTAATGAACTTGAATAATATTTTCACTAAACGTTTGAGGAAATTAACATAGAAGTTCCACGGATTGCAAACGCAATTAGGCCTACAAGCTTATAACTGAAACCGAAGTTAAAGGGCATAAATAGATTATCACAACTGATCGGAACATGAACTGATTGTCACGTTAACTGACAAGATAATCTGGTTAATAACAAGTCTGTGTGACAGAATCTTGTTTATACAAAGTCTGTAAATTAAGTAATGAGACTAATTGAGTAAAACCCTTTTATTTACAATCAAACTATATCTAGACTCTATCGCCTTCAAAACAGTTGCCTTTAAAAGCCACACAGTGCTTTAGACGGCTTTTCCACTCTTCATAGCAGTGGTGGAACTCAGAAACTGGAATCTCCTTGAACTGGTCGGTTACGGTACATTTTCTTTAATGTTGTCTGTCGTCCCAAAATGGTATCCTTTGAGATGTTTTTTCAATCTCAGGAAGAGAAAGTAGTCACAGGGACTCAAGTCTGGTGAATAAGGGGGCTGAGGAACAACAGAAAAATTTTTTTTGCTAAAAACTCATTAACCAAGATTTGTGTGTGACAAGGTTCATTGTCATGATGCAGCATCCAGGTGTTCATGATGGCTGATCTCACGTGGGCAACTCTTTTCCGCAGCGTTTCAAGAATTTCTCGGTAAAAATGTTCATTAACAGTCTGTCCCGTAGGCAAAACGTCTTATGGATAATGTCATTACTATCAAAGAAAGAAATGAAATGAACATGGTTTTGATTTTAGACTTGCGCATTTTTGCTTTTTTGGGACTCGGTGAGTTTAGTGTGTGCCACTCTTTGCTCTGGCAGTTTGTTTCTGGTTCGTACTCAAAGATCCATGATTCATCACCAGTAATAACATTTTTTCACCCGTAATAACATTTTTTAGAAAATCAGGATCATTTTACATTCATCCTAGAAGATCACAGCACACTTTCATCCTGTTGTCTTTCTGTTCAAGAGTGAGGTTTTTTGGGACCAATTTCGCACAAACTTTTCACAATCCCAATTCGTTTGTCAAAATTTGATAAGCTGTAGTATGGTTCAAATTTAATTGTTCTGCGATGATTTTGACGGTTAATTGACGGTCGGACCGCACAAGTCCCTGATTCGATCAACATTGTCATCAGCTCTTCACGTTGACGGTCTTCCAGAGCGTGGATCATCCTTTATTGATTCCCGGTCATCTGAAAACATGTGCTCTTGACAAAGCTTCGTCTTCATACGCCTCTGTCAATTTCGTAAAAGTCTCAGTAGCTTTGTGCCCGAGTTTAACACAAAACTTGATACCACAACGTTGCAATCCCTTATTTGAGACAAATTGATGTCAATAATTTTTATAGTGCACAACAAAAACTCACTTCACGAAAGTTTGTTTACATTTCACGTGGCAATAACAGACAATAAATATTAATACTCAATATAAATCAGCTGTTTATCTAACCATTTGAGTTAATGGAAACCTTACAGTATTGCCATATAGACTGCTACATGATTAGTCTCACTACTTAATTTACAGACCTCATATACAGAAACCGCAGACATCAACTACTCAACACTATGAGTAACCAACCGGACAGCCAACTCATCGGATATTCACTGCGGATGGGTTGATCACAACGAAACATCGTTACTACTAAAATCTTTGTTTTTAGAATCTCATTACACATACAACATTTAATATATAGTAGATTTTTAAAGTTAATAACAATTTAGTTGGCTGGTTGGGTATTGTGGCACTGTCACTTGTCACGCCGCGCCTAGTAGCTGGTACCTTCGTCACGTGACCAGTACCGGTTCCGAGGTCTATCCTTTTCTTGGCCTCCCTATGTCCTGTCTTTCCTTCGGACAATATTCAATTTCTAATCTGAGTAATTTTAACTCTTCTCTACCACCGACTTTCTGTTTTCATTCAAGTCTGTGTTGATTAATCTTGTCAAGTAGCCTAGCTAGTAATTGTAACATAAAAATATTTTTTCCCCTGCAAGATGGTCAGTCAACGCATCGATCAGTTCTAATTTTGAACTGATGATTTGCGGTGTTTGATAATTTATTTTTGTTTGGCACTTACAAATAAACACAGCCGAGCATCTAAATGTTATCAGTTTGGAAGACTTGGTTAAGACGATTAAAATTATTTTTTTACTGCTCAAAAAAAAAGATCCAGTCAAACGAAGCGTCGATCACTTGTTCTTTTAAATAGTCAGTAGAAGAGCTTCATGGTTACTTCCATTCACCATCACCATCATGTGAGAGATCCCAGCTGCCATTGTTGTCTACATTCATGTCAATTTCAGACTTGAGTATCTCTTTATACAGCGTCCTCTTTGTACGTTATCCAATAGCTTCAATATTATACACGCTCTCCTCTTCTCTCCTTCCCCTGTTCATTTAAAAACAATTGTCAACTAACAACATAAAAGGTTTTTACATTAGCAACAACTTATTTTCAAAAATACTCAGAATAAATCTATTAGTACGACAATCACGTAAGGCCCTCGAAAATTCAAGAGCGTTATTCTACACGTTTCTCGACTACCCCAGCGCGTGCAGCGTCTGTGTTAAAGTCGTGCACTTACAGACTGTTCGAGCTCTTGTACTAAGCAAATTATGTCGCCACGCTACCAGGAGTATGGAAACTTATTCTGGAACTTCTGCGCGTCTACGGCCGGCTTAGAAGTCATTTGCAGTTGGCGATTTATTTAGTGCGGATCAAGTGATTGTTTCGGATTCGTGAAAAGTGGTTATTGCGGTACTGTAATAAGATGACATTATTATTGCGTGTGGATAAATTTAAATTGAATTATTGTATTAGAGTACCCTGTTGATTTCAAAGTGTTATTTGTCACCAATTAAAGCTAGCAATTAGTGACTTCATTGGTGTCTGTATTTTGTTTCCACTGCACAATACGACGATCCGTTAGACCGTCGTAACATGTATCAACCACACGCATCAGCATTAGAAATAACTGGCAAGCCGGCTAGTAATACTTTCTACTTCGGGATATGTCCAATATAGTTCCTTTTCTTTTTGTTTTAACCAACAAAAGTGTTTTACCAGCTTTGGTTCTTCTGAACGCTTTTTCGTTGCACGTTCTATCCGACCACCTACTTCCTTCCGATCCTGATTTATTTGATCCTAAATCTTTCAGTATTTCTTATTGACTATGTATCTCTTCCAATCCATGAAAAAACACTTCACCAGTGTCTTCTTAAATACGAGTAGAACGAAAGCGATTATCAAACATTTTCAAATTGTAGATATGTAAGTCAAATTTGACTCAAGTGGAGAAGTTAAACATGATCATCCAAAAAAGTAGATAATGATGATAAAGTCTGTAAGTGAGCAGACTACACGCTGACTTTGCAAGAAAGTTTTGGATAGTAATATATTGACGAAATAAATTTGGACGGTGATTAAAAATTCAATATAATGGATCAAAATGAGAGTTTTGACTCCCAAACGATTAATAAAAAGTCGGTATCTTCACAAAACTGTGGCATCATGCACTCATTTCAAACAATCATAAAGTCTACACGTATCACACACCCGCACGCAAACACACACACACACACACACACACACACACACACACACACACACACACACACACACACACACACACACACACACACACACACACACACACACACACACACACACACACACACACACACACACACACACGTAAACGCCATATTTCATTCATGAAAGCTCCTTGTTTTTGATTCATTCAATGTGTTGCTTGAAGTATCAAGGATCAGTTAAGTTTTAAGCATCACTAACGACTACAAACGTTAATAACGAGACCGCGTCTTATTAATTGTATATCCAAGAATAAAAGAAGGCGTGTTACTGAATTGGAAATCTGCCATTAATGTGCTGTTAATTATTAAAATATGTCGCTTATTATTAAATACCAAGAATTATAAGGTTACACACAATTCATTATAAGAAAGGATTTTCATCCGTGAATTATGTTATTAAATACTACGATAGAGACTGTGAATAACATTTCTATCGGATCCAGTTATTTAACAATTTTTATTTCAGGAAATCATTCTGTAATACAACGAGAAACGTTACTTCAACATCACCGTGCATGCGGGTCGCGGGTTTGTGTTGTGTACGGTTTGCTGTACAATGATTACATTGAGACATAACAATTTTTATGTTAGACTGAAATAATATACTTGTTATTTAACAGTGTAAGACATAATGTTATATTTTCCACGTGTCAACGTGGTGGTACGGGATTTAATAGACCCGAGGTAATGCCTATTTGCTACTGATGTAGTAGTCCCGAGTTCGAGACCCTCGCAACACTGTAAAATCGAGGTATATTTTTCGGCTCTACGTAGCCAGTGAAAATGAATAGGCTTATTTATTGTAACACCCAGGGTAACAATAAACGGGTGAAGTGTGGAGCTGTATGATTTTTACTTCCATGTTCCATAAGGAAATGGAAGTATGGTGACGGAAAAAAAATCGTGTTCGAGATAAAGGCTGATTCTGATTGTACTACCCTCAAAACATGAAGAAAAGTAATTTCCCGAAAAAATGTGTGTGTGTGTGTGTGTGTGTGTGTGTGTGTGTGTAGAATTTTTTCTATGGCGAACGATAACTGCCGCAAATTCAAACAGAATCAAATAATTTTTTGCATATGTGCCTGAGTTGTAGAGGACTATTGATTTTGGTGAAGATCGGTTAACTGGAAGGGGTAGTTTACCTGCAACGTTTTATGCTTTAACATGAGTAAAGTACGGTACTTAATTTTGATAAATAAAGTATCCTGAAAAGAAGGTCATGATGACCCACTGTAGAAAGGTAGGTGAAATTTCTATAAATGAAAAGGGTAGTTGAAGGGGTAGGGGTGATTTTCTATAAATGAAAATGATAGTTGATGGAGTAGGGGATAATTTTTTAGATATGTACTACGTATCGGCAAAAAAGAAGTAGTTTGTTGTTAAAATTCCTTCCCTGGCTGTTTGGCCGTGGTCCAATGTTTTCTCCAAAACCAGACGTTTCGGCAATGCCATCGACTGCAATCATCAGTGAAAATCGAGTGTGCTAACGTGAGGTGGTATACGTTAGTGACCACAGTACTGTGGTTAAGGCTGAAGAAAGAAGTAGTTTCTATGGGCATATTTCATTTCGAAAATGATCTTAGAGAACATGGAAGTCATATATGGTTCTCCATACCGATATTTTTATGTCGTACGGTTCAAACTGGCAAATCTACCTTGCCTTTATAGTAATATATTGTGTGAATTTTTATTACTGTTAAAGCGGTTGGAACTGGATGGCAGAAATCTTTGAACATTTCTCTATCAATCTATATCTCTTTTCCATACGTTATATTGGCAGGCCTACTGTAATTCCATCTTCCAACAACTCTTTTAATTTTAAAAGAGTTAATAACTACCGGGTTATTGGTCCGTGGTCGACTGCTTGATGACGTCATGTTTCTCACTAAGCGTTTCGTCCACACACCAGAGACCTTCTTCAGTAGCAACCTTACCTTTTACATCAGCTTGGGTACGTTCGGCCACCTCGCATTCGGCCTAAGTTCGGGGTACGCATCTCGCGTCGAACACTCTTACTACTGAAGAAGGGCCCCGATGGGTGGCCGAAACGTTCAGTGAGAAAAAATGACAACATAATCAAGGAGTCGACCACAGCCCAATAACCCGGTAGTTAACAGCTCTTTTCACATTGACTCCGACCGTGGTAGCCTCCGTTGTAGAACTATTAATTATTTCTTATGCATCGTATGTAAGCACATGAGTCTCGCCGACTTCATTGTCTGTGCGAATGGAAGAAGAATTGTTTCCCCATAGTTCTACAGACGAGTGATAAAGCAGTAATTGTTGATTGCCTTTTAGTTGGCCGAAATCCAGGCATTCGTCTGTGAAAAAGAAAATCTATAATATATTGGGTGATTCAAAATTGCACGTGATTCAATCTCTCGGGACCTGATTCTATAGCTAAAAATAAGAAAAAGTTCTTATAAACATAGGTCCGAAAACGGTTCGTTAGCGAGTTACGGCTCGCGGACCAGTTCGCCCTGATTTCTGCTCCCACGGTAAAATGACGCCATACTAAAATTCGTGGGGTATAAAGTGAAGTAGTTTCTTATGGTTTGTGATATGAAAAATTGAATAAAAGAGGCCCCAAAGCTCTATCTCAGTTAGTTTCTAAGAAAAACTGGGTAAAACAAAAAATTCGAGTCGAAAAACGAACATTTTTAGATTTGGGATGAAATAATTTCGTTAATTTGCCAATAAACTAATAAACATTTCTAACTAACTTTGTAGAGAATTTAATTATGAGAAAACCGATGTGTATAATGCCTATTAAAAGTAAGTACATATTTGAGAAATTTGAGTTTAATTGAAAGCAAAACAGACCAAAATGCGCCAGAAAGGTGTTGCAATTTACAGGAAATATCATTGTAAACTTTCGAAACACCTACACTTGGGCAGACGAAAGCCACGAGACATGACCAACATACTTTTTCATTTAATGTGTGGTGCGGTCTTCTTGGTGACAATCTCTTAGGCCCTTTTTTCTTACCACGAATGCTTAATGGAAGACAATACTTACATTTTTTGCAAACGCATCTGATGGAAATCTTGGGAGATATTCCACTTGCAGGTAGAGTGCAGATGTGGTTTTTGAATGACGGTGCATCTGCTCACTACTGTCATGATTTGATAAACCATTTAAATAGTAGATTCGGTAAGCGATGGATTGGTCGAAACGGACCAGTAAAATGACTGTTATATAAGAATAAAGTGAAAAACGACGACTGTTAATCGACAATGTAAAACAAAATATTTGTGTATTGGTTTACAACAGCAGATGGCTTGAAAGTGGACAACAATCAGAAAATGTCAGCTTGCCACATATTTAAATGCTAATGAGTAACACTAAACAGAGAAGACAGATACTTGACAGAATAGTTAGAATAGAAGAGCTTAAGACGCTGAAGAGCTCTTATATAATATACGGAGTATAAGTACAATGAACGTAAACGAAAGCGTTGTGTAATTCAGCACGACCCGAAGCATGATCTGTGACAGAAAAAAAGGTCAAGAAAAAGAATTACCGTTCTTGAGAAGGGACTGTTTAGGAGCGCATAAAGAATATCCAGAACAGATCGCATTTACAATAAAATTTCAACGAATAGATGGGAGGAAACGAAACTGTAGTTGAAACATAGAAAGGCAACAATTCATCTGGTACGGTCTTGTTGGGAAGAACGTAAAATAACAGGATAATTAAACTTTCGGTCAGGAGAAAGCTGGAATGGAAAAGAAATTTTTGTAGTTAAAAAATTCGAAAATCTCTTAGAAAGAAAAAATGCATGATTGATCTTGAGAATAAAATTAAGCGGTAAGGAAAAATCGAAGCGCTAGATGCACCAACAGTCACTCCAAACTACACACACACACACACAATACGTGTGCATGTATATACTCGTGTGTGACACACACACACACACACACACACACACACACACACTATACTTCGAGACGAAAACGATTTTACAATCATTGGTAAGACTGTAAGTCTTCGGTCATACCTTAGGGTTCAATATCTATGATCGTCAGTTTCAGTTATAACACGTATGAAAGCGTCATTGCAAAAGTTGCTCATTAACTGTGAAATTTAACTTGTATGTAATGTGAGCCTTTGTTCTTCTTTCACTTAATACTGAACTGATGCTTCCAGAGTGTCTTCACAATTGAAAACCCAGGAAATTAAAGCGTTCTTACTACCCATAAAAATAAAATTCATCACAGGTGGTCTTCCTGACTCCTTTAATGTTGTTGACATATAAACTAACTGGAGTCACTTTATCTGCCCCGATCTGAAACTAATGAAATCAATACGTGATGGTTGACCTAGTACTAGCAGTCCTACTGAGGAGAGTGAGGATTCTTTTCCGTTTTCCAGAGATCTGGCGTAGTTTCAATACGCCAGATAGATCTGAGACAGCGGACTGAGAAAGACCTGCCGTCATTACTACTGGCTGCGGTGTAGGGTGTGAAATAATTTTCATTGCCTCCCCCCCCCTCCCCCGCAATACGTATAGAGCGTACAGAAGTTGGGTGAACACAGTATACGATTTAAAGGTATTTTATGGATCCCAACATTAATACCGTCCAGAAGTCAGGCTTTAGAGGTCACATTCATATCCAGGCTAGCGCAGTTCCGGCCGTTGAAATACCTCAGCCATTTCCCGTTGCTAATCACACTGAATCTTAATTCATCCGTTTTGTTATGCAGCCGATTGCATGCGTTACCTTATGCGACATACTGCACGTATATACCATAATCATAGTTATTGTATTTAAACATACAATGTTTACTCTTCTTTTCCTTCCCAACAGACTCCAGTTCGTAATCCTTGCAATCAGTGGCGTGGTATGGGTACACAACACCTGTTGTCCGTTGTGATTAGCCTAAAACTTAACCTAAAAATTAATTCGAATTTTTTCTTGTACCAAGTGTTCTTTTTAGATCATTTTCTATCATTCACTGGGAGAATAAGAGGGTCCCGGTTCAACGGGATCTGACTCTCATTATACTTACACAGAACAAATCAGAACACAAATAATCGAATTGAAAATAATAAAGACAAACAGATAAACGCATAACTAAACGAACAAAACACAAGTAGGTACGTAGTATCTGATGCACGTCAGTTCCGAAAACGAACATAGCTGCTAACTGAGCGTTTTGCCGGTTTATACAGCGGCAACACATTGGGTGGACAAACGTATCCCCCCTCCACAGTTTGTACACGGACAACTACTACGAGGTCAATGACCGTACGCAGTAAAACATTGCCGATGTCTGAGCCGGCAACACAAGACGGTGCAAGTACCCAGCTGTTAGAAAGCAATGCTACGCTTTTCTTCACGTTTCCCTACTAATATTGTTCGGATTTCAAATTATTCAGTAACTAAAGTATTCACTCTGTAATATAATTAATATTATTTTCTGTTATTTCCAATATTGTTGCCGCCTGGCATGGACGCCACCCTACTGCTTGCAACACAGCTATCATTTCAACTTTTCTACGTGCCCCATACCACGTCATTCTTTTTTCACTTTAACTAAACACATCTTTTTCTACCTTCAGTCCCCTTCTTATTTTGTCGTTGGTGATCTTGTCTATTCTTGAGAGTGTTCAGCTCCGCCTCCAGTAGTCCGTTTCCGTTATTGGTATTTTCCCTTTATAGATTCTGTTTGTGACCCAGTTTTCATTTCCGTACGTCATGGTACGCGACATGGTGCTGAATATTATTCCTTTCTTGTGTTTTTAGACACATTTTGTGCCTAAAGTATTCAACTGAGTTGTCTAGTTCATATCCTTGTTTGCTGTAGTGTCTTGTTCGCCTCTGCTTTTCTTGTCCTGTGCATCGTTAGTATGACCTCTAAAGTACTTACATTTCTCTGCCCTTTAACTTCTTTCCCATCGGTGACTTTCAAACTCTGTACCTCCTCTCGTGTTGTTGACAATTCTTAATTTTATCAAAATGTATTTCCAGCCTATTCTTTTTATATTCGTCTTGGAATCTCTTTAGCATAAAACTGAAATCTTTCTTAGCATCAGCGATGCCCACCCGATCGTCCGCCTCAGAATGTAAAGACGAGCGTCACTTTTTGGTATTCCTCCATTCCTTCACGTTTCCTTTTCCAAGGTTCCAACGTATGTTCTAGGGAAAGTTTGTAAAGTATCAGTGATGTGAAACAGCCATGTAGGAGATACTTCGTTGTCTTTAACTTTAGAGATGCTGTACTCCCTATTTTAACAAATTATGTATTTTCTCGGTATAACTTGCGAACAGCTCTCGCAGTCTTTCAGGTATGTCTAAACTCAGTAATAGTTTTTCAGTCAGGTTTTAATTTTGTAGCAGTTTTTGTACTTACAGCTTTGTCGTAAGATATTTCTGCTGCTGTTGGGCGAGACTTTTCGGCGTCTCGACCGTTATCAAGTCGTAATCAACGACTGCCAAAACCATCGTCCAGTAGGAAGCAATTACCAATGACAAAGTTGGTACATAGGGAGTAGTATATTCGCGAATAAGATACAGTATTACCAATGACAAAGTTGACACATAGGGAGTAGCCTATTCACTACACGTTTCCTTTACATCAATGTGGGGAACGCGAATATGATACAGTATTACCAATGACAAAGTTGGTACATAGGGAGTAGTGTATTCAATATACGTTTCCTTTACATCAATGTCGGAAACGCGAATAAGATACAGTATTACCAATGACAATGTTGGTACATAGGGAGTAGTGTATTCAATACACGTTTCCTTTACATCAATGTCGGAAACGCGAATAAGATACAGTATTACCAATGACAAAGTTGGTACATAGGGAGTAGTCTATTCACTACACGTTTCCTTTACATCAATGTGGGAAACGCGAATATGATACAGTATTACCAATGATAAAGTTGGTACATAGGGAGTAGTCTATTCACTACACGTTTCCTTTACATCAATGTGGGAAACGCGAATAAGATACAGTATTACCAATGACAAAGTTGGTACATAGGGAGTAGTGTATTCACTACACGTTTCCTTTACATCAATGTCGGGAACGCGAATAAGATACAGTACTACCAATGACAAAGTTGGTACATAGGGAGTAGTCTATTCACTACACGTTTCCTTTACATCAATGTGGGAAACGCGAATAAGATACAGTATTACCAATGACAAAGTTGGCACATAGGGAGTAGCCTATTCAGTACACGTTTCCTTTACATCAATGTCGGAAACGCGACAATGTGGTATTACGGAAAGGAAACCTCGTAAGTCTGACATCGAGATGAACAAAAAATTAAACAGATCGGAATGATAAGTCGGAAGTGACAACAGTAATATATTTAGACGATTGTAAGGTGTAAAGTAGGGACAGATAAAAACTTTCAAATACCTGTGTAGCAGACTCTCGAGGGATGGAAGATACAAAGAAAATCTTAAATGTTGTGTACCAGAACCAAAAGCAGCTGTTATTAAAATAATAAGCTGGTTGACTAAAGCAATGAGAAAATATCTTATAAAGAATTTTGTCTTGAGCCGCGGCTCTGAATGGCTCTGAATTTTGGACCGTTGGGAAGAAAGAAGCAAGCAATGGAAATGAAGCAAAGGAAGATTTTCAGAAATGGTGCTGGAGGGAATGCAGAGAATTCCATAAAGTACAAAGTAGCCAATGATATCTTAAAACTATAATGAGGAATAAAATTTACAAAATGAAACACCGATGACTGGGATGCTTAATTAAGCACAAAGAAATGTTGGTTAAAGTGAAGGTCAATGACAGAAGTGATAGGAAAGCCAGACTATCAAGAGAAATAAGAGGAAACCGACCCAATAAAACAATTGTTTAGATCAAGTGACCGAAAAAAAATTGATTTCAAAGGAAATAAGACTCTTAAATATAGTGCGATCAATATAATAATCTGACACTTTGAAACGTGGCTATCCACCAGTTTGACTGGCTATCACTTCTCTCATTGACCTTCACTTTAATCAACGTTTCTTTGTCCTTAATTAAGCATCCCAGCCATCGGTGTTTCTTTTTGGTAATTTTATTCCTCATGATAGTTTTAAGATATCATTTGCTACCCTGTAATTTATGGAATTCTCTGCATTCTCTCCAGCACCATTTCTGAAAATCATTGAGGTAACCGAGAGGATTGTTGCCATAGTTTGATGGCGTGGAAACGAACCACACTGTTAAAAAATCCACAAACAGTTAAGGAAATTTGATTTGTCTGGGATTTACAAAACTAAACTGCTTACAATGCAAACATTCTACATAGGCCAGACAGAACTCTGCTTTGTTCGGCAGTACAAAGAACTCGTAAAGGTACAACAGTTCACCACTGAATCCACTTTTGCAAGGCAAGCCATGTACATAGACATAGACATAGTGCATGAAATAGTGCACATATACATATATATATACATGTGCAAAAAAGTCTACAAAAACAATATCCTACACGCAAACACAATAACACAGTAGATACTGTGATACAATTCAAAATATACAGACACAAAAGGTATAAGAAAACGACATCTTAAACGGACACATACAGTTTAAATAAACACATAGTTTTTTTAACACACTACACACCAAAAAGATGCGATAACTAATTTTAACAATAAGCTACGTCTAGCAGCAAAGTTGGCTCAGGCCGTTATAATTTAGTTAAAATTACTAGACCGTTATTCTAAAAACACAACGTTCTGAAGTCAAAAACGTTCGTTACACAGTAGCTGATACACGTACATGTCATGGAGAACAAAACTAAGCATTATTTACGGTATTTATTTCCTTTCACTGTGATTAAGTCCTTGGCTGTCTCCGTAAAACTTTTATTTATTCATCGTTCGCCGGTAGTGATTCTCTTAATAAAGTTGCGTATTTATACGTCTAGTCAGCTTATTTATGTACGAAGGTCGCATCAGTAATACAATATCCATGCAGGAGTTTATATCTATCCACTATATGACAAAGTTATTGACAAACGTCAAATACATATTGTAATGTGTACTAGGGTCATTTAATAAGTAAAGAGACAAGTGACTTGGTTTAATACAATTTGTTCAATAGATTTAACAAGATACCTAATTTTCCAAAATAATTCACGTCTACAATTATACACTTCCCATATCGTTTGAGTAATTGAATGACCAAAGCGACGTCTCAATGTTAACTCGACCGTTTGGCCTTTGTCTGTCTGTCTTTTATCTGTTTGGGGTATGTAACAAGTTAATGTTTGAACGCTTCAACCGATTTTCATAAACATTGGCATTCGTGTCCGTACTTTTACCTTAAAAAACCCTATTTTTTTTAGAAATCTATCCCCCAAAAACAGGGGGGCGGGAGATAAGAATCTGGGGGAGGGCAATATTGTCAATGTGGGGTATCACATTAATGGGAATTTTAACCAAACTCTGAATTCAGTGTTTATGTTTGAAAATTTCAAAATTTGGTTCTAAAAAGTGAGTGAAAATGTTGACAAAATCGCAAAAATTGATTATGGGGTATCAAATTAAAGTGTTTTGTCTCATACGCTCTTTATCATTGGGCATACTTCGGCTCCATATAAAATAACGTTTTGTACTACGCTCTGGAAAACTCTTTCCTTATCTTCCTTTGTTCCGTATTATCGTGTTTAACGTTATAGCAACTTGTTTACTTTGTGATATCTTTATTTCAGTACCAGGTTTTGCTTTCTTTCAGAATGTCTCTCAGAAAATAGGCCATTTGGTTCAAAGCGACTCTTTGATTGACCCGCTTTCTTTTCGGCCTGCCTATACAATACTTCTTGTTGCTCTGCTTCTGTATAGTAGGACACACTTCAGTGGTGGAGTATAGTGTCTTCATGTGTTCCCTGTACCGCTGTGTAAAGCAGTGTTCTGTCTGGCCTATGTAGAATTTCTTTCACTGTAAGTAGTTTTGTTAATCCCAGATAAATCTAATTTAGTTAACTGTTTGTATTGCAGAAATTTGTTCTTCATTCTTAACAAGTTGTTTTTCCTCCCTAATTTTCTATCGTTTTATTGAAATTATAAATTAAAAGGCTGTTTAATTTTTAAGTCTATCTATTCTTGCTACTCCCGCATGACTGACCCTAGAAGCGTCATCTCCGACTGAATTCTACAGTATTGTCAGTGATTTGCTTCCATGTTGCCTACAGCTTACAGTCATAGCTTTACAGAACATCAACAGCGTGTCCTTTCATAGTGTACACTTCAGAGATCTTTGATTGTCCCTCACACGAGGTGGTCTTGCAGCAGGCTCGTTGTGAGTTGGGTTTATAGCGTTGGTGGCTTCATCTCCTTCCGCTACCCCACCCTTGCGCACGGTGAAGGGGTGCGGGGCGCGGAGTTACGCGATTTTCGGCGGTATCAGGGCTGACGATCGGAATAAAGCGTGCGGTCAGCTCAACCCGAGGTTTCGGGTCTGTGCAACCTGCACTGCCGGAGCCTGTTCCTGACTCGAGTGCGGTGGCTAGCAGCAATCGTTTGCTTGTCTGGGTTCCGAAACGGTGCCTCCACGAGGCCCCCGCTGGGCAACGTTGTGTTTCGTACGGACAGCCGTGTCTTTGAACAATGCTATGGCTAAGTTCGTGATTGTTCTTTTGGGGAGAGGTCTCCAGCCCCTGCCACTGATGTATCCAGATGATGGACAGCGGGGATTTTTCCTAGCCTTTCCTTGGAAAGCGCATGTGGTTCGCGGTTGGGTGGCGACTGGAGTAAAGGGTCCCTTCGGGGAACTGTAATATGACAAAAGTCCCTATGAGCAGTGGTGGAATACACTACCCCCTCCAACATTTCATTTATCCAGAGTGGGCGACTGCAAGAGGAAGAACGGTCTCCTGAGTCCTGACAGATAATCACTCTAGAGAAAGTAAACCTTGATTTTAAAAAATCACCTGATTCTCCAGGCTGGTTGTTGAGATGACTCCATGTCGCTCGAAAAATATCAACTTGCCAAGACGCCTTAGCAAAAACGCCTCGGAGAATACAATAACATATCCATAAAACAAATTGAAGAAATTAAACAAATACATAAACAAGTATATAAACAAATTATAAACCAAAAATGTTTTAAAAATTTAGGAAGGGGCAAAAACTGAAATTTTTAAAGACAATTGCCAAAAATGTTTACTATATAGTTTTAAGAGTCGGACACTGACCGGGAAATAAGAAGGAGGACTGAGGTATACGAAATGGCATGAGTACGGAACATCTGCACTAGACTGGGTACGCTAAGGAAAGTAGATGTCCAAGATGAACAAACAGTCGGCAGCAATGTGTGGATTGTACGAGAGGCTGCCGGCAGAGATGTAAAACACCCACCTGATGGGATATCGAAGGTACGAAACCCAGGAAAAGATGAAAGTTAACCTTTGAAGTGGACAGGCGCCCCAAAGGGTGACCTTGAAATACAGCACAATTAAAAGATCGTACGTCATAAAGCGCACAATGTACTTGCTCCTTAATTTGTTTATACATTAGGGAAGATCATACTCTGTGACTTCACTTCGTTATTTTTATCCGACTCGTAAGTAAGAAGGTAGTGTGTTTAGGTGGTATGCTGGTTCGTTTGGTTACATCTGACTGAGATGGTTACCATGACAACAGTATTGTTTGGATTGTTTGTTTTAGTTCTTTAAGAAGTGAGCGAAGAAAAAGTTTGTAACATTTATGTGGAACTCATAAGTTGTTCTGTGTCAAACAATTATTCTATTGTTATTCCCTATAATTTTTACTTCCATGTTACGTAAGGAAATGGAAGTATGGTGATCGCGAAAAAATCGTGTTCGAGATAAGGGCTGATTCTGATTGTACTACCCTCAAAACATGAAGAAAAGTTATTTTTCGAAAAGTGTGTGTGTGTGTGTGTGTGTGTGTGTGTGTGTGTGTGTGTGTGTGTGTGTGTGTGTGTGTGTGTGTGTCGAATTTTTTTCTATGGCGAACGACAACTGCACCAAATTTTAACAGAATAAAATCGTTTTTGGCATATATATCTGAGTTGTAGAGGACTGAAGGCCTATTGATTTTGGTGAAGATCGGTTAAGGGAAAGGGGTAGTTTACCTGCAACGTTTTACGTTTTAACAAGAGTAAAGTACTTAAAAATTCATTTTAACTTTTTCAAACAATGGTAATTGCTAAAAATAAAATAATTTTTTGGCAGGCAACCAGATTGTTCGGTTAGGAGGGAAGGGTAGTTTACCTGCATTTATTTCGTATTTTAACATGAGTAAAGTACTTAATTTTAATAAATAAGTGCCCCGAAAATAAAGTCATATTAATCCACTGTCAAATGGTAAATGAGATAATTATAAATGAAGTGGGTAGCTGAATGGGAAGGGAGTGATTTTTTTTAAATTGCTCTGCCGGAATCAAGTAAGTACGAATATTTAATTTTGAACGATAAGATACCTTAGAAATTACATATGATAAAACTATTACTCTATGAAAGTGTAAATATCATTAATGGTGGGGATCGGTTGAGGAGGAGGGATGATTATCTGCGTAGTTCAGTTTCTGTATAAGAATAAAGTACCTAATATTTTTATAGATAAAATGACTCGAAAATATATATAAGTAGTAGAATGAATGAGGTAAATAATGAGTAGTGAAAATAGATTGGAGGTGGGCGATAATTTTTTTTTAGAAATTATCGAACCGAATTCAAGTAAATGATTTTAAATATAAATGTTAGAACATGGACGTCATGTGTGGTTCCACACCGACATTTTCCTCCGGTAGTAGTATTGGAACTTCGATTTTCGAATAAAGCTGCCCTTTTCGTAGCCGGTGTTTTAGTTTGTAATTATTCCTCTTTGGCTGTGGTTATTGTATGTTTTGTTTTTAACTTTAATTATCTGTGTATGTTTTTTATGGGGTTTCACTGATTAAACAGCGCAATTATGAACACGGTTTCGGATAAAACGTCGCTAAGATTGTGACAATGTGTCACGTATTATTGACGACCGTGTCAGGAATGTTGAATTATGTACATCCTTTAACAATTTATGCTTCGACTATGAAAGCTGTCAGAGGTCCTGAGTAATAAAACGTCTTTAGGGGTCTTTAAGTTGAATAAAACGTGACGATAGCCTTTAGGGTTTCCATAAACTACGCGCACACACGTATACGAACGCATTAAAGGCACATATATAGATAGAATTAAATTCACATCGGCGAACAATAAAATGAAATGCGGTGAGCAGAGCCGCGGTGTCCACCAGTGGGGGGAAGTGATAGTAAGACCCCCACTCTGGGCAGACAAAGACTCCGGCAGCCGGCCGAGAGTTGTTAGCACTCGGGACTTCGACCTCCGACTGAACACTACTGACGGCGTCATCATGGACAAGCAGCAAGAAGCGCAAGCTGACTCTATCTCCACGGTCGGCGTCACTGTGAAAGAGTATCCTCCGTCCGAAGTGTACTCTTCAGAACCGCCACCTGTAAGAAACGTTATTGCTCACTTTTGTTATTAATTTTTGTACGGCTGTGTTAACGTAATCAAGTACCCACTGTTGTACTTACTGTTTCATTTTTATTTTGTTGCATAATTTGTTTACGCCCATAAGTGAATAACCGACTAGTTAAAATATAAAGCTTTGTTTTTTTTTTGTATTTAGAAATTAATCATTCCTTTTCAGTTCAGGAATATACAGTTTCGTTACTTAAAAAATATATGCAACTTTTTTATTGAACAAACGGTATACGCAATGAGTATGTTTATAGCAATGAAAACTAACATTCGCGAGGAAAAAGTGAGTTATAATTATTCACATAAAATTATAAGGGTCATATTTACATCAGGAGAATCTCGGGATTGTGTCTGTTCGATAGAATTCTGAGTAAATTAAGATCTCTGTGTCTTTTACGTCACATTCCGCGTTTACCGGTTACTTAGAATGCTATCGAAACCACGACTCTTTTAGTTATCTAGTAATCGGCCAAACGGGTGACCGGATGCAATACTGTTTTATTAATCTGGGTTATTTGATTTTTTAAAATTTCGTTAAAAACTCTTTTTTCGGCCTTACTTTTTTTTTCTAATTCTTTATAATTGTTCTAATTTATTTATTGGTTATGATTTTTGTCATTGTTGTAAACGTTCTTTTCGTTTCATAAAATTTGTCCAAAGTTCATTTAATTGTCCATTCAACTTCAGCAAAGCTACCTGAAAGGAAGTACTAACCAATTTGGAAATACTGTTGTCAGTAAAACATATTAATGAGTTACGTATTTTCATGTTAAAGTATATATTTCCCAAGTTTCGTTCAACTTTCATTAATGTTAAACTAGGTGCAGTTCTGTGACCGCTAAAAAATCTCATTAATCTCTATGTGCTTCAAGAGACTGTGCCAGTTGTACTAAAAGGCGGGCGTGTCAATTCTACTATTTTCTTCTCTAGTCGCGAAGCGCTTTCACCTCATAATCGTTTTCAATTTGGTGTTAATGAGTAAATTGCTCTGGTGAAGAAATTTACTAATTAAGTTTAAGTTGAAAACAACACTGTCAAGCTGAAAGACTTTCCAATTGACAATAGATAACAGTACTCATAAGATACAGCTACTCGGAATATTTTGTCAACAGATTAAAAAGCAGCCTTCCTGAATATTTTCTACTTTAACTCGAAGATTATAAATTGAGAATTCGTTGACTCTTAACGGAAGTACATTTATTAGGTTTTGAAATAAACTAAGATAAATAACAAAAATTATTTATATAAATGACGCATGTAATTTGTAAGTAATTGTTATCATAGTCGCGGTAACTATTTAGTGTAAACACGTTTTTTATCCTATTCAAACGTTACTCGTTTTATATAATCAAATAATTAAAAAATTCATATCATTTAAAATATGTCAAAAAATATGTTATAATATTTTTATCGCAATGTAGCGACAAAAATCTTGCTTGTTTACGTTTTAAGTATAACCTGGGTGAATATAATGAAGAAAGTTCATTTTTCCAAAACGGTTTTCCTACTGAAGTTAATGCAACAGTGTTAGCAGTTTCGCGACCCCTAAAATAACGAGAACGTTCATAATTTCAATGTGGTTCAAGCGAATGACGTTACTAGTGCTTGTTGAGTGAGAGGATAACATCTGTTTATGGTAACACTATTAAATACGAATTAATTTGTTTCGTTCTGTGTCACAAAATATTGCGCAACGCCTTGTATGGAAAGCGTTATGTAAGGAGCAGATTACCTAATCGTCGGATACCTAATTTCGGCGCAGCGCGCAGAACGACACAAAACAAATTTGATAATTATTCAAATTGAGTTTATTATTGTAACGGATATCGAGAATGTTCGCGAAAAAGTGACAATCGAATCAAAATGAAAATTGGTTAAAAATTTATGCGATACGACGGTTAAAATTATACGACTTTTTTTCACAAATGTTTATGCAAAATGTTGTCATTAATAAAACACGCTCTATACCGATATGAACATTTTAGGAATCTACGTAGAGTAGGCCTATACACAAATGTAGAACACAAAACCAATTAGTACCTTAACACGGGTCAAACGCTCTTAGTAGAAAACACAAACCGTTTTTAAAACACTAAACATTGGATATGCTTTAAAACAAAATTATAGAATATGCCTCTGTTAAATGTCATTCATTCTAGACTAATTTGTCGTTATGTTTCTATACTTTGTTTTCCTTAGGATACATTTAGGACATGTAAAAATAAAAATATTAGTAGATTCTTACTTAACGCGAACGTGGAATTCCCGTCTATTTTCTGTACGAAACGGTTATAAACATTCAAGACATCTTCATCGTCCATTCGCAACCGTTATTCTGTCTTGATAAGACGGAGTAGGCAGTAGGCCTTGCAATTTCCTTAACCCATAGTGAGTGTCGTCTTCGTCTTTACGCATACACAACTTTTAGTTCGTTTGTTTCCAGAATTCCAAAAGAAGGGTGGTGAACCCTTAAATCGAAACAAATGTTAGTGTATTTCGAATTTATAGAAAGTCTTTAAGCTTAACATGAAAATAACACACTAACACTGGTGACAGTAGATTCTTTAAAAATAAAATGCTACAATGTGTTGAGTGACTACGATAGGCGCTTTCAAGCTACCAACTCATCTTCGGTCGGTTATAATGCCCCTGTTACCTTTCATACTTATTTGATTTGACAGTTACTTGTTCACAAAACGCTTAATACTCAAATAGGAACTGAAACTTGCAACGGGCTTCATACTGTATAAAAGATTGAGACACTGACTTATGTCATACGTTTTCCCAATAAATTTTCCCATCTACCCTTCCGTGCGTAATGTCTCAATTACTTACAATTATAATACGTAGTAATGTGTCATGATGCTTCCTCTTTTTAATACGTGAAAAAAATTCATTTTCGTTTTCAAAATTTACTTGCATATTATTAAATTATTTAGTCTCTCTTTATTATTATTATTATTATTATTATTTGCTAGGGTTTAATTCAGAAATGGAACCTTAGAGTTGGGTTTGATAGCCGGGCAGCACCATACGTCGACGTGTTTTTTGCCGATCAATTCTCTGGAAAATCAATACCTGCGATAAAAAGAGGGAAGTAGGAGGCTGATACGTAGTACTGACCACATTGTCGTTCATGTTTACTGTACAGCTCAAACTAGTAGTCTGCCTTGCTTCTTCTAACCATTTCGATGGTTAAAAAAAGGAGTCAATTATTATTCTTTTATTTTTCTTTTAATATTTTAGTATTTTCTTTGAATTTAAATTAGAATTTTAATATTCAAAGATAATTTTCACCTGTTAATTTTAATATTACTCATCTTCTATAAAAACTGTTTACTTTTCTTTTGAAGTTTTTAATTTTTTAAGTTTCTGTATATTCATGTTACCTTAACTCTTAATACTTTTATAATAATCGAAAGCGACTTTCGTTCATTATGTAACGGAAAGGATGGCGTTTTATTTGAGTTTTATATTCGATCATAAGTCGATTGATATTCGTTTATATTTGCTGTAACAAATCATAAGGAACGCTGTGCTAGCGAACTGTACACGGTATGATACCGGGCAGTTACTTGTACGAACCAGTTCAGATATGACTGAAAATAATTGTGTTCAATGCGACCGACACGATGTCGATTCCCCCGGGTAACGGTTACCTGGCCTACTGCGCGCCCTCCCACGGTGTCGAGTCCCCGCTACTACACTACAACCGCTCTGTTTACTGTTCCTTTGTTTCTGTTTTACGTAAAATGATCGTCGTTTTGATAAATCAACTCACGCACCACACACACACGCACACACAAGCACACGATGTTTGTGTTCTCTTTTTGTTAGCTTGTTGACACGTGTGGGTGGTTTATCTCGTTACACATTCAAAGAAAATTTCACGTGTAAACGGGGTAAACTTTCTTTCTCTATGAACGACAATGTTTTTTTTTATGGAGTGGGGATTAATGCACATTTTATTTTTGTTAATATGTATTAACAACGTGTCATAAATTCTACTATAAGCCGTACTCAACGACTTACTGAGACTTTCTCAGTGTTTCCGTCAGGTTGCTAAGATTCGACACCGTCGACTAAGGGAAACGTTTGATCTTTTTCTTCTTCTCCAAGCATGCATTAGACTTTGATCCGTTACGGTATTAAGGAGTGTCGCTGCTCAACTCTGAGACCAAAATTTATCTCTCCGTCGCTTCTTATGTCTTCGCAAAGTCTTCAACTTTTTGTCCGAAATTCTGATAATCACCTTGGCAGCCTCAGCGGATCGTGTTGGAACGCTGTCGTTGTTAACCCATGATTATCTCTTGCAAGCTTTCATTATTGGGCTCTTACAAATTTCGATGTTTTATTGATATCGTTTCTTGTGTAGACCGGTACTGATCAATGAATTTTATTTTACCACTTTGGAATCTTCTTTTATTTCCTTTAGTTAGTATTTGACTTTCGTTCCATTATATAAAAACAGGATCATAAAATTTTATGTTTCGGGCTTTAATTAATTAAGTCTTTCTATTCGGTATCTAAGTCTAGTTCCCGGTTTAGAGAGATTGTGTACCTTGGAAATCAAAGTTTTTGATCCGGTATACTATTTTGGCGTTTATTTTGTTTTTTATCGTTATTATATTTGTCTTACGTGTTTTTGCCTGTAAAAGCCGTACAAGTTTTAGGAAACGAAATTTGTAAGTTGAAAATTTTCAATTTATTTTGCACCGTTTGATTTGAACAAAACTAAAAAGCGCGTTAAATCTATAAATTGTGTTGTTTATGGAGAACGAAAAAGTTGGAAATTCAACATTGTATACTCCCAAAGTGAAGGAAAATTAGCACTTGACGAATTACAATATAAACGTTACTGAAACGAAAATAGTTTAAGTTTATAATTGTCAAAAATATTTAAAGTTACAGCGACGAAAAATTACAACGATCCGCACAAGTGTTTATCATCCTAACGGCCACTAAAACAATTTTGTCTAAGTCTGCGTTCATTGCAGTAGAACTGACTCCATTGTCATCGAAGGTAAATTAGTTTTGTTTATTTGCTCTTCTACCAAAGAATATTTTAGTTGTTCTCTTTCCTTTTCTTCTATTGGCTGACAGTTTTGCGGCAACCTTTCCTTTCAGTACAATTATGTATATTCCTGGGTATGTAGCGCTGCCACAATTGCAGAGATACTGTATGTATTGAAATTTACAGATCACGTCAAAACTCAATGTTTTATTTCTATTTTCTCCAAGTTGCAGATAATCTTTATGCCGAAAATATCTACCTGTATTATGTGCGCTTGCAACATTTATGTTTATATTACGACTGTTTTGGTCCGTTTGTAAGTCTAAAAATTGTTAGGATAAATAAAAGTATTAACACTACAAACATTTTTTTTCTTTTTTACGAGGGTAGGTGAAAATCTCTATAGACACTAGAAACCCCGTAGTTCCTAGTAGTGTGGGACTCCAACCCACTAAAAACACCTCCCTTAATACTACAACTGAGCAAGCTCATTCAGCAGCTTCTCTTTCATGTTTCCATCACGGGTGATGGAGTGAAGCCCAGTGGCTAATCCCAAGATTGTTCTGTCTTTCTCTCACGTAGAGTTTTATGGATCTATTGCTTTCTATGGACCTATGGATCTATTAATTGCTTTCTATTGCGATACCAGATCATGTGGCTTCTGTCTTTTGAGTTGCCTCAGGACGTGTGGAGCTTCTTCCAGCACGTGTCGCATTATTGGGTTATCCTCTGATCATGTTTGTCTGCATATTTTATTATTATTTCGTTGACATATTCTACACTGAGGTCTCTATGTAGGTTGTCGTATCTTACAAAAAACATAACACAAATTTAAGTAGCATAACACAATTTTGAAATGAACGTCGATAGCCGCTGTTACATTGGGGTCAGTTTCCCGTGCTGTAAATGACTTACGACACCATAAAGAAGATCATTATCTATATACTTTTTACGTCAATGTTAAAAGAGTGACGTATTCAAAGAGAAACACGACTCTTCAAACACATAACGGTTTTTCTTATGCGCAATATCGTATCGGTTGGAACCACGAGTACATCAGTTTTATGGTAACAGATAATACTGCACGATTTTGTTCGTTCTTGTACTGCCATTTGTTTAACCAAACGTGGCTCCACGCAACAGATGTCTGATCGATTCTTTTATTTTGACGTACTGTCATTTATGGATCTCTAGACACAGATAGGCCTATACAGTTTAGATATAATAGCAACAGAGATATGGCGGAAGGTTATCAGCAGAGACGACAAATGCAATGGTTCACTTGGGGTGGGGGGCGGGGATTGAACGAAAATAGTTCTAAAGGATAAACATTCGGTTCCTCATATTCAGTATCTTGTCTTTGAAATCACGTATGATATGATAAGGATTTTTTCAACAAAGTTAATAATTATCAAGCTTTTTGTACAATGGAACCAAAGACATTTGGAAATAAATCTAGATTGGAGCCTCATGTCCGTTTATATAATATTTTAGTTCTGTTTTTTGTAATATACAGAAGTGGAACATGAACATCACCAAAGGGAAAGGAACTAGGACTCCCAACATCTAAGGTGGAATTAATTAGAAAAATCAAAGGATATACAAAAAGAGGATAGAAAACTGACGCAACCACATGAAATTAGTTAAATATAAAGCTACTAGAAGAGAAAGTGAAAGGCCATAAGGCGGACTGAGAGGAACACCTGACCACAATAGATATGAACCGTCCGTGGAAAATGTTGCGTCGTTATAAGTCTGACGGACGCCTGCCTTTAGTGTGGGACGTCCGTTGAAACGGAACAGGTGCAGTGACCTAAACCGGGAAATGGCACCTATAAATATAAATATATTATCTGACTCCCCTCACACAACACAAACACACACCATTCGTTCAAGCAGAGGTGACTCTTCCCTTAAACCAGGCTTTAACAGTGCTACCTGTGTGACTCAGTTTCTGTGTGCGTGTGCGTGCGCGCGCGCGCTTTTTTGCGATAGGCCTGTTAATCTTCTAGGCCTTTCCTGCCCGGACAGATAATAGCTACAGAGTACAGCAAGTAATACCGATACCTTATTCATTAGACGAATACGAATGTTGTAAAGCGGCTGTTTACATAAAGATAATTCTTGAACGATATTACAATCTCGTGATGTTAAATAAAACGTGATGTTCGATTTAGAAATACACTGTTCAACACAAACGAGTTAGCTTGGATCCCTACTTTAACACAGGCATAAAGTTGCGAGATAGACAACAGTCGATAGAGGTACATTTTACGTAATATAAGATGTATGCCTATTAGATTTGAAAAATTGCCATTATAGTGTGGTAGTGATGGCCAAAGAAAGGAGTGCGTTTTGAAACTATACACACGGAAGTGTCACATACACCAACGTGTTCATAACTAACTGCTCACTTTCTCTCTTTCTCTTCCCGTCCCCTCGCGAGTAACCATTGCTCCACGTAACACCGAACAGTACTCTCATCGGTCGGTGACATTTACTAGCTGACGATTCTGTCTTCCTCTTGTTCATACCACCGGGACTTGGCTCTCGTACCTATTGCCCCCTCCATACACACGCGAGCACCCCCCCCCCCGTCTCTCTTACATCGGTCGCTTACGGTAAGCACACTTGCATAGTATCTGCTACGTATGCAGCAGCGGATATTATAAAGTTGAAATCATGTTTGATTAGAACACAACTTCATTAATCTTATCGGGAGCAGCTGATATTTCCTACACTATACGGGACTGAACTACTCGTTCCGACGTATCCTAGCTCCTAGCACCATTTTCCCCTATCTTTCCGATCAATGTTTATCACGGTGTCTCGTCTTCATCTCGCCTCGAGAGTCTCAGTTATCCTCGCCTCAATTTGGACTTTGTCTGCACATTCCACATTTTTCGAGGCTTTATTTCTTTTACGGCATTTATTTTCGTGAGGCTATTTACAGTACAACTGGAACCACAGTAGAACTGAAAACTTAGTAGTGAAAGGGTGGGATTTTTTAAATTTGATACCTCACATGGGCTTTTGAGATCACTTCACAATTTTTACTCTCAGAGTTTTGCCTCCCACCCCCCTATTTTTGGAGGCATCAATTTGAAAACATAGTAAGGCTCTGTAGCGTAAAATTATGGACATGCATGCCAGGTTTTACGAAAATCGGTTGATGCGTTCAAAAGTTATCTTGGGACATAGCTCAAATAGATAGACAGACAAATGCCAAACGGTCGAGTAAAAACTGAGAACTCGCTTCGCTCGTTCAGTTAATCCATATACATACGAATACTATGCGTACGAGTACTATGCGTACGAATACTATGCGTACGAGTACTATGCGTACGAGTACTATGCGTACGAATACTATGCGTACGAGTACTATGCGTACGAGTACTATGCGTACGAATACTATGCGTACGAGTACTATGCGTACGAATACTATGCGTACGAGTACTATGCGTACGAGTACTATGCGTACGAATACTATGCGTACGAGTACTATGCCTACGAATACTATGCGTACGAGTACTATGCGTACGAGTACTATGCGTACGAATACTATGCCTACGAGTACTATGCGTACGAGTACTATGCGTACGAATACTATGCGTACGAATACTATGCGTACGAGTACTATGACATAAGTGCGTTTAATGTTATACGTTACGTGAACGACGTTATTGTAAAGCGGAAAATAAAAGTGCTTTGAAAACACTTGTAGGGTATTAAACTTTAACACAGCGTATCAACGATAGAATATGAAGACACCCAAAGATAACGCAAACTCATAGCTTACAATATTTTGTCGGATATCAACCATCATATAACTTCAATAAAAAATAGTGTTATGATCGCTGTCAAATCTTTGGTCGTCTTCAGGTACTGAGGAAAATAAACCTATCAACTGCGACTGTCGTCGCCTCTCCGAGACTAGCTTCCACTGCCTTATGTATTCACAGGTATCTGGATGTAAGTCCTGTAACCGTCCTCTAGATGTCTCTCTCCAGCTGCGCTTTTTGACCAACCGCGTATCCACTTTTGTAACGTGGCCCGTTTTAAAATGCGCTTGGACCATCTCACATCTGAAACCATGAAAATTTATCTAACTTTTGTTAAACCCAAAAATACACATAAAGTTCGGAAATACAGAAGTATTTTATAATCAATTGAAAATCCAAGAATTAATAAACATTAAAATAAAATAAATAAAAATAAAAACGTACAAAAAATTAAATTAAAATTAAGAATTTATGGATCTGCAGAGCAGAATCGTTAATTTCTAATCGTACACGTAACGAAAACTGATGTTAAAAAGACAATTTTAGAAACGAATCGTCACGCCCAAAACTTAAAAAATTAGACATAAATTTATGAAAACTAACATTAAAATACAGGATAAAACCAAACAGCATTAAAAACATTCACAACCGTTAAAGAGTTTGTCGACCTATCTAGCTATCCTAGGCGCCTACAGATAGCCGCTCAAAATAGCAAACAATAGTTTAAGGACGGAGTAAATAAAAATTTCCCACAAATCATTAAGATATTAACGTGTGATAAATGACAAATATATAGAATAAGAAATGCAGGTATATTACGTGGGAACGAGAATTACAACTAACAATAGGGCAGATGTGGAAAGAGGACACTAATTATACAGAAGCAAAAAGGATCACTGATTGCATGCAACCAACAACAATCAACAAATAGCCGACTAAAGAAGCAAGCAGTAAGGTTTATAATAGCACTGTACGACCGACATTATTCTATACATCAGAGGCCAAGCCAGATACAGCAATAGAAGATATAAACCAACAGTTCAGAGAAATGGATATGTTACGAATGTTACTAGGAAAGATAAAGTACACCTGCCTCATTTAAACCGTTACAATCAAAAACAATCAAAGCTACTGTCATCTGTCGTAATTAATTTTGTATCTCCATCAATGTAGTTACGTTGCTGACGCGTTCTGTACATAACGGATTAAAGCCTACACCGTCAGGTGATTAACAACGATCGACGGGACGGCTCCGTTGATGATAAGCTGCAGTTAATAAATACTAATTGTGATAACGCCTAGTCCACGTGGACAAAAACTATCACGTTATTTCACTAACGGTACAATCAGATTGGTACACAGAGACGGTGTCGGGACTGTGCCATATTATTACATCAAACTCTTCCCACTGTCAACCGTTTGACTGAGGCAATATTATGATACGTTATCAAGGATTTACGTAAGGGAAAACTAGAATATAACGGACATAAACACTTTGATTGCTGAAAGAAGAAAGATGTGGAATGAATAGATTTAGAGAATGGGCGATACAAAACTGGTGAGAAAGGTAAACACAAGAGGAGAATCGGGCATCCAAAGAAGAGGTGGAGAGGCAGCATGTAGGTAGTACGACGAACAGGACAATAACGAAGAAAGTCAAGAAGAAACAGAAAATACATCGCCCGAACATTGGACGACGAAGATTTAATAGAAAGTGACTTATAAGAAGGAAAAACGACTGACTTGCAAAGGGAAAGTCAAAGAAGAAGATTACATCCGGTGATCGTTGTGTAGCCATCATTTGTGTGTTTATAATTTCCGTAGCGAACGAAACATACACAAGACGTGTCCTGTCACACGCTAATCGATTAGAAACCGGATAATTGTTTTTACTCGTTCACATTAAACCTCTAATTTTGTTGTAAATTAAATTTTAATTAGAGGAAAAGAAGAGGACGTAGTAACATAAAAGCGCAGTTCAAGGAAGTGAGATGAGATTTCTGAGACGGACAACTGGAAGATCTGAGAGCACCGAGATGGGAATACGACCATGAAGAAACAGTTTTAACAGGAATCAGACGTGGAAATAGTGCAGAAGAAAGCACTTCAATGTTACCAAGGGTGGTCAGTGAGAAGAAATCGCAAAACATCTTGAAATCCCCCTCGGATGGAAGAAGAAGACGCCTAACTCAGTTGACTTCCTTCCATAAATTCCAGTGTAGTTTGTATCTCTAATATCCGCGTTCTTACTTTGCCCTTTTCTTTTTGTAACTCTTATATGATTTTTCATAGTCTGTATTCTTATATTCTGTCCATCACTCGATAACTATGGCTCATATCGAAATCTACTATATTAACAAATTGTGTAATTTATGGACTGAGACTAACCTTGTTACTCCACAACTTGTCGCTAGTAATCCATTTCAATTGCTCTAACTTTTTTTGGGGTTTTAGCGGCAATTTCCACACCTCTGCGCCGTATGTAACAATACTTCTAACTACGGCTTTGTATTAGTACATGATTCACAAGATTCGTAAAGTTCTGGTTCAAAAGTAGTCTACTGAGTGCTGTTACCGAATCGCCCACCCTTTGCTCTACTTCCTTCCTTTTTGCAGATACGTGGAAGTTAAGTCCAAAATTCATATACCTCTGCCACTTCTTGACTATTACGTCGACTTTAATATCTACATTTTTCTCATGTGCCGTTATTTAACGTTCAGAAATTACAAAGAATCACTCGGCTGAACTCAAAACAATCGTTATGGATTACGATGAAATGCGTTATGGACTTACAAAATACGAAGTAAAGAATTTATAACAGGACGGGATCTGTGCACTGCTGTTACCGAACCGGTAGTCGTAAATTCAACTGAAATAATTGGCACATGAAATTAACGACGAAATAAAGTTAGCCCCCCCCCACCAAAATTACGTAACTGGTAACCTCAGATACTTTTTAAGTTTTGAAAGAAAGATATTACGAAGAATTTATGGTCCAGTATATAAAAGGGGCGTGTGGCGGATATGTTATAATCAAGAATTATACGCGATCTTTAGGGACGTAGACATTATAAAATATATTAGCCTACATTATCAACATTGAAGTAGGCAGAAGATTTTATGAGATGAGGAGGATGAAATACTAAGGAACGTCTTGACGATGCAGCTGGATGGAAGAAGAAAGAGAGACAGGCCAAACCTGTGATAGAGTGATGATATGATCAATGATGCCAAACTATTTGGACTGAGGGACTGGAGAGGCATCGCGTCATATAGAGACTGTTACAGAAGGCTTCTGGAGGAGGTCAAGACTCAGCAATGAGTTGTAGCACCAATAATGATGATGATGATGGTAGCGTAAGATATATAAAAAAAGGACAACCGAAAGTTGGTATGACAAAATGGAAGCCAGGTTGGGAGAAACACCAATCAGCGTAATTCATCTCTCCTATAGAAAAAGATGGCCACAAAAAATATGAAATTTCAGTCAACAAACAAAAAATAAAAAGACAATGGTCGAAATTTTCGTGGGGAAATGATATAAATAAAGCGCTGAAGTACCACTTGGAATAAAAAGACTGGAGACAGACGCGGAAAATTGAAAGCGATCTGTTAGAAATGTAGGGAACGAAATGTGGTTCAACTCGCATACATTGTACAGTATAAAATTATATTTCACTCGTATGAAAACGCCCAAGTGATTACATTTTTTGCCGCACAGTTTGTCCGTCTCAGTGTGTAGTTTCCGATAATGTCCGTCTAACGGAACTCCGTCATTAGCGGCCTGACACCTTGAACGCGGCCGGACACTGTCAGGGACGGTACTGCGCTGCCCACTGTTCCGTGCAAACTGTGCATAATTTTAAATTTGTCTCAATTGTCTGCGGAGAAATTGTTTCTGTCTCCGAGGCGTTACTTTCTTCTCTGGACAATAATTGTCTGTCTCCCGATACGAGCTCTGTCACGCCGGCTATCGCGTTACTAGTTGCTCTATACGCTACACATTTTCACCGTTAACCCAATCACTCCACACGTACTTATCTTGCCTATTTTCAGAGTCGTCTTAATGCGTCCGACATGATTTACTGTAACAGGGTTTTTCTCTTGGCTTTGCTCTGGTTTTCCACGTATTATACCGTGGTCTGTCGTATAATCTTCAGTCAGACGTTTTGTCTGTAAGTCCATCATCATTGCCTGACTGATTTCGGCCCCAATGGTGAATTCACTAACTTCCACTGCCTGATTTTATTGGTTCAGTCGGCTGGCCTTAGTTCTAGACTAAACGCTAGCTCAGACGGCGAGCTATCGAGAAAACTCGCTATTGTCTTTTTGCGCACGTCGATCGAATCATTTTTGCGCACGTCCTGAAAACATTTATACCTAGATCAGACCGATGCTTCAACATGTCTGATAATATAGTGTGGAATAAATTTAAAACACTATTGTGGGTCGCAATTTTCGTCGATAGCTTGGGGTACTGAAAACGTTGGTAATGGGTTTATAAACTAGGACGTGAGGAATACAAAGGAGGAGAGCGATGTTTTCAGCTATGTCACTACACAAAAGCAGGCGAAATGAGTAATAGCGCGGGTCGCTTTCTAAGCTGCCGTTCTGTCTACCCGACTACACTAGTACGACAGCGTTATGTTCAAGTGGTACGCTCGGTTTTTCGTTTGTTACCGTGGAACTGTAAACGGGCTTGAGCAATTCTGACAAGTAAGTTGACAAACGACTCGTCTTGAATTGTATCAATGAAGACTAGAATTTTTGAAGAAACGAAACGGTAAAAGTTACACAGCGTATCATGTGAAATGTGGGCGAACCTATCGAATTTGCTAGCATTTAATTAATAAAGAAGGCGTACAAATATTATTACATCGAAACAAATTAAAATAAAATTACTATCCCGGTGCGCAAGGGAGGTAGTATGTCCGTTCGTTTGGTTACAGTTGACCGTATGTTACTAGTACAACAGAATTATTATTTTTTTTTTCTGGACTAAGGATTGAGCAAAAAAGTTGTGTACAGTATTTCGTGGGACTTACAAGTTATTCATATTTCTGTATAGTTACTTGGAACTATGAAATAGTGAAATTGTGGATGAACTATGCAGTTAATAATTATAATTACAAAACGAATTATGTTGTAATATTTCTGTTATTCTTCTTCATAAAATTTTTCCGTCTTTTAGAAATTTAGAAAATTCCAGTTTCAATAAATACGGGGTGTCCGTAGCATGGGGCTTCTTTTGTTTGTATTTAAATAATTATGACTTCTTAACTGGCGGCGATCATGTACGATCATATGTTATATGCATTCCGACAGGTGAAACAGATTATTAATCGATTTTTTTCAGTAGCTGCCCTCTTCTCCGTATCGCCCGACTGGGTATACGTGCCCCTGAACAGCTTTTTCCTTCACCGTTGTGTCCAGAACCTCTAGCTGAAGGTCAAAGACCACCAGACCACGCGATGACACTTGGATAAGCAGAATAAAATTCAAGGAATTTTCATGGATAAATTTTCAGCAGTGAATAATTATAATAACGTAAATCATTTACTGTTTTAGAATATTAAATATGGCATATTCGATGTGGCTCACCATTCGTCTACCTCAAAGAAATGTCCGGTGTGCGTTTGAATTCTTTATATTTAAAATTCGCGTTACTCAAACACACAGTTTGGGATCAACAATACAGAACCTCATTTGCTTTCTAGCGAACATGGACTTGTTGGGAGACTCAGAAGAAGAAACACTTCGAGTCTGTGTTGATTGTCACTACTATGACAAAGCGTTGCAGAAGATAAAAGTTGCATGAATTTTTAAAAATTGATCCAAGAGATATTAAATGAAACACTCTTAGACATGAACAAATCAATACTATGTTCACGTGAATATAAAATCCGCTTATTAACTTATTCTTAAGCTATATAAACGATTCAAAATCGTTATCATAAATTACGGTTTAAGTACTCTGTTAAAAAAAAAATCTTTCATTTTCGATAATCCTTAAGATTGAAATTTTAATGCTTGCCAAGAATATTTGTTTGTGTGTGTGTGTGTGTGTGTGTGTGTCGAGAGCGAGCGAGAGAGAGAGAGAGAGAGAGAGAGAGTGAGAGAGAACGAATGGGTTAGTAATACGGGAACATAAAATGATAGTATCGTTTCGTAGGGACAGTTTAGTTGTTAATGTTGGTATCGTCGATCTCGACACAGAATGAAAGCTAAGATTTACATTTTTATTAAATTCAAATGTTGTTATAGAGGTTGGACATTAGGCTCAAGTGTGTTGTCTGGAAACAAAGGATGCTAGACGATTTCACTTCTGGCTCTTCACTTACTAGGTCAAACGTCTGCACACGCTAATGCGTTGCCTCTCTAGCAGATAGACTCTACAACTATCTCTTCTATTACTTCTCATAAAACGAACGGCTACAGTCTTTTATAATCACCTTTTCTGCGGTTTTTTCTAGTAAAAAGGAATAAACATTCAGACAACTGAATGACTACGCATTTTGAATAACATGATTGTAATTACTATATGATCGCGCTCACGCACGTGTATGTGTGTATTAAATAAACAATGTTTTCAAACAAATTTTTCTTACCAAATATATTTGTATTTATTTGTTTTTTTGTACTTCACTGTTTCGACAGTTTTTCTGTACTGTCATCTTCAGATATTAAATATATGATTATCGTTATTAAATATGTGTGGAGAAGTAATTATTATTTGATAATGTAATATATATAAAACTTATATTATATATTATACATAATATAATATTATTATAATTATTTTATAATATTATATTATAATATATTATTATTAATAATAACAAAACTTTTTACAAGTACATTATATATATTTATTATTTTGTGAATTACAATGTTTCAGTAGTATTCAACAAACATCATATTATATATCTGAATAATGATATATAATAATACATATATTGATGATGGTAGCTGAATACTACAGTACTGAAACATTAATTCACAAAATTATAAAAAATATATTCTTGTAAAAAGTTTTGTTACTATTAATAGTAATATAAAATGTATGTACAAGAAAAATATGAGCATTTATGAATATATAATAATAATAATAATAGTAATAATATTTGTAAGTATGGCGCAGTGGTCATGCACTGGCTTCCAAAGTTGGGAACGTGGAATCGAAACAATCGTGTGATGAATCGTTTATCAATACACACAAAACGGAATGAAAATAAGCTATTGCCGTATTAGAAATCTGTCGACTAAGGAAAATCATTTTTTGTTATATAGTTGTTGCAACCATCACAAACACAACTTCCAGCAATACATGTCATAAATAATATTATCTTGTCAGGAGTGTATCTCATATCTTTTATCCTGTCTTACCGACTGCTAACACTCCGCACAAGATCCACCGGCACTAGGCGTTCCAGTCTCCGCTCTTGTAGTGATACCGTAAGTTAATGAGTCCAGATTAACTCTCAGCATCTTGTTGCATCGCTCAGCACATACTTGTACTTCGTGCTTCACCGCGGGTGCAGTGGTGGACGTTTATATAACCAAGTCCCTTTCATCAATCTTAGGCCTTTTTATTAAAACCGTTGTATGATTTGATCGTTTCACTGATAGGAGGTTCCCAAAATTGCAGCCCACAAATCCGTCTTCTTCTTAGTCATCCTCTTCTACCCGTCGGGTGTCGAGGTTTTTGAGAGAGCTCTCCATCTCGTCCTGTCCAGTGCCAAAACCGTGGTGGCATGGGCCCAAACTGCTCCTCTGCCTTCTACACTATTCCTGATGTTATCGTTCCGTAAGTCCGTACCGGTTTTATAACAGATTTTTAAACAAGTTCTTAAGCGAAATAAACAGAAAAAATTTCAGACAAAACCTGGAGGCAATACGTAAGGTGGAAAATTTAACATAGACAGGATTCTGTTCTTGCATCCTTAATCTAGAGATCAGTGGGCGGCCATGTGGCATATTCTGCATATCCTCTATCCAACTTCTGTTTGCCAGTTCCATGGACCCTTCTTAAATTGTTCTCTGCAGTACCTTAATCGTATAGGTATTATCCAAATTGTTACAGTTATTAATATTTTTTCTGTCTCAGTTTCCTGCAACGTTTTTCCGTCAATTAAACTTAAATACTTCCTCATTGTTCATTTTACTTTTCATTGTATTATTTTCATTCTCCTATAGCAACGTGTCAAAAGATTCCCCAATCTTGCTTGTTTCTCTGCCGTAGAGCTTGTAGTTCACAGCCAAATAGATTCACGCTTCTCACAAAATCCTGTACAAAAAATGTCTAGTTTCTTGATTTTACTAGCCTCTTTTTTCCAAAAAACCCCGTTTTTTGTCGTAATAATTGAAATTTAATGTCTTCGTGGAAGATATTACAAGGGGAAGAGGCTCAAGATCATCCAGTTAATCAAATTTTTACATAACTACAAACGACAAAAAAAAATAATGTTAATAAATAAATTAATTAATATAAATTTATAACTATTTATAAACATTATATATTTAAAAATTTATAAATAAATAAATTAGGAAAGCAAATCCTCCATTGCATGGATTACATAAAAATGCGTAGATTCCTTGTAAATTGACTTAGACATGCCGACGAGGATCTGAAAATCACATCTCGAGACGTGAGCCTGCAAATAAATAAATATCGGTATGGAGAACCATACATGACTTCCATGTTCTAAGATTTATATTTAAAATCATTTACGAAATGAAATGTTTCCATAGAAACTACTTCTTTCCATTTATTGCTTCAGCCTTAACCACAGTACTGTGGTCACTAACGTATACCCCCACACGTTATCGCACTCGATTTTCACTGATGATGGCAGTCGACGGCACTGCCGAAACGTCTGGTTCTGCAGAAAACATTGGACTACGCCCAAACAGCCCGGGAAGGAATTTTAACAACAAACTACTACTTTGTTGCCGATAACGTAGTACACATATACTAATTATCCCCTCCCCCTTCAACTATAATTTTCATTTATAGAAAATTACCCCCACCCCGTTCAACTAGCCTCTTCATTTATAGATATTTCATCTACGTTTCTACAGTGGATTATTAAGATCTTCTTATCAGGATACTTTATTTATGAAAATTAAGTACTTTACTCTTGTTACAACAAAAAATGTTTCAGGTAAACTGCCCTTTCCCCGTAACCGATCTTCACCAAAATAAATAGCCCTTGAGTCTTCTACAACTCAGGTACATATGTAAAAAATTATTTGATTCTGTTTGAATTTACGGCAGTTATCGTTCGTCATGCAAAATTTCTCTTGTTACAACATACAATGTTGCTGGTAAACTACGCCTTTCCCTTAACCGATCTTCACCAAAATCAACAGGCCTTGAGTTCTCTACAACCTAGGGATGTATGCAAAAACTTATTTGATTATGTTTGAATTACGGCAGTTATCGTTCGTCATAGAAAAAATTAACCTTGTTATCACATAAAACGTTGCAGGTAAACTACCCCTTTCCCTTAACCGATCTTCACCAAAATCAATGTGCCTTCAGCTTCGTATAATTTAAGAATGTATGCAAAAAATTATTTGATTCTCTTTGAATTTACGGCAGTTATCGTTTGTCATAGAAAAAATTACCCTTGTTAAAACATAAAACGTTGTAAGTAAACTACCCCTTTTCCTTAACCGAACTTCACCAAAATCAACAAACCTTAAGTACATAAAACTTCAGGAATGTATGCAAAAAATTATTTGATTCTCTTTGAATATGCGGCAGTTATCATTCGTCTTAAAAATACAATTACCCTTTTAAAACATAAAATGTTGCAGGTAAACTACGCGTTTCTCTTAACCGATCTTCACCAAAATCAACAGACCTTGAGTACTCTATAATTTAGGGAGGTATGCAACAAAGTATTTGATTCTGTTTGAATTTACGGCAGTTATCGTTCGTCATAGAAAAAATTACCCTTGTTAAAACATAAAACGTTGCAGGTAAACTACCCCTTTCCCTTAACCGATCTTCACCAAACACAAAAGGTCTTGAGAACTCTACAATTCAGGACTGTATGCAAAACATTATTTGATTCTGTTTTAATTTGCGGCTCTTATCGTTTGCCATAGAAAAAATCTATAGATAGACACACTGACACTTTTCGAAAAATGACTTTTTTTCATGTTTTGAGGGTAGTAATATCAGAATCTGCAATTATCTCGAACACGATTTTTTCTGCCATCACCATACTTCCATTTCCTTACGGAACATGGAAGTAATACGATAATTAAGGCGATTACCAACATAGATGTCGTCTTACAAATCACTATAGGGAACAGCCACTTCGAGCAAGTGGTCAGATTATTAAGCAAGGTAAAGGAGTCAAAACTACAGAGATAAACGGATAGGTGAAGTCGGTCAGACCAGCTTTTGGTAAGTTGAGGTGTACATAATAAAAACGTTAAAGAAATAAAATGTATGATGATTGCGTGTTTTCAGTGCTGACACACGATGCACGATTTTGTCAAAGGAAAATATGGACAAAATATTAAAAAACTCAACAAACGGTGAAACGAAAAATGCTATAATTTTCTCTAAGTGATAGGACAAGTGATTATTGTGTCAGATCAAAAACAAAAGTAACCGATGTGGAGCAACACGTAAGTGGAGATTATTAGGCGACATCGTGAGGCAGACAGATACCCGATGAAACAAGATGAAGCGTCCTCGGTTTGAAGAATGAGAACAAGGCAGACCTTAAAACTGGTGGGCTCACGAGATAATACTAATGGCAGGATTAGAGGAAAAGATAGGCGATGGATAGAGCATCGTGGAAGAGGCTACAGGAAGTCTACGACAGCCAGTGTGTGCACAAATGAGAAATTTAAAGATAAATTAAACCTTAAAGTTTAAAATCCGTGAAAATAACTATCACCGGAAATGTGCAACTAGAACAAGAAGTGCAGATCCGTAATGGAAGAAAAAGAAGAGTGCAAATTAAATAGACGGAATAGTTCAGAGGTCACAGGTTTCTGTGACCCCGAACGTTTTGCGTTAATAAGAGCTGAGCGTAAAGAAAATGCAGTTTTGTAACTGGACGTTTACATGGTAATGGGAACGCATTATGGGAATGAAGACGTCGCCGAAGGCCAAACGAGTGATCAACTTTTACTTTGAGTAGAAGACGTTCTGAAGGCTGGTAGAAAGTTCGAGACGCGCACAGCATTGGCGAGTCGTTTCTTTAGTTCCACAGCCAAAGTAATTGCACGACAATTACATACGTTCATTTGAAATCGCGCGATTGTTTCTCTCAACTATTACTTTTTATTTTTTAAATTATTGTTACAGTTATTTATAGAATCTGCGTTGTGGTCGGCCGGTCTCGAACAAAAAAGGCAATGAAACTATTCCGCTGGGGACAACGGTGGAAAGTAAGTTGGAATGGGATCGGACGAAAGACCGGCAAAATTATATCTTTGTTTCCTTTGTAACTTAGAGCAGAGAAGTTGCCTTTTGATTATGTATGAAGCAATAGTTCTTTTACGAAGCGATAAATTTCTGAAAACTATTTAATTAATTTTATTCTTAGTTTTCGAACTGTAGGTGGGAAAATCGAACTATATTGTTCAATTTATTAGTGGTAACAGGTTTGCTTTGGGGTCCGTGCTGGGAAGTAGGCTAGACAGTGATCGTACAACGGACAACCTCTAATGTACAATTAATCGTACCATATTATACGAATAAGTTCTCTTACATAATTATAGCTGTGTATTTTATGACATAAGACTAAAATTCTATGGTAAAAAAGTTGTAGGCCTGTAGTATCATACAAGTTAATATTATTGTAAGTTATTTTAATATTATCATAATGTACATTTACATAATTTAACAGTTCAGTATACTAGTATGCTCCCTGAGCTGCAGAATTCGCTCACTGTTTTGAACGAAGTAAGTACCTCATACATAAATAACAATTTTAGTTAATTTTTCAATTATAGAAAAAATTTTAAAAATCCTATGTCTCTACTATTTTGTTAGTCATATAACAATTATAGAGCCCACAATCGTACAATAAACACTATAGATTTGAATCAATCGGATTTGGATTACAATTCCTTTTAGTCTGACATCCTGCTCCATTTTCACAATTTTTTCAAAACTTTTACCCTTTTTTGGGCCCTGGGATCCTAAGACTTTTAAATTTTCAAAACTTAACACAACATTCAGATGTTAGTTGAAGTTCTCTTCAATTTGATACCCACACGATTCAAAATTTTCACCCATTTTGTTGAGTCCTGAAGTCCAAAAATTTTTAAATTTTTAAAACCGAACACTAATTCAGATAGTGGTTTATTAATTATTTTTAATTTGATACCCCACACGGGCTTCTGGGATTTTTCACAATTTTTAAAATTTTCCCAAATTTTTCCCTCTCTTCCCCGGAGAGATCAATCTCAAAAACAATTGTGTTCTGTGGGATAAAAGTATGGACACGCATGCCAAGTTTTACGAAAATCGGTTGTTAGATTCAAAGGTTAACGTGAGACATGCCCCAAAAACACATAGACAGACAGACAGACAGACTGATAGACGATAGGTAGACAGACAGACAAATGCCAATGTTCGAGTCAAAACTGAAAACTCGCTTCTCTCGTTCAAAAATTAGTAAAAGGCCTTCTTCAATTTTCAGCTTGTTTACTGTTTGCAATTCGGCCAATCTTATGCTCTACCCTCTGAATTTACTTGACATTAATTTGTTCATTTACTTAGAACAACAAAAGGAATTGGACACAAAGCTTTTTTAAGGTTTAAATTCATTATAAAAAAAAGTATTTTTCATGTCTTGTCACATCGTTTAGGTTTTGTTATCTCACTGCAGCAAGTCTAGAATAGTTTTGTGTTTGTGTTCTAGTTTGACAAAGGTGGCAGACGTACGCGCGTAAAGACGAGACTGTGGACCTGCTCAGAACCACGGGTGTGTACTGTATTGTAGTAGCGTAGCTACTCTTTTAGCTTAGTTAGCGTTGCGTTGAGGTGCTGTACATACGAGACTAATGGGCATATTTGGCATGATTTACTTAACAGCATGAGCGTGTGAATAGCGTAGGGTTGGACATTTGCGTAGTTGTACAAAGCGAGTATTTAGTATGGTTTAGTGGAAACCAATTGTAAAAATTATTGTTGTCAACTGGTAAAGAGATCTGTACAGTTTTTTCACCCGGTAGATATATCTACTTAACCTGGTCGATATCTGCGGCAGAGATTACGGTTTGGAAATAATCAGTTATGACATAGGTGATGATAATTTGTCGCCTCAGCAATAATTAAACCAGTATCAGTCGGATGGCAAATTGTGTTATGATAACAAATTTAGCGTGTGCTTTAAATTTGGCTACTGGAGAAGATGAAGCAATATTGGACCTGATCACTGACAATTGAAGGACAAGCGGTGCTTTCAGAAAATTATATGTGATGTTTTACGTTTGTGTAGGGATATTTCTAAGAAAATCGCTCGGGAGATAAGGTTATCCGTCAGCTGAATACAATATTTTGGAGTAATAAAGACCACAAGAAACGAGAACCACCATTGTTGAGAGTACTCCAACCTATGGATGCAAAATTTGGGCGCTAAACAAAAGAAACAGAAACCGCTTAAAGGCAATCGAGATGAATTACTGGCGCAAATCTGTTGGAATTCGAAGGACAGAACGCCCGAAAACCAGCAAGTCAGAGACACCATGCAGGAACATGAGATATTATGGTTAGCCCCAAAACAGCTTATGCGGTCACCTCCAAAGGATGGATAATCGAAGATACCTAAAAAGAGTCTGGAAATAGACACTAGATGTTAGAAGGAAGAGGGGGTGTCCAAGAGACAATGGCAATCAGAGGGGACAGAAGTAAGGCGCAAAGGAAGCGAGATGCAGCTTAAGCAGTAGAAACCACGCGTGTGCACCCGCGCCCTCCCCACACACACACATACATAATATATTGTGTTAATATTAGGCCTATAATAATTTCCGTCAGGGTTATTATAAGCATAATGTAATCATTTTTACGAAGAAAACAAACTCCCATTGTGTCGAAAGCAGATGTGTTGGTAAGATGACATATGGGTTTGGAACGTGGATGATATACGTAAAAAAACAATATTTGCGGGAAGCACAGAGGAGGGTGATGAGATGAACTGTAAAGTCGAGGTACCAAAAACAGACAAGTATAAAGTGAACAAAACATAAATTTCGAGAGTTCTGTTGCAGTGAACGGACAGAATTAGTATACGTGGCTTCCAATTCCGAACGTTGTGACCTGTTCCCAGCCGGTACAGTGTGCAAAAATCTTTAGAAGGTGCGATGTTGATGCGTGTGATAATGATGGAAGAAAGGACGTTATTCTGGAACGTGATTTAAGAGCAGAAAATAGTATTATATAAACATAGGTCTGGAATTTTTTTTATTTGTAGTACATAAAAGTAACAAATTCTTATTCGATGATATACGAAGCTCAGACAGAAATAATAGGTTTCTCTCTTGGAACGGCTTGAGTTTCTTGTTATTGTACTTACTTCTTGATATAGGCTACTACAGCGACTTCCGGCTTTGTGCTGGTGAAGTCTGGAAGTGTAACACAAGTCTGATTTGTTACTTTGAAACTTCTTTTATAATGCAGAACCAAGAACCGGAGACCTTCACTATACAGCAGACTGACGATGGTGGTAATTGCTGCCGAAACATAAATACCAACAAAAAGTGGTGCAGACAACAGACGTTTTATTTTTGGTAAACTAACGCATAAGCAACCAAACTATAATGTTAACCATCATTTATAAGGTTAAGGAAACTAACAGGAAGTGGGTGGAAGGCGAAAAGACGTCTGGTCAGGTAGGAAGTTACTAGATTGGACATCAAGAGACATAAAGAGGCCATTAGTGACGACCTTAAGGGATGTTTTGATTTGGTAATGAGGTACTGGACAAGAAATGGTCGGCAAAGAATATCAAGAGAATGACTGAGGGATTTTGTGCCTCAGACAGACCTGATGATAATGATCTGTGTGTGTGTGCGCGCGCGCGCGCGCTCGCGTATTAAGCTAACTTAAGTGACTCACATACCAAAATGATTAGAGACACAATTGTATTAGATTATCGCACACAATCATCTGTGTTATTGTAGACTGGTTAGTTCTTCTGCCGGTTCAGAGTGTCCTTCTGTAACAATCATTTTAAAGCTGGCATTGGTAAGAAGGTCCTTTTTCATTATCGCTACCATTAGTAGTCGGCAGTATTCGTTTGATAAATCTTATCAATTTTATATTTGAACGTGCAATATCGCATATTTATAATGTTTTTAAACGCCAATTGTTAATTTTTAATTTTTAGAACAATATGTGGTTATCTGATCTTAAACACAGATACTGACACACCAAATGGAGAGCGTTGCGTACTTATCCATTCAACTGAAATACTACCGTTTAAATCCAAATGAAATTGTTTTTTGAATAAAGGAAAATATTGATGTGTGATGATATATACGCACAGTAATAATGAAAAGTATTTGTATAGTGAATACAAAACGTGAATAACCCACACCGTCGTAAAGTTGTCTACATCAACATCACGTTAAGTAACAACGGGGTCTATGAAACTTCACGATCTACAAGGAATCCATATATAGCTTAAAAGAGTTAAAAGGTTTCCTCTTCAGTTCACACGCTACTATAAAAAATATTGACATATTATTGTCACAAGACATAAAGCACGGTTAAACAAACAAGTGCATTAGTCGAAAAAATACTACAACATTTCTGAAAACAAATTCTGATGGCTGAGCATACTCTTCTTCGTCGTCGTCGTCCGTATCGAGCGTGTAACTCATGGAATTTCATCAAGATTCGACTACGATATGGTTCTCCGTGCGTTTAAGTCTCTGGCCACCCTCATGCATTGCATCAGGGACGTGTTTGTTTTACGTTATTATGTCAGTGAACCGTCTTTCTCTCCCTCTGGTCGTAACTGTCTAGCCTCCCTGTTTCTTTGTTATATGTCCGAAAAGTTTTATTATTTGACGCTTTACTTAGCGTCGTCAACAGTTCTTTGATATTTTTGATTGTGTTAGTGTTGACTAGTTGGTTCATAGTGACCTTCTCTAGCGTACCAATTAAAAGCTGCCATTAGTGCGAAGGTCCTCTTTCTATATTGTCCTCACTTTGAGACATACATGAATGCAGAGAACACAACGCTACTTATTAAGCGTTATTTGTTTCAATTCGCGTACCGAATCTTTCTATACTCTTGTTAGTTGTGCAGGACTGATTTAGACAATTCTGCTCTTCTTATGATTTCTTCAGTACTTCCGTTTGCAATCGTCATGAGGGTTAAGTCAGTATTCTGTTTTGTATTGCGATGCGTGCGATTTTGGGAACGCTTTAAGTTAAATATACTTCTTATATATTACTAGTTCTCTCCCTGAGCTGCAGAAGTAGCGCACTATTTTATGAAGTACATTTCATTTTTGGATACCGGTATTAGATAGTTTTTTAATTATCATAAAAATTACGAATATCTCGATTAACCTACTATTTTTTTGATTAGTAAAGTAAGAATTGTACAGTAAGCATACGATAAACGCTAAAAATTCCAAACAATCGGCTTTGACTTGAAATTCCCTTTAGTCTGACAGGCAGCTGGATTTTTGATCCCACTTTTGGTCTCCGGAGTCAAAAAGTTTTGAAACTTCTAAAACTGTACACTATATTCAGATTTTGTTATACTATAGGCCTACTTTTTAATTTAGTATCCTATATGGAATTTTCAATTTTAGCAAACTTTTCCAACATTTTTTGGGCCCTGGCGTTCCAAACTTTTCAAAATAATTAAAACTTAACAATATGTTCAGATTTTAGTTAAAATTCATTTTTTATATGGCATATGAATTTTAGCGATTTTTCACAATTTTCGCTCACTTTTTAGCACCTGGTGTCCAAAAATAATGAAATTTACAAACGTGAACACTAAGTTCATATTTTGGTTAAAATGTCCTTCAATTTGATACGCCACACAATATTTTCAGAATTTCAATCCCTATCCTTTTTTGCTCCCCCCCCCCCTTATATTTTGAGGTTAAATATCAAAAAGCTTAACAGTAAGGTTCTGTAGGGCAAAAATGAGGACGCACGTGACAGGTTTTACGAAAATGGGTTGATACGTTCAAAAGTTATTGAGGTGGATACCCAAAACAGATAGATAGACAGACAGACAGACAAATCCCAAACGATCGAGTTAAAACTGAGAACTCGCTTCGCTCGTTCAATTAATTTGGGTTACGTCTTCCTGGTCTGTGTATAAACATTGTTTCTGTCTAGGTTTTGTAAATTTGTAACTCTCCTTTGTTACTGGTTTATTCCATTCTGTTGGTTCTCTTTTTCTCCTGCGACAAGGAGTAACCATATGGTAAATTAGTAAATATATAGTAGATCATTTTGCCACCTATTGCAGTGCCTCTTTTTGTGCAGTATAATACAAATGATCGCAAGACAATGGCAAACTAGCGAGAGGTATCCTGCCTAGTATAAGCCCTCCCCAACTATGCCGTTCGGATCCGGAGTTAAACTGTAGGTCCCATATACCTGTGAGAGACTCCGTAACACACGCACCACGGGTATATGCGGGGAGGGTACAAACCAGTCGAAAGACTGAAGACCCAATAATAATAATACAAATTAAATTAAAATATTTTCGCAGAACAAAGGTCGAAGGTCGAAGTTCTACCATGTAGACGACAATTCTACCATCGACTCCTTCTGCCTTGAAGACTGATGCACACTTTACAATTTTTTTCACAGAAAGGTTTGTGATCCTCCGTTTTCTAACAAAGTTATCAAAGTTTCGTTACTTATCTATAATTATTGAGTATCCTTTCATTCACTGCCATTAACTACGCTTATTTGTTTCACCTAAATAATTGCAATATTTGATACTGCAGATTAATATTAATTTTTTTATTAGATACTGGCACTGTTTAGCGAGCCGCTGAGACTTTGGGAACCGGTGTTTGGAGTCACTAGTCATTCAACCGGCTCGTTAGTTGCCAAAGACTCGTGAGAACTGTTGAGTGAGATTTCATGTCCGGGCTTTCAAACACCTCAGGGCCGTTGTATTGTCATTAGTGTCACTGGTTAACGATATTAAACACCCGTATAATTACTGTCTAACTGATCATTTTTGCTGTTGCCAAGGTCACTTCTGCTGCTGAGCCATGCAACTCGGGCAACACCTGTGGCGCTCACTCACACACACGCGCCTGTATTCACTGCTGGTTTTATGAAAGTAATTGTTAACGTAATAGCTTCAGTTACCCTCTTCACACCGTTGGGAGGACTTTTAAGGTCAATGTAGTTCGGGGCAGTGTGGTTATCATTATTTCTAGACTACCTCTAGACCCTCAGCCGATGAGACCAGTTGCCAATTAGAGCTGGATAAGCTCAGAGAACGGTTGCATTTCTTGAACATCTATCTAGTTTTAGGTTAGGAGCTTTCAGAACGCCATACGAGTTTTGTAAGGACCATAACTACGTGCAGCACCTAAATGTATCCTCCGGTCCGTTGAAGAGAAATGACTCACAGGAGATGGCCTTAAATCACACACACACACACACACACACACACACACACACACACACACACACACACACACACACACACACACACACACACACACACACACACACACACACACACACACACACACACACACACACACACGCACACACACGCACACACACACACACACACACACACACACACACACACACACACACACACATTGTTATAGTGCATAGCGTGTGGTAAATTTTAGATTTTCGCGGGTGTGATATGATGTCCTTTTTTCAGGTTGAGTCCCGCGTTGAATTTTGTTGTTTTCCGCATTGTCTCGGCAATCCATCTCTCCCATCTTTAGACAGGTTCTTCCCCGATGACTTAAAAAGGAATGAGTGGTCAAGGAGGAATCTGCCTGATGATAGCAGAGATGGATCTATCGAAACGTTGCGGAAAGCAACAAACAACATAGGGGGAGTCAACCCGGAAGAAAGGCGTAATATGTGTATTACCAGAGAAAGAGAGAGAGAGAGAGAGAGAGAGAGAGAGAGAGAGAGAGATATGTACAAACAAGATGTATAGAAGAGTGATATAACCTTCTATTATACACGACATGATCATTGTCAAAAAGATAAAGACAGGACGGTTTAGACGGGCAGGTCATGTTGCCCAGGATGGACTCCCAGGACCCTGTAAAGCGGCTCTTCCTGTATGAACCAGATGGCAAAAGAAAGTGGCAAGACCAAAACTAAGGTGGCGAAATGGAGAGCAGCAGGATGCAGAAAGGGCAGGAATTCGCAATTGGAGTATGGTCGCATCGGGTAGAGACCGTTGGAGAACTCTACTTTAGCAGGCCAGGACCCTCGTAGGGTTGTAGCGTCCCATGACGATGATGAGACAAGATATATTCCATCTTACTTGTTGGATTTGTGCGTCATAGATAACATCAGTAAGTTAACGTGTTAAGGAAAGGAACTAATCCAAAAAGATGTACACCAGTAGCGGACTAAAGGTGGAGGGTGGGGGGGCGGCCCGCCCCGGGCCTCACTTAGTAGGGGGCCTCCAGATTTGGAAAATTAAGTTTAAGAGACCAAAAATTTATTTAAAACCTCTCATCAGAATGTTTCCCAAACAGTGGATAATTCAGAGTGCGGAAATCAGATCAGTTACTCGAATGAACGAATTCACAAAAAAAGTGCATTACATATTGTGTGAGTGAACAAAACCGTGAGTGACATCGAAGACATCTGCACGTGCAACTGTACAGATAATTAACAGAGTGTGTTATGCACTAAAACTGCTGACTGACTTGAAAAAAAAAATATTGCCAAGTATTGTTTGCAGCAACGATAAATTTGTTTTGCAGTAGGCCTGTATAAGTTTGTCGTATATTATAAATTATTGTAATAAATTTAATGAAATTATAAATAATACTACGTCTATCATTTCTTTAAACTTTGTATTTACAATATGAAAATGGATTTTTATTTCAAACATTACTACAGCTTCTTATAAAGTTTCCTAACTAGATGTATCAATACAGTGACTAGACAATAAATATATAACAGTGAAGTGTTTTTGCTATATATTACTTAAAGATAGATTGGATTATAAACACCCGTCTTATGGGAGAGGGGCCTCAGAACCGGGCCTCCAGTGGCCTAGGTACACCACTGATGTACACGCGACACACACACACACACACACACACACACACACACACATGTGCGTTTATGAACAGATTACCGCAGAGCCGTTGTCATTGTTGTATTTACAATAAGACGTAAACGTTCTGTCAACAGAACCGGACGCATGCAAACACTGTTAGTGTAACGCTATTCGGGATTTCCCTGTAACGCGTTCTCATTTGTATTGTTTTCCCCTGCAGTCGTGTCGGTACCGGTGGAATGTAACGGATCCTACAGTAAACCGAAGCTCAGCGACACGCGTGCGGCACACGTTTCGTCAGGACGTCACTTACAATATGAATACACGCACTAATTGCTGTCAAGGTGTACGGACGAATTTGTCTCCCCAATATCCGACGCGGACGGGTTGAATAGCCGCGCGTTTGACATCCATATATATGGTAAGTGCTCTCTCAAGGTTTACCGGCCTGCATTGTTTACTTACACTACAGTAATTACCCGTTTGTGTTTAGCGATTGTATGCATATACGGGAACTGTGTCAGGGCTCAGCAGCCATTAAGTCCAGTAACCGTGCATTAAATGCAGGAATGCCGTGTAAACTATTCGGAGTTGGTCATTTATCTCACTGACTTTAAGTGCACATTTTATTGAAGTGAGAATTTCACATACGGCACTACGCTGCCCGGCTCACTCCCGTATACCTCGCGCTCCTGAGGAAGTAAACTGATTCAACGCGTCCCGAAACAGCTGAAACGAAAAGCAGTGTTGCCTCGTTAATTATACCTCTTTTCCCCACATAACTACCCAAAATTTCCCCACTGCACAAATATGTGTGATTTAAGTAAAGCGTAATATTTTAAAGAACGTGAGCATATTCTAAGTGTTTAAATACTGTAAAAAGAATACAGTAAATATAACACATAATTTTAATTTTGATAAAACAAAATGTAAGAAAGCAAGAAAGCAAGTAGAAGATCTCAAAGAGATAGCGGAGAAAACTGGCCTCCAAATCTCCTTTGCTAAAACGGAAATTATGACCGCCCTATTTAAATTCCTGGACACTATGTGTGGAGAAATAAAATATACTAACAATTTTAAATATCTTGGGGAAAACATATTCCGAAACGCCTCAGACAAAGAATCATTTAAGATAAGGTAACTCAAATTAGCGAATTACTTTACTGTAACCCGGGAACTGTACGGATAGAAAACCCTTTCCAGGAGTGTGAAAGTCCGCCATTATAGCACTGTAATCAGGCCGGTGATCATGTATGGAGTGGAAACAATGTGCTTTCAAAATTTGGAATCTCTTCTTAAAATTGAACGAGGAATTCTTCGGAAAATTTATGGCTCCAAGAAAAAACTGAAGATGGGTACAGGCATAGATCCAAAGAAGAGCTGTACAGGGATCTGGAAGATCTGGAAACGGCTTTCCGAAGGAAAAGACTGAGATTATTTGGGCGTATGGTTTGGATGGATCGGTCCAGATTAAATAAACTAATTTTCAAATAGATTTGGCAACTTTTCAGTCTGAACGGATACACCAAACAACTCAAGAAGGAAATTATGAAACTGGGTATCTCTTTGAACGACTGTGTGGATAGGAATACATACAGAAACAAAATTCAAAATCTTGAGGTTCTCTGCGGTGAGATGAAGACGAGAAAGGGATGGACAGTGGAAAGGAAGGCGACGCACAGTGTGCGAATGAGGGCCTTCTGGCAGGAGAAGAAAAGGAAATGATATTCGCGTGGTCCACGGCTGGCCTGTTCGTGTAAAAAAAAATAGTCCTAAGAGATCGACCTGAATAATTTTGAAATCCTTTTCTTGTACTTAGTTCATTATTAGCTTAATAAATTTACACGACTTTCCAATTGTTTAATTCATAAAAACGGTTTAAAATGAGTGAGACCTATTTTTGAAGTGAGAACTTCATATACGGCACTATGGTGCCCGGCTCAATCCCGAACACCTCGCGCTCCTGTGTGAGTAAACCGATTCAACGTGTAACGAAATAGATGAACCGTAAAAGCAGTGTTACAAGGTCAATAAAGCAATAAAAACTCTTTTCCCCACATAGCTACCCAAAATTTCTCAAATGCCACAGATATATGTGCTTTAAGCAAAGCGTAATATCTTAAAGAATGTGAGCATATTCTGAATTTTTAAATACTATCACAAGAATAATGTAAATATAAAAAATGCTTTTATTCTTTAATTAAGCTGTTTGGCGTTTGATCACATCTGATGTCAAAATGTTTGGCGTTTACTTCAGGGCCGCCACCAGAGCGCAGCACTACGGTCATTTCTTTTTCATCATAGTGTATCACCTTACATTAGCGTTAAATTCAGGTCCGCCACCAGGAAGGACAGATATGATTACTATCACAGGCCATAACACAATCAAGTTAATTAAAACAAGAATCTTTTTAATATTTTGTGAAAAACCGAACTATTATGCTGCGCGTATCACATTCTAATTTTCAATATTGTAAGTTAAACAGGCGTTATTGGCGACAAAGTATGATGTCTCTGGCTAACATACAATCTTGAGTATTCTGTCACTACGGCTCCGATCGATTGGAAAACGGTGCTACGGATAAGAACCATTAAAATTACTGTCTTCTCGAATCTTCCTGACAGATAATCGAATGGAAAGTTCTAAGGAATAAAACAATCGTAGAGTAAAAATTCTGGATAGAATAGCCTATGTTAAATAAACTTTTAAGTTTAAAAACGATAAAGCCAATAATTAGAATACAGGGTACCAGATATTTACGGAGAAAAAAATATAACAGTTGGTCCACGATTGATTTCCCTGAACGGCCACAACTCATGAGAGTTAACGTAATTTAAACTTTACAAATTAGGTTCTAGGCGTGCAACTGCTATGGCATTCAAGTGTTGATTTGAAAAAAAAAAAAAAAAAAAAAGGCAATACAGAATTCTCTCTTTACAAAACATTTGTAATAACTATTATTCCTTTGTAACTAACTCGTTGAGTTTCCTGCAGGTCTCCCATGTAATATCTTCAAATAACTACACTGCCAGTAGGTTTATTTTCACCTGACGTACGTTTCACAGAAATTATTCTGCATCTTCAGAGGTTTGTATGAATTGTAATTGAATGTTTCGCTTACAAAAACGTACAAATACAGGGTAAAAAATGAATATCTGGGAAAATCTTAATATTTACAAACACAATAATCTACTAATTAAAGAACAAATTCAAATAAAAACAAAAAAGACGATTTATTTAAAATCATACATTTATTCGAATAATAAAATAAACATTAAAATATTATAAATAGCTGACTACATAAATATTAGAACAATCGAAAATAGAATCGAAGTAAAATCGATTATCCGTTAACTATATGTAAGCGAAACATTCAGTTACAACTCAAACAAACCTCTGAAGATAGAGAATAATTTCTGTGAAAAGTGCGTCAGGTGAAAATAAACCTACAGTACTTGCAGTGTATTTATTTGAAGATATTACATATCTATAACTGTATAAGTCAGACCGGATATTTCGAGTTCAGAAAGATAATACATGGTAACTTCGAATACATTGTTTTCAGGGTGCTTCTTGGGAATTTTTTTGGGCTGTCAGGGAAGTTTTAGGAATTGTCATTTTTCTTTTCGCCTTTCATACTTTTATTTCTCTTTTTTCTTCTGAAGAACGAAGACGAGAGAATTTTAGCGCACGCGATGTTTCGCAATTTGAACTTTAAAGCGTGGAAAAATACATGTTCGAAGATTCTTTAGCAGAAGAGTAATCAAAACGTTTGTATCCGAGCGGTGAAAACAAGTGGATATTGGAAATCGCATCGCATACGGTTTGTATTGGTAAATAAACGAAACGAACGTTGTGAAACTGTGAGTTGCCGGGCCGGCTGGCAGTGAAAGGCGAGTGAAGGGATGGATGAGCGAACCTACCTGCTCACTGCTAGCACTTGCGTCATCCTCAGAGGTGTATAACCTGCATTGCGGTCAAACCTGCCGACCAGCTCGATGTAATGCAGCATCTGTACAAATGATTTTGTCCTATTATTCGATCTGTTATTTAAAACTTAATTTATGGTAAGGTTGTGTCGCGATTAAGCTTTTTCTTTTATCGTGAATACTGATTTACTATATAACGGAACATACAGTAATCGATTCTCCCCGTACGATTATCTAAATGTCATCGTTTTTAGTTTCTGACGTATACGCTTCATCCGCAGATGGTATGACAAGCTTACGAACCGTTGAGTTTCCCCTTCAAACGATCTAATGAAGCCTACCAGTAGTTTCGTAACGTATCCTCTTTTCTCTCCAGCGACCGCTGTTCGGCTACTAGTGGGTAACGCCGCCATACTCTGAAGTCATCGGGTCATTCTGTTGAGCACCCTCTGTTTAAAATCTACGTATCGTTTTAAACTCGTCGTTGTATTGCTGCCACAAATCTAAATTAATAGGTGTTTCTACCGATGAACTGACATTCAGGACGGCTATAGGAACGGTAACCCGAGTGTGACTGGGAATCTGGACCCTTGCCCACCTGACGCATAGAGAATTCGAACCTCCGGGGCTTAGGGGATCGGCGACATCAGTGAGTGCCTGGCTATTAATCTGGAGGTTCGATTCTTGGTGCAACATAAAATCCAGGTGCGTGTTTCAACCCCTCAGTTTAGCTTAGTACCGGGGATAACGTTCTGTAATGTTATTGGGCAGCTGAAGCATCGTGCTGAACACACTGCTTCACTTACATGCCCAACGACTAACATAAGGCAGGCTAACCTGGCTTACTTCTAAACTACTTCGGAGGTTCAAAAAGAAACCGTTATTGTTGTTGTTGTTGTTGTAATTATTATTATTATTATTATTATTATTAATGATATTATTATTATCGTTTCAAACTACGATTTTAAAAGATCGAAGAACTTATTTCTTTGCCAGCAACCCCATCTCTATTCATAAATGATGGGGATTTTAATTCTCAGGCATCTAATATACTTCTTTACAATTTTTGTTGTTTGCCTAAACATTCTGCATTTTTCGCTACTAATATTAAGTCACTCTTCTTCTTCTTCTTCTTCTTCTTCTTCTTCTTCTTCTTCTTCTTCTTCTTCTTCTTCTTCTTCTTCTTCTTCTTCTTCTTCTTCTTCTTCTTCTTTTTCTTCTTCTTCTTCTCCGCTGTCAGTAGAAGCCATCAGGAATGACTGTCCCCTTACCCGTTTTTTATGTGGTCGACTCCTTTCTTTTCTCCATGGCCCCTTTATTTTTCCCCCTTCCTTTTGTGGCTCAATTTTTTTTCTCCATAGACCCCTTTGTTCTCTGCCTGCAAACTGCCAGGCAGCGTACCTGTTCTACTCGACGCTTCTCTAAAAAAAGAATCGAAAATGCAGCCTTCCAGGAAGTTGTATCTCAGGGTTCTTTTCGAAAACCGGCGAAGTCGCCTCCACAGCGGTATCTTTGTCGTCTAGACGTGGTGTTCGCAGTGGTGCAACTATTAAAATGCGTAAATCGGGGACTCGCATGACCGCGTGGTAGCCGGAGAAACTGGCGCTCATCGGGCTGCAACGTCCATCGAGTCATGTTATTCTAATGATACCCGTAACTTGGGTACTGAACAACGAACCTTCTCTCAATCTCTCTCTGTCTCTCTCTCGCTTCTCTCTCACACACTCTCTCTTTTCCTCTCCTTGTAACACTTTATGCTCGCGGCGAGCGTGTGTAAAATTAATGTGCTAGCTAATGACTTTGAGAGCAGTATTAAGATTCTTTATGATTGTTATGAGTGTGTTAGTTTGTAAACAAAATTTGATGCTTGAATGAGATTAGTGAGAGGAATTTGCTGACGTTCGATTTTGACAGTCATTGCTTTCCCGTTATGGTGCTTGCGACCACTGTTCACTGTAACAGCACCTTTGGCCTTCTGAATATCGTGTTAGACAGGTTAGGTTGCAACCTGAGCTGTCCGACTTACGACCCAGGTAGTGTGGCCAACTCTACGCTTCAACTGCATTGTTACGCACCGTGTTACCCGATGGGATCATTGCCACAGGCCGAGTCCGCACCTCCTCACCTTTTATGTTGCTGCCCATGAATCGATGCCGTGACCTCTAGATCAGTAGCCAAGCACCATAAAACACTGTTCATCTAAGCCCAGTGCAACACTTCAGATATCATTTGAAATATTTTATACCCGGTGTTGAAAAACCGGCGATTTGGAGTTGATGACACTGCTGAGATCATAAATATCTCACATAAGCTGTGTATCATATTTTAACTCCAGAACTTGATGTGAAAAAACTTTGTGCACGGTGGGTGACGCATTTGGAATTGATGCAGTTTTTGTGCGTCCACTGCTGGGATCACCTTCGATGGTCATACGACCACGTTTAACTCGAGTTCCCAGTTAGAAATCATTGTTTGGAAGGCGCAGCATCTCTTAACGCATTCACCATTCCGTTGTGAATTTTCTTCGGCGCTAGACCTTTTTTATCAGATAACACAGCGCTGTGTTTAATTTGATCTATTTTGCAAAACCCACGTGACACGTAAATCCGATCAACTGGTAAACGTTGAATAAACTGACATATAGATTTGGAAATTAACAGATTTTTAAACAAGATATGAATCTTACAACGCACGAAAAAAAATTAGTTCTACCGCTAAGCTCCGGGAATTTTTCAATTAACCCTTGTAAATAAAAGGTATTCTATAAGGTTACGTAACAAGTAGGCCTATCTGACGAACTGCAAACGATACAATGCTAAACGCCAGCGTTAGTTGGCCGCAGGGGAAAGTGTTAACTTGGAGAGACAAGACGAAGCATGATGAAACCGCATCACGAGAAATGAAAGTCAGCCGGCTCATGCTTACTATATTAATTAGTGGTAACATTAAGCTTTCAGTCAGCCGGCTTTCTCTGCGTATCTATAGCAGTGTCATTGTCGCGCGCGGACTTTCTCAATATGTCAGTGCAATCTTTAACGGAGGGTCTCACAGCGTGGCACGTCGACGTCTTGTCTCTTTGGCGGTCGCGGTGTCGCGTACTGTCACAAGATAACACGCCGTTTCGTCTATTATATTTTTAGCATAGCTCTGTTATAGTTTTTAAATTTCAGATTTTGTTTTCTCGTCTATTTAGCGTTCTGTTCTGCATTGTTCCATCTTTGGTTATTTCTGTCGACGTTTTATGATCTTTTCTGATGGCAAAGGCAATGAATATTTTTAATTTTCAGCCGGTTAGCAATCGGTCTCTTTTAAAAGAAACGCAAAGAAAAATTTAAGACAATTTTAAATTGTGTAAAGCTTAGGGTTTCAAATGCAGGCACACCGATTAATACTTAGAGTTATACGCACAGACGCATAACTAACAAATCAATGCCAAGTATTTAAACGATTAAACACGCAGGCACAATTTGTCAACAAAACAAAAAGGAAAAAAGACGTCTTATACAGAACACGAAATGAGATATGAGAATTATGATGTGCGTGTTAATGCTGGTAGAGAAACAAACAGAAAAGAAAAGGCGTAGATGGGACGCTGCTACCACGTGTGAAAAATAGGTTATATAGGCCTATCGTAGACTGGTCCTGCCTGAAGACACTAAATTCATATAGACTAAGCAGTTACTATAAAATAAGTTTTCAGAAATGATACCAACTATATGTATGCCTGTGTGACACTGAGTTTCTGTTAATATATGTTTTGTCAGAATCGCTGCAATGCGTTGGCATCAATTTTCTTCTTCTTCTTCTTCTTCTTCTTCTTCTTCTTCTCCTTCTTCTATTTTTGTTTGTTTGTCAAGCGTGTACATAATGCTGTGAGGGTCTCTTTAAACTTGAAACCAGAAATCGGCAAACGTTTTCATAAGGTTTACGGGGCAGAGGGCAAAACAGATTCAGTCTGTACGATAGATACTTGAAAGAAAAAATTCAAAATATTTTTTTTTACGAAATTCAAAACATGGTTACCAAAATTAAACTCACGGAATTATTATTCAGTTAGGCTATACTTATTGTGACTTCACTACACATTTTTATAGTAGGGCTACTAAAATTATAATAACTTCTATAAATGATGACTACAGTGGTGGATCTTGGACATAAGAATTGACGGACTTTTTCAAAAGACGAAATATTAAGTAAGCGGCGTTTGGCTACCCAAACAATCGGCAGCCGTCAATATACTATAACTCACTATAACTAAATCTTGTAAATAAACAAAAACTTATCAGCCAGGTTTGCAATTATGAACAGACCACAAACAAAGCAACATAGGACGCACAACGTACAAATACTACTCAACAATGTTATAAATAAAAATTGCCGGTTGTTCGGATAGCTACAATGTCGCTTTTTAAATATTTCGGTAATGGCAAAAGTCCAACCATTACATTCTAAAATTATTGTCTAATGAGTAAAATTCGGAGCACTAATTATCTAATTAATAAAAACTGCCGTACTAATGAGATGAATTATATTATTTTCTGGGAGGGGGTATGAATTTCACTTGCTTGGATTTAAAAAGTTTGTGCTTCCCTACAATGTCCGCATTTCAATAAATATTATATGAACATAAAAATTGAATGCTCCTGCGCCTTAAAACAGGGGCCTTTCAGCTAAGGTATGGTAACCCTGACAGAACGGTCTCTGGTCCTCTTGATAGAAGGTTATGCAACAGGCCAGTAACCTGTTCATGTAAAACTGTATAATACTTGTACCCAAAGCAGCCTCGAAGTAAGGTTTAGAAACTGTGGCAGTAGGGCCCTGGCAAAGGATAAGGAATTACTTCAGCTAACAGAAGACAATGGTGGGATAATGTGCAAAGGATGACAGAGGATCGATTGCCTAAAGCGGCACTAAACTATAAAACCACTGGTAGAAGCGACATGGGTCGTCCGAGGATGAGATGGGTGGTGGAACAGGTTTATATGACCTCATCCTTGAAGAGAAGAAGAAGAAGAAGAAGAAGAAGAAGAAGAAGAAGAAGAAGAAGAAGAAGAAGAAGAAGAAGAAGAATGAATGCGTTAACGTTTAAACATGTCATGATAAATCGTATTAAAACAAAAATAATGATTAACTCGCTGAACCGTGACCCGTGAGCCGTTATCTGAGCTACATGATTTAGTGTTTTCAAATCTTCTGACAATTTTCTGTTTATCCAGAATTCCCGGTGATCCTACAGTATTCGTCTTTATTTTCGGGCGATGTTTTCGATTTCTTTGTCGACTGTTGACGCCCTCAGATTTCTGGGAAGTCAACGTTACGGACATACCACAGTGCATCAACGGTGTTACGAAATATTCGACTTCATTGTAATCTAGTTTTGTTACCATACCCCTACAGTTGTGAAGCACAGGTCCTTTCCGTTTTCAACATTTAATTTATAGGTCAATAGTTTGTTTTTCTTTTATACCTCCAGGTGTAAAACTAGATTGGAATGCAACAATTAATACGTTGTTCTACGCTGATGACAATGTGTGTCTATTGAAGAAAGTCAGTCAACGGTTTGCAAAGCATATTTTTGAATTCATTAAAGCAAGCGGCTGAAAAACATGATCTCAGACCATCGGGTGGAAAACAAGAATTGTTATGTTCCAAGGGAAACGTCCGTACGATCGAAAGTTGCCTTGTATGGCACTGCTCTTGAACAGGTTTGTAAAATAAATTACTTATGGTGTTGTTTTACATATGAGAAATAATTCGATTTGACCACCTAACGTAAAGAAATGTCTCTACATTTTTTTAAGTTATTATGAACAGCCTGAAAAGGAATACCAGAAAGGGTATAATTTTAAAATACTATAAAACAATGTCTGTTCCAGAATCGTTATATTCCAGAAGAGCGGACGATCAGGAGGAGAGATTAAGCAGCATTCAGGCAGCTGAAATGAAGTACTTAATGGAAGTCAAGGCTGTATAAGAGCGTATCGTATAAACATAGGGATGTCAGAAAGGAGCTAAGACGTTCTTAATCAGTAAGAATATAACATCGTACAGACCTATGGAAATGCCATTTGTATATAGGTTGGACAGTACCCGAATTCCAAGGCTGAAGTATGTTTATCAGCTCCAGAGACATTGAACGACCAGTAACCAGATGGCGTGAGACATGTGGTAAGAACAGGAGAGTGGTCCTAAATACTTGAAGCGATGATGATGCTGATAATGATAGTGGTGGTGGTGGTGATGATGATGATAACGGTAGTTTGTTTTGGAGACTGGATGGCACAGTGGCCACTTCCAAAACGACACCTCTTAGGTTCGAATCCATCTCAAGTGGTGGATTGACTACCGCGAGGGCTGGATGACTCCAGTTGCCATATGACGCAAAAAATTGTATCCAGGACACACACATTCAAAGATCGCCGAATTTGTTTGGACCAGTGGTTCAAAATTATCTAAATTATTCAGCACCCCTCGGTCCAAATTAGTTTTAATTTACATCGTTATAATAAATTTGACGATAACAAAATGCAGTCTCTCAGTTGGCACCATATAAATGGTAAAAGTTATTTCTCATAATTTTATTGTAGCTGATACAGTTTTTCCAGTGGTTCACCGTTGGAAATCAATGTTTTGAGACAAACAGCAAAGGCACAATATACGTCTGATACGTGTGATATGGTAACGATATACGCGTAAGTAACTAAATTACGTTATTTAATGTTAATTTATTTAGTCTTTGCAGATTGTCCGACACAATCCGCACCGTCACAAACGCCCACAAACTTTGTCCTTGGAATTCGTTGCTGTAATCAATGAATCGTAAAGCAATGTTTACATTTAAGCTGCTTTTGTTTTTGTTTTGTTAGTTATGTTGCAAGTGAAAGAGAGAGAAAGGAAACCAGAGGGACAGACTTACGAAACCACTTTCAAGCTGATGTTTTCCAGAGACCTTTATTATTTTATGTAGGTTATAATTACACACATGACTCATCTCATTTGTAATACCCAAATCGGACACCGTTGTTGTCTCTGGCAAAGGCCAAACCGTTGCGTAATCAAACGTTTCACTTTCATAATATACAATCAGTGTTGCCACTACCACCACAACTCAAGCCGCAGTCAAGATATTTATATACAATATCTGTGTAATCGGTTCCGGCTTGCCTTCGTGTTCGCCTAGGGCGCCAGCCACTAGAAGGCGTTAGAGGTGACCTTTTTGTTCGTGCTTAGAACATATATTATTATTATTATTGTTGTTCCCAATAATAGTGTTTAAGAAATTAACAAATCTTTCATTCGTCGTAATTATTACTTCTCACTCAATAATGAATAATCGTTTGAGGTTTGTAAATGACACGAGATCAACGTGATTGGTTATAAACGATTGCTTTTATACAGGCCTACGTCGTATCATTTGCTATAAGTTATACTGGAGGTGGATCCATGGGAAACAAAATCAGGGAAGTTACTTCTTGCCACCAACAAATTTTGAAAAAATGATTTTCACATTTCTGAACAGAAGAAATTATTTTATTTTTACCTCGTAAGCTAAGTTCTATTTTTAAGGTTTGTATTTCAACATGCCACTCAAGAAAAGCTAAAAACTTATTCCCCGGAAAAGGTGATTTTTTTTTCTGAAAGATGATATTTGATGATAAAAAGCATTTTCTTCTTCCATGAAAGGTCTTCTCCATGAATCCGTTTCTGATTATACGTTATTGGTTTATGAGATTAAATTCACAAGAATATCATCATGGTCGTGGATCATCAGTAACCTTTCTAACCATTCTTACTCTTTATTATCTTTTTCTTTTCATCTTAATTTCTTCTGTACATAGGCGAACGCCTCTTTCAGCTCGCTCGATAACCTTTGTACCTCCCATTTTCCTATTTGTCTATTCCTTATTTTAATTTCGCGGTGCTTGCTCCCTACTGTAGACCTACCATTTTCTTCTTTACTTTCTTGTGAAATAACTGTCTGGATCATCGAAGTTCACATTTATGTGGAGAGATTCTTTACACATTCATTTATGGATCATCTCTGGTACTCTATTTTCTCATTTTATCTTTTTCTTTTGTGTATAGGTTTATATATATATATATATAGTACACTGTATATATATAGTGTTTATTCAGTTGCTGTTGCAGCAATCACTTGCATTCCTCTCAGCAACGCATTTCAACGCATTTCATATTGCTTAGGAGAGGTGGGGTTGGCTGAGCCGTAAGACATACAAGGGACGCAATGTGGCCAGTATTACACTGCAGATGTCTACAGTTACGTTAGGCTTTACCATAGATATTCATTTCCATGGTATGAGTCGACTTAGTGGCTGCAAAACGCGTCTATATTTTTCGGTACTGACCTGGAATCGGTCTCGGGACTAAGCTCCATTACCACTTCAAGACTTTGTACTAAAATGTTACAAAATGTAAGGACATCTATTGTCGTTATAAAATTGTGTACAGCTTTCTGGAACAGTCCGACTTTGAAAATAAACTACACAGTGTATGCTGCAATATCACACCTTCACTAAGCCAAAGTAACCTTCACAGATGCACGAACGCTACGTTTAAACATTTCCTTACACGTCCTGTAGTGGGCTGTTGAGCTCAATATGTGACAGCGAAATATAGTAATTGTGTTGTACCGACTACGCACACGCGCGCGCCTGCATAATATATATATCTTCTACTTTCAAATTCAATCAGGTGACTGGTGGATGGCAAGATTTTAAAGTCGTTCAGGTAAGTACCGTGTCTTTAACATCTGTATCTGTTCAAAACTATTTTTACTATCACCAAATATACTTAACACTCTTGCCTCTCTTCCTTCTTCTATCATTGTTCTCCAACAACTTCTCCTCAATTACTATATACATGTACATATTGTACCTCTTTTAATGTCATACCCATTGCATCGATACGCTGATGAGATTACCTTCTGACCGGGCTTCCAATCCCATAGTCTTTTTACTGTTATGTATGTATGCCCTTAAATCGTTCTCCACTACTATGAAGTTCTTTACATTATTCTTCAGCACCATGTCAAAAAATACAATCACTTATGATCTTTCCAGTAGTTCATCAGTCTCAGAGCCGTAAAAATATATTTTTTCTGAAGTTCGGACTTTGTGGCCTATGTTTTTTAAAGATTCTTTGCTTAGTCTTATTTTGCTCAGTCACTAGTTTAAGATTCATTCCCTAGAAAGTACCCAATTCACTCGCAAAAGTTACTGACTCAGATGCTTAATTTTTTTAAATTCATTTTGAATAGTTTGTATATAATGACTGTTTCTTTCTTAAAATGTTTTTCTTTATACATTTTAAGTGTATTTAAAACCTATAGCTTCCAATGAGGTGTTTTTTCGAACTAAGTACAATTACTTTAATACACGGATGGGATGCTCTCCGCGTATTTCTTGCAACCGGTCAAATTGTCTCCCACAAGTCATCATTCCCTGCCACGTGAAATGCGCATTATGAATGATTCTGAGTAAACAACAACTAGATTTCGTTGAACTGTAAAATAATTAAGTGCAGTTCATCAATACTAAAAGTCAAATATAGGAATTCTTCGAATGTGTAAAGATTGCGTCGCAGAGAAGACTCAACAGTTTAAGGACGCTGAAATCGTAGTTTAATAACTTACGAAATCCAAATGTTGTAAGGAAATATGAGAAAAGTCTAAATGACTATGAAAACTTAGACGTCAGCCAAATGGTAAACAACGAGGACACGGCGCAAAACCCAAAAGAAAATATCCTTCGTCGCTACTCAGAAATGATAAAGAACAAAGTAGTAAAATTTACAGTAAATAGACAGCTTTATTATTTAATATTGTAGGACCGAACTTTGCTCGATTTTGATATATATATATATATATATATATATATATATATATATATTACATTTAATATTTATAATGAATTTACCTCAAGATATTTTTCCCTTATTAGGAACATGTTTCGGGTACCATCTTGTACCCATCCTCAGCCTTCCGGTTTTTGTGTCTGGTGAAGTACATATTAGGATGTATGTTATTGATTTGTTTCAGTATGTTCTCTGCATAAAATACAATTCACAGAAGAAAAAGAAAAACATAACAAAATCAACTATTTAGACATAACCATCACAAGAAACAACAACCACATACAATATGCAATATACAGAAAACCAACTTCTACCAACATCATTTATACCTAACCATTCTGACCACCCACCACAACATAAAATGGCAGCATTCTATTCGCTATTTAACAGAATGTACCAAATTCCCCTAAACAAACAAGAAACTGACAAAGAAAGAAATATAATATACCAAATTGGTTATGAAAATGGATATAATAAAAATACTGTAAACAAAATATAAAATAAAATAAAATATAAAATAAAAACTGAACAATTAAGAATTAATCAAAATGAACAACACATAAATAATAACAACAACAAAAAATGGACAACATTCACATACATAAATAATAAAATGACAAAGCTAACAAAAAAACTATTTCAAAACACAGATATAAAAATAGCATACAAAACTAATAAAAATAATTTACAAAAACTAAATAGCCCACACAACAAAGATAATACAAAAACTAACGGTTATACAAAATTGAATGTCAAGATTGCAACAAATGTTACATAGGACAAACAAAAAAAACAGCTGAAAAAACGTTATTTTGAACACCTAAACGCATACAAAAAAATAGAAATATATAAATCCAAGTTAGCCACACATGCAATAAACACAGGACATGAATTCCCAGACATAACCAATGTGACACTAATAAAACATATACCACACAAAGGCACCATAATGAACATTTGGGAAAATTTACAAATATACAAACATAAAACACAAAACAAACTAATACCTGAACAAATACAAATCAATACAAAACATGACACAATATTCAAAGCACTCAATATCGAAAATACACAAAAAACTAACACATACACCACAATCACACACAATAAAACCAATTTGAAGTACCAGAAGCCAACAGGAAGCCACAATAATAATAGTCAACCAACACATATGTACTTCACCAGACACAAAAACCGGAAGGCTGAGGATGGGTACAAGATGGTACCCGAAACACGTTCCTAATAAGGAAAAAAATCTCTTGAGGTAAATTCATTATAAATATTAAATGTCATATATATATATATATATATATATATATACAGATTTTATTTTACATTAAATTGTCTAGGATTTGTAAACATAAACAGAAACTATAGCCTACGTATATTGCATAAACATTTAAAATAATAGCAATTGCATTATACACATATAAAAAAATACAAGTAAATAGAATAATACAAAATACAGTATAATACAAAATTATTGGAAAGTTATAGTAAAGTCTTCTAGTATTTCTAGTCTTCTAGTATTTAGTATTTCTTTCCATACAACATTTCGTGTATGGTGAGGATTTCCTGGTGGCAAAAGAACTTTTAAGCTGTTTCGTCTTTTTACTCTAGAAAATGCTACGTACAATATTCCTTGCATAAAAACTGATATAAGTAAGTAGATACCAACGAATTCAAATGTTTGTCCTTGAGCTTTGTGGATGGTCATAGCAAAAGCAGGTCTTACAAGGAACTGATGCCGTTGCAATTATTCGATAAGCTCGTTTACCAACCCGAGCGTTTTACCCTATAATAAAACGTACCTTTCTGTTCTAAGTCACAAAGAAGCAAAAGCAACAGTTTCAAAAAACTCATAAATTATTATTAACTTTAGCTTACTAAAAACATTTTTCGAACGTTTCAATAAAATCCTTGAATTTTTTTGTCCATGACGTGTCCGTGTATTAATACTTACCTCAGAGAAAACAGAAAACACAGGGAACACGTTATAAATTAAATACGTTATTGCTTGCTTAAATTATTAGTTAGGGTATACAATTATTGCTCGTCTCAACTCTTATTTTGTTTATTTACATTGATTGCAACAGCTATTTATTCTTCTTCATATATAAACATATCGATATTGCGCCGTTTGCATTTATCGACGGTTTTTGTACTTTATTTATCTGTACGGTAAGAAAACTGGTTACAAATTACAGTTGCCTAGCAATAATTAATTGTCGCGCGGTATCGGTCCCGCGATATTTTAAAATAAAGGCCATCTGACGTGGCCCTTAGACGAATTTTGCGGAAAATGAGACCGAGTCCAATCGATTCCTGGTGCCAAAATACCCTTAAGTACCAACTTCCGAGAAAATCGTTAAAGCCGTTTTCGAGAAAAAAAAAACATAGATACATACAATTGTTGCTCGCTTAATATTATAGGACAAATAAAGCTGAGTTCCTAACGAAGCTGAATTCCAGTTAAACTTAATCGTAAGTTGAATAAGACTATTTAATGACCACATTATTTAAAGTAATTTTTAAGACTAGATTTCAGTCAAGTAGGCCTACTTTATAAAAAGTCCATATTGCGACTCGAACTCACTTCAGCCACTATGTAAACGTTAACAATCATCATGCGTTCGACACCGTCACGTTGGCGTTGACGAGGAACGGTCCGTGAACCACTCGTGGCCCACTTTCTTGCGCGGATGAAAGCTGCGCCACTTTCCATTGTGTGAGCGCTACGCTTCATTATGATATTTCATTTTCATGAATAATAAGACGGTAATTGTTACATTTGGGTTTTAAAATAGCTTTGCCGGTAGTGTTTTAAAACAACAATGGCCATAATTAGAATATAGTCCATTGTCCTGCCTGCCGAAACGTTTATAACACTCTCACGACGTCTGAGACAGAGGCTCTCTGTTTCGTAAACGTGTCTTTTACAACTGCATCGGAGTTCATGGAACTGAAGCACAATAGGACTTCGATTGTCCGAAATAAATCCGGATATGAGCGGCGGATTAACCGATTTGCCGAGCCTGCACGTTTTGCAAAGGAAATACCGCAAATTAACTTTCTATAAATTAAGTTCTTAATCCATTAGAAATGCTTTTTTGCCCTTTTAAAAGCTGCGTTACTATCGATTAAGTGTAGAAAATAAGTCTATTAATTACAGTGTGCGCTTATTTATTCAGTACGTTTTCAGTCATTTTTTTTATTTTGCTCAAGTTATGGAACTCTCTTTTTAGCTGTCAGACGACGAATGTACGATATACGATATACGAAATACGAATGTACTGTACAACGTTCTGTAAAAAGTGAATGATTGTGATGTCAGGTATTTGTAGAAAATTACTATAAACAGATGTTGATTTGAACAACAAATTGACTCATGTTTTAAGAAAAATAACTTTTCCTCGATAGCTTTCCTCGATTTTTGGTCACCCGGTTAAAAGACGTTCAGATAGTCAACTTGTAACTGTATTAACACCGTCATCGAAGGCAGCGGCATCTTTCTTGCCGTCATCTTTTTCTTCATACATAAGCCGTACATATTTCGACTGTGAAAGCCGATAGTTAACTTGGAAGTACATATTTACACAAATGTCCACATGAGTTCCTACACCGTGTGAATTAAAAAGTAATGATTCAAGAAACAGAAGCAAGTTAGGGGGGATATTTGCATTTAGTAGTACGAGGGTCAAGGGTCGTTGCTGCTAAATCAAAGACCATGATTTTAATGATAATACCCTGTCAGGACAAGGAGTTTCATTAATTATTTGAGCAGTAACATCTTATTCGACTGTGATAACGATAGGATCATAAGCTGTGAAGATTTAGAAGCATCAACGGGACAATTAATAGTAACCTGAAGAACAAAACTACGAAGAACACCTGTATGAAATTTTATAAAGCATCAGCTGTTCCAACATACCTTTATGCCAATGGGACATGGAGCCGTTGTAAAGGGGGGAGAATAAAGACTCGGGGTGCTGAAGTAAATTTTTCTGCAAAATTTCCATGGTTACTCCATTACGTATATGAAAAGAAACGAGAAAATAAGAGAGAGGATAGAAATCCAGTCTTTAAGTGAGATAATTAAAGAGTATAGGACGAAATGGTGTTACCATTTAAGCCGAATGCCAGTAACTAGATTATCAGTAACAGCCTTAAAGTATGATCTACTCCATTTGCCGTAAAACCGTATGTAAGAGAGAATCGATAGACAGAAATACCTCTCGCGCTGGTATAAGTCCCTGAACAGGCCAATTAAGGCTTATTCGTAGGAGTGTAGATGACAGTAATGATGATGATGATGATGACATTAAAACTCAAGACTTTCAAGAAATATACAAACTATATTCCAAGTGATATTTTCCGCAGGTCTAAAAATATTTTTTGTGATTTTCCCATTCTTCTTCTTTCTTTGCATAACAGAACGCATTTAGTTGCTCTTGGCCTGCTCCTGCGAGAGAATACCTACTCAGCTTTAGCTGCTTGAGATCATTATTTAGAATTGTCTCTAAATCGCAATCTGCCGTAGTGTATCTTTATCTAGGATCTTTTATACCTGCTTTCGTCTGTTCACAGATTACTCAGCAACTTCTGTGTTTGTACTTTAATGTAACAGATAAAACTCAGGTACCATAAGCTGCATACAGTAACCTGGTACGACACTCTGGTATACCGTTTTAATTGTAATGCATTATTCTGTACAAACAATTTATTGTTTACGGATGAAAAAATAATTGTACTATTCATATTTAGTACTCTTTCCATATTTCATATCCTTTCTCTTGCCTTTACTGTTAAGTTTTTGTATACTCTATTTGATAAAACTGAAAGGATTTACAGTTTTCCACACACCGTTTGTTCTTATTGTGCCAAGATGTGGGGTTGTACGGGACGATGGGCAAGCCCGTCGCCCGCTGTTGTGCCGCGTCCCGAGCTTCTTATTGAGCTCCCGCCGCAGAGAACGCAATCACTGCCTGGCCTGCTACCGGCAGTGGAGTATCAATTAGACAGGTCTAACTGAGCGTGAGAGTTCGCCGAGGCTGGGTCTAGATTCACCTGGTACAGATGGGTTTTGACCGAGGGCGCTAATGAGGGGATTGCCCTCAGCGGCGGCAGCGATAAAACTTTCTGGAAAGTGTCCGTATGGTGCCGTTCAGGGATCGGACTCACAGGGATTCTCGGATGGTCCTGTTAGAAGTTAAATAGTGGGCTTTACATGCCCAGGCTAGTCCTCGGTCCAAGAGAGACTGAAGCTTACGCTTATGGATTTTGGCCAAGTAGCCCCATACGGGGATAGCGTAGGTAACTATCGGCATCACCTATCTACGTGGTGACGATGAGTTGAATTGCTGCAAAGGAGGGGGTCGGAGCTAGTACAGACGATTAGCAGCTTTACGGGCTACTTGCTCGGAATGTGTCCGCCAGGTGAGACGACGATCCAGGTGAAGGCCGAGGTACTTGACACCGGAAGACCAGGACAGGGGAGTATCACGTACGTAGAGTCTGTCGGGGAGCCTTCTGTGTCTGGAGAAAACTAAAGCTGTCCAATTGTGCTAGAAATACAATTCAGGTAAATCTGAAAATGAAACTAAGGTATTATGTTTTCCTGTAAAATATTCACAATGTCACATCCAAGTATACTTAAATACGACCGACAGGACGGGCAAGACATGCTGGTACCGTATATGCTATGCAACAAGCTCAATAAATACCAGACGGTACGTGGCACAACATACGTAGTGTTAGGAAATAAAGCTTTGAAGGATACGAAAACGAAATGTATAAGATAACGGTAACAACTGGTTTCGAATCACAGGACGATAGATAAACATAACAAGACGAGAATCTAATCCGATTAAGAGAAGTAAAGGGTGGGATCGACCACGAAATGGGTACAAAAGGAATAAACTAAACGTCGTAACTTGTTGTCTTTCGGCGTCATCAGCATTATCAAGTCCAAAACAAACATGATAAGTCGCCATTTTGGACTTGATAGTGGTGATGACACCGAAAAGTCTCGTTCAGTAAGAAAGCAGCAGCTAGGGAGTTCAGCATGAAATGATGCAGATTCTAACACGAAAAACCAGACTGAAATTAAACATTTACTCTATAAACGACAAAACCGAATAAGGGATAGGAAAATAGAAGGATCGTCTCGAAAGAAGGAGAAGATATAGAACCGTTAAACAAGCAAAAAAAGAAAAGAGACTTAGCATGGTCCAGGAGAAGACGGCTTACGTGAAAATCGAACCAGGCTGCAAGGGTATACCTTGAATCGGAGAAGAATATTCTATAAATGTAATCAAAATAATTGTTTTTAAAACTAGCAACTAATTGAAGTTTTTGTTCCTAAAGCTGGTGTGAGCCGTAGAAACATGTATTCATACTCCAAAAGTAAACAAATTTCATACAGTCACCGAGTTGCTAATTACTTCGTTTCGCACTTGACAAGCCTTCGGGAGTTTCCACAGTATTTAGTCCTAACGGGCTACTTAAAACCTCGTCTAGTACCAAGCAGTTAGCGGTTCGTTGAAACTACAAACACTTCTAAGAAAAGTAAACAGTTTGGTAGATCTATAGATAACGTCGGATTTTCTTTATTTACATTTTTTGCAGTTGTTTTTTAAATTGAATTTACTTAGCAATGCCCTATAGTGAAACGACTACTCCGCGGTACCACTGGCTGGTACAACAATTTTTTACACCTGTTATCACGATTTAACAGCGTTTGTTTAGGCGAAGATGCGCCACGTTCGTGTGAACGGTTTAATTTCAGTCTTCCGGCGTCCGTCCGTTGTGACCGGGCCTTCCCCAAACTTTGCGACCTCCAAACCGAACAGGTAAGGACACAATGACCTTGGTTGTCAAGTGAAGCCTTAATCTCCGACGCTGGGTATCTGGCACGGGGTGACACCGTGGCACGACTCCTACTACTACTACTACTACTACTACTACTACTACTACTGATTAACGTGCCTCGTTGACCTTTAAGCTCACTCGCTTTTATCTCAATACAGTACCCGTCGCCACCTTACATACTCGTAAACACGATTTTGTTACTACTACAATACAGAACCCGCCATGACGTAAGTACAAAGTTGTCTTGAGGAGGATCGTGGTGTGTGAATTGTCAGTTTACTGTTCTGGCTGTTCATATTGTTAGAAAACTGTATTCTATAGGCCTATATACTGCTTCGTTAAAAAATTGTTTAATTAAATTTTTTCTATTCCTTATTTTTCTGTTTATTTCTGAGGTACTTCAGGGGTCTCCAAACTTTTTCACTTGAGGGCCGAAATGAAAAATCTTGGGAGTCAGGGGGCCAACACACACACACACACACACACACACACACACACACACACACACACACACACACACACACACACACACACACACACACACACACACACACACACACACACACACACACACACACACACACACACACACACACAAATATATAGTAAACGTATTGTTTTTTAAGTTTACGAAATAATCAAGTCAATAAAATAGGTATTTAAATAAAAATTAAGCAGACTTATCCAAAGAAAGCAAATTCATTTATTCAAGATAATGTAAATAAAAGGTAGGAAAAAATAACATTTATGTATCTTATGTCTTAATTTTTGGCTTTCTTATGTACGTATGGGATGTGTTGAGTTGCTTCTAACATACAATGTCTGTCCATATTGGGTCAAATTTTGTTGCTTCTATCACTAGAATGGATTTAAAGTGTTCGTCTAACAAGTTAGCCCTGTACTTTGATTTTACAAAGTTCATTTTTGAATAGGTTTGTTTGCAGATATAGGTTGATCCAAACATTGAAAGCTCTTGCAAAGTTTTTTATTTCCTTGAAATCATAACTCAGTGACCTACAATGAAAGAAAACTAAAAGAAGTTTACTGTTTTACAATTTTGACGATCTATTTAAAAACTGCACGCAACATCGGCCGGGTTGCTGCGGGCCGGACTTATCCAAAGTAGTCGGACTGACCTTCGCGGGCCGTAGTTTGGAGACCCCTGCTCTAAGATAGTGTGGAAAAATTAAAGTATTTGCTTTTTTAAATAATCCGATTTAGTTGGTAATTGTGAAGCAAATTACTCATCAGAAAGTCTATTCGCCCTCTTGGGAAAAAATCCACGTTTAACTGGAAAATGGAAAACGTAAATTAACGGTTGCTTTTGTATCACCGAAGTAGCCTTACACGAGGCAAGGTAGGCTGCCTTACTAAGCCCGGTCGGCATTAAAGGGAGGTAATGTGACCTGTACTCGTGTCATCCATTATTACCCAAGATGTCGACCTGGGCGGTCATTATTATTTCTGTAGTCGACCTGGCTGCTGAAAACGGACTCGATTTTACATGTGGCTGGCAATTGAACCTGGTGCCGTCTAGAATAGGCCTAGTAGCATAGCAACATACCCAGTCGTCTACTAAGGACGTGTATTATTCGAGAGGTGCGACTTTTCTGTAGGCTACAAACAGGCAAGTGCCTCAACGTCTCGAATTTACCCTTGGATAATCGGTCTGATAGCTGGTCCTCAAGCCCACTTAGCAATACCGATGAACTTGAGTAGGTGGCAATAAGAAACGGATATTGCATACTAATGTGACAAAAAAATCGAAAACTAAAATTACGCTTATTAACTTTAAATGGGAAAATTCATAGTGTACTTAAAAAGAAAGTACAGGTAACACCACAGTATTCTTAGCGAATTATTTCATTTTTTAAATTAACAAAATAATTTTATCATTAAAAGGATTATTTTATTTTGAAGTAGTAAATGCGCTGAATAATAGACTACTGATCGCTCCATTTTTGCTGATCACTGACAGATAGGCGTACTTAGCTGATATTTATTATGTCAGGACTTCTGTGTCTTTCTTAATTAGGCTACAAATGTTTACTGTAGGTATTAGGTATCTTTTTACTGTCTTTACCAATCATGTCCACTTTCCTCTATCTTTCATCATCACTATCTAGTTTTGTATCTTCAGCTGCACAATTTGTATAAAGGCCTATAATTTATGAAAATAATTAACAAATTATATTTAAATTTGTTATATGTTTAAATTTCAAATATGATTTAACAAAATTAAAACCAAGAAATTGGGCTCTTCACAGAATTGCTACCTAACAGCAAACTTAATATATATTTTGATACTTATCTATTAACAAGTGGATTGGATGCGCATGTCCAGTACATAATACGCTTTGTATTGCTGATGAAGATCTCCTCGAGACTTGACCAGCTGAGCGTCCAATTGTTACGGTAATGAGGTCTCAATATTCGTCGTCGACAGCTGATTGTGGTGGCTTAATCTGTTTACCGACCGTAATTTACTTCGCATTCATTGCTGCATAAGAACCGATGCCCTTCACGAATCACCTACTTACTTTGTGTTATTTAAACACACAGAGGATGACACACAGAATCGTGTTCAGTGCTTCTTCGTGACTGATTTTGTATACCGTTTTTTTTTCTTCTTTATAACGTGTTGTGTTCTTAATTGCACAGCGAGCGGTTCGTGGATCACGAGGTCATTTTCAAATTACTGTTTAGCGAAGTGATCACTGTTTATATAAGAGAGATACGCAACGACCGACGTCTTCGCGGAAATCTGAACTCGCCAGTTCTTTGTAGTCGTAAAGTTGTGTCCCGTTTTGTTTGTAATGTTTAAACTCATTTGGCATTTTAAGCAGTTGAGTTCATCAGGTCTAAGTGGGCAAAGAGAATTTTGGCTTGGACACCGTCTAAAACAAGAAGAAGAGGAAGGATAACTTTACAACAGTGGCGATTCCTAACCCGATGGGTAGGGCAAGCATCGACTCTAAGCACAATACAAACACATGTACATAAAACTCAAATACTAGAAAATCGTTAATAAACATTCAGGTACGCAATTGTTTGTGTCGCTGTGAGAAAAATATTTATCAAGTGTAATTAGTATGAGCATTAAAAAAGTGGGGTTAGCAAGTCGTGATTCTACTTTCTAATTTTAAAAAACTATAATTCAACAGTTAGTACCCAGCAGTGGCGGCCCGTGCTTAGGTTGTACGGTTGCACAACCCCCATTAAATTCCAAATTGTATTTTAAATTATAGAATTATGAATAAAACAATAAATAATAATAGTGTTTTCAAGCTAAATCATCGTAATTAATCATCGATTGAAAAGCGCAGAGCATTACTAAAAACCGTACACGCTCTTGTCGCGGTGTACATGGCAAGTGTGCACCAACTGTGACGAGCTTTGTATATGGGGAAATACAATGGAGTTGTGCTCTGGCTGGCAGACTCGGGCATTCCAATTACAACGATATAGGCTTGCTTGGTGTGATTAGAGACTGCAAACCCATTACCGACGAGATCTTCAAGCCTTATCTATACAGGGGGTAATGGCAAACCCCGCTTATACGTCACGGCGCCACCAGTCTGTTTGTTGGTAAATAACACGTGGTGCACCAGCTTGGAATTTGTAATGCAACAGACCTTTAAAGTTTTAATCAAAGTGTAAAATCAGTTAACAGAATATTTAATCGTAAATTTCGAAAAGGGTTATAGAATAATTATTCGTGGTTATGTGGGTGTGACACTAAAATTGCATCATTTTGCTTTCCTTGTGTATTGTTTGGAGGTGAGGAGACTTGGACATTTTCTATTCAGAGAATAAAACAATTAATACTATCCCAACTACAACTGTAACCCCCAAAATTTTCAACCACCAGCCGCCACTGTTACCCAGGACCCTCCGCGAAGAGATACACCACGTGTGTCCTGCCCGGTCCACCCCTACCAATTCCCAACCACGTGGACTAAGAGAAAAAATATTCTTAGACATTTTTTTGGTGATAGAACAGTTTTTTCAATGTGACTAGAATCACTTGAAATTATATTCCACCCGTCTTTCTCTTTCTTGATGAAAGAAAGCCGGCATTTGCCTTGGACTGAAACTTGCAATTCAAAGCTAACCTCAAACAGCGACAACCAGAACAGCAAACAAGAGAAACAATTGCCGGGCTACTGCTAGTGCTCCTAGCGGCTTAAAACATTACTAAAGAGTGCTTGCTTTTTGCGTCTAGAGCCAGGTGCTATCCGGTTTAGCATTCTACGTTAGGTACCACCAAACCATCGTATCGTAGATTGTTATAAGTTTGAGTATTTCTAACGGTAGCCTAATGTAAAAAGGAAAGCTAGATAATGAAAGCGTAGTTATGAAATCCTAAATAAATGCTGTGATTTCTGAAATTATGGCCAACTCATAGTGTACCGAAGCATTTTTTGAAATGATTGCCTTGAGGCCGGAGCGGTCAGTCAGCTGTTAAAACAGTGCCCAGAACTGTATGCGAAGTGATATTAATGACTTTGATCAAATCAAGTCATCGATATCATTTTGACTGGAAAATAAGTAACAAATGCGCCGCCGATTTTCAAAAGAAGTGAGAAGAAGGCATGTGAAACAGTTTTTGGTGACAACAATAATGTTGGTTACGTAATCATTTATTTACTTTTGTCTGATTTTATTCGGGCAAGCACTGCTTGCGTTGCTTGCTTTGAGGATCCGCCTCTAAATGGAACACATATCAAATGAAGAGCGGGAAAAATGAGAATTACGGAAATTAAAATCGGCTTGTAAAAGAAAAAAATTGTGGTTTGCAGAAATAGATTTGGAAGAATACGGGGCTTTTAAATAGAGGAAGGCCAACAGAACAACCTAATAACTTCACGAATGACCGCTCACCGATCCTCAAATTCGTAAATAAGAATTGTTTACTTGTGTCCTTGTTTTTTGCCGTCCTCTATTTACAGTATGGACAACATACGAGGGTCGGTTGAAAAGTTTGCGGAGCGACATCTATAGCTTAGCGGTACAACTACAATTTTTTGTATTTGTTAAAATTCAGATTTCATATAAACAATTATCAATTTCAAAAGCTATTTGTCAATGTATTCGTTCTTTACCAGGTTTTTGAAATTTACGTGTCAGGGGTGTTTTAAAAAATGGACAAAATCACGAATTCTTTGTTAAAGTTGGTCTAATGTCATTGGAAATCAACAACAACATGGTAAATGTATTAGGAGATGCTGGACCTTCAAAAAACTGTGGTTTATAGGTGGATACGCAAGATTAAAAATGGCTATACTAGCTCTGAATATGAACCCTGTGTGTACATCTAAAAATGCTGCGGCAACCAGTTTGCACAAACTGTGGTTTATAGGTGGATACGCAAGATTAAAAGTGGCTATACTAGCTCTGAATATGAACCCTGTGTGTACATCTAAAAATGCTGCGGCAACCAGTTTGCACAAACTGTGGTTTATAGGTGGATACGCAAGATTAAAAGTGGCTATACTAGCTCTGAATATGAACCCTGTGTGTACATCTAAAAATGCTGCGGCAACCAGTTTGCACAAACTGTGGTTTATAGGTGGATACGCAAGATTAAAAGTGCCTATACTAGCTCTGAATATGAACCCTGTGTGTACATCTAAAAATGCTGCGGCAACCAGTTTGCACAACTGTGGTTTATAGGTGGATACGCAAGATTAAAACTGGCTATACTAGCTCTGAATATGAACCCTGTGTACATCTAAAAATGCTGCGGCAACCAGTTTGCACAAACTGTGGTGTATAGGTGGATACGCAAGATTAAAAGTGGCTATACTAGCTCTGAATATGAACCCTGTGTTTACGTCTAAAAATGCTGCAGCAACCAGTTTGCACAAACTTTTTTCACACCAAGTTCTTGAGTTAAAATAAGTACTCTACGTTATCCACTCTCAATCGACGCTCTTCCAATAACGTGTGTGAAATTTCTTAATAATATCTACAGTTGTCCTGCTTGGGTGTCCACTGCAGGGATCATCTTCATGCTCGTACGGCCACGTTTAAACTCGACTTCCCACTTACAAACAATTGTTTTTGGAGGGACAGCATCTCTTAATACATTTACCATTTCTATATAAACTTCTATTGGTACTAGACCTTTTTCACCAAAGGATTCAATCACAGTACGACGTTTGATTTTGTCCATTTTTAAAACACGCGTGACACGTAAATTCCGAACAGCCGGCAAAGAACGAATAAACTGAAATACGTTTATACGAAATACGAATCTTACAGCACACAAAAAAATTTAGTTTTACCGTTAAGCTATAGAAGTCGCTTCGCGAACGTTTTAACTAACGTTATATAGTGTAGTGATCGTTACTTATTGAACTCGATCAGGAAATATACCAGGCAAACGGAAATGCAAGGAAGAAAAAATTCACGAAAAAGAGGAAAAGCAGAGGAGGAACTAAGAAAAATGATAGGAGGATATGAAGATAGGAGTACAAAATGATACAAATGGTAGGATGAATTGGAGGACGTGGATAGAAAAAACAAGTTAACTGACAACACGAAGATCAAAGCCCTACAGGGAATCAGGAAATGAGAAAAAAAAAATATATTTTTGTAACTAGCAATTAGAGAGACAGATATTCCTACCCTCTTAACTATGCTGTGTCAATAACTGAAGTAGCTTTAAGGAACAGTCACTGTAAATACAGACTAATCAAACGCTTTGGCTACGATTTGGCTTGTGTAACGATTTAGTAAAATATATCAGTTTAAAAAATACCACTGAGTTCTTAACTGGTCTGATCTGTAATACTAATCTAGTATCTCTGTATTTGTCTGTTTCAGGCGTACCATAAGCCGAGGGCCACTGCAGTACAGATCGCACGGATTGCCGCAGCCACCGTGATCGCTGTCTCGTTCATTCTGGGATTCTTTATGCTAGCGTCTGCTTACATTTCGGCTACGTATTCTTGTTCCCATCTGGTACACCAAGAGCAGCTACAGCAGGTCAGAGCTATCGTAAAATTGTTCAACGTCTAATGCATGTGTAAATTGCTTTCTGTACCGTATGGTGCAGAAGTGTTGACGCTGTGTCTGCTCGTACACAAACGTGTAATAACATGTGTCGTCTTCTTCTTCTTCTTCTTCTTCTTCTTCTTCTTCTTCTTCTGAACCGTTGCAACCGTTGATGAGTTTAGCTTTCTTATTGGCTTTCCCGTCCAGCTACCAACGCGTTGCTTCTGTCATTCTACAAGAGGGTACTTTTATTCTTAGTTACTGTGTGCGTGTGGGGGGACTGTGGGGCGGACAAAGATTAACGAAGGCCAGGGGCAACCTTTTATACATAGCCTATAAGCTACATAAAATGGGTATATATTTTATAAATTTGTAGTATTACGTACCTGAAAATTAAACTAGTTAGGCTTATTTAAAGATTTTAACGCAATAGAAAAATATCGGTATGGAGAACCATACATGACATCCATGTTCTAAGATTTATATTTAAAATCATATTCGAAATGAAATATTTCCATAGAAACTACTTCTTTCTACTTATTGCTTCAGCCTTAACCACAGTACTGTAGTCACAAACGTATACCACCTCACGTTTTCGCACTCAATTTTCACTGATGATGGCAGTCGATGGCACTGCCGAAAAGTCTGGTTTTTCAGAAAACATTGGACTAAAGCTAAACAGCTCGGGAAGGAATTTTAACAAAGAACTACTTCTTTGTTGCCGATAACATAGTACACATATACAAAATTCTCCCCTCTCCCTTCAATTATAATTTTCATTTATAGAAAATTACCCCCACCCCGTTCACCTAACCTCTTCATTTATAGATATTTTATCTACGTTTCTACAGTGGATTATTATGAGCTTCTTATCAGGATACTTTATTTATCAAAATTAAGTACTTTACTCTTGTTAAAACATAAAACGTTGCAGGTAAAGTACCCCTATCTCTTAACCGATCTTCACCAAAATCAATAGACCTTCAGTCCTCTACAATGCAGGGATGCATGCAAAAAAATATTTGATTCTGTTTGAATGTGCGGCAGTTATCGTTCGTCATGGAAACATTTCTCTTGTTACAACATAAAATGTTGCAGGTAAACTACCCCTTTCCCTTAACCGATCTTCACCAAAATCAGTAGGCCTTGAGTACTCTACAATTCAGGAAAGTATGCAAAAAATTATTTGATTCACTTTGAATTTACGGCAGTTATCTTTCGTCAAAAAAATTACCCTTCTTAAAACATAAAATGTTGCTGGTAAACTACCTCTTTCCCTTAATCGATCTTCAACAAAATCAACAAACCTTGAGTTCTCTTTAATTCAAAAAGGTATGCAAAAACGTAGTTGATTCTGTTTGAACTTACGGCAGTTATCGTTCGTCGTATAAAAAATTACCCTTGTTAAAACATAAAATGTTGCTGGTAAACTACCTCTTTCCCTTAATCGATCTTCAACAAAATCAACAAACCTTGAGTTCTCTTTAATTCAAAAAGGTATGCAAAACGTAGTTGATTCTGTTTGAACTTACGGCAGTTATCGTTCGTCGTATAAAAAATTACCCTTGTTAAAACATAAAATGTTGCTGGTAAACTACCCCTTTCCCTTAACCGATCTTCAACAAAATCAACAGACCTTGAGTTCTCTTTAATTCAAAAAGGTATGCAAAACATTATTTGATTCTGTTTGAATTTGCGGCTGTTATCGTTTGCCATAGAAACATATTACCCTTGATAAAAAAACGTTGCAGGTAAACTACCCCTTTCCCTTAACCGATCTTCACCAAAACCAACAAGTCTTGAGAACTGTACTATTCCGGGCTGTAAGCAAAACATTATTTGATTCGGTTTGAATTTGCGGCAGTTATCGTTCGTCATAGAAAAAATTACCCTTGTTAAAACATAAAATGTTGCAGGTAAACTACCCCTTTCCCTTAACTGATCTTCACCAAAACAATAGGTCTTGAGTACTCTGCAAATCAGGGCTGTATGCAAAAAATTATTTGATTATGTTTGGTATGGTAAACTACCATATTCCCTTAACCGATCTACACCATAACCAGCACGTCCTGAGAACTCTACAATTGAGGGCTGTATGCAAAACATTATTTGATTCTGTTTGAATTTGCGGCTGTTATCGTTTGCCATAGAAAAAAATTACCCTTGATAAGAAAAACGTTGCTGGTAAACTACCCCTTCCCGTTAACCGATCTTCACCAAAAACAATAGGTCTTGAGTACTCTATAAATCAGAGCTGTATGCAAAAAAGTATTTGATTTTGTTTGAATTTGCGACTATTATCGTTTGCAATAGAAAATACCCTTTTAAAACATAATATGTTGCAGGTAAACTACCCCTTTCCCTTAACTGATCTTCACCAAAACAATAGGTCTTGAGTACTCTGCAAATCAGGGCTGTATGCAAAAAATTATTTGATTATGTTTGAATTTGCGGCAGTTATCGTTTGCCATAGAAAATACCCTTGTTACAATATAAAACGTTGCCGGTAAACTACCCCTTTCCCTTAACCGATCTTCACCAAAAACAACAGGCCTTGAGAACTCTACAATTCAGGGCTGTATGCAAAACAGTATTTGATTATGTTTGAATTTGCGGCTGTTATCGTTTGCCATAGAAAATAATAATTACGCTTTGATTAAAAAAAAAGTTGCAGGTAAACTACCCCTTTCCCTTAACCGATCTTCACCAAAAACATTAGGTCTTGAGTACTCTACAAATCAGGGCTGTATGCAAAAAATTATTTGATTCTGTTTGAATTTGCGGCTGTTATCGTTTGCCATAGAAAAAAAATCTACAGACAGACAGACACACAGACACTTTTCGAAAAATGACTTTTTTTCATGTTTTGAGTGTAGTACAATCAGAATCTGCAATAATCTCGAACACGATTTTTTTTGCCATCACCATACTTCCATTTCCTTAAGGAACATGGAAGTAAAAAGGCGTATAAAATCAATATATTAACTGACAAATAAGCTTGGCTTACATATAAATTAAATTGCGTTTTCGAACCTTTATTTTACTAAATTTATCAACCGTACTTATCTTAAAATTCGAAGAATATGTAGTTTTTTCCTAACGACTAAATACCATCTTCTTTTTAGTCTTCCCTCGTCGATCTAAGGTAATTTTTTTATTATTCAAGTTTTGAGAAAACGTCTTTCACGTGATGACACAGGCACGAAAGTTGTTTAAAATTACTGTGGGATGAAAAATAGTTGGTAATGGATTCAGTGATGACTAAATGAAGAACATCCTTGGTCCAACTGCTGCTTCTGCGGTGGCTTAGTAGGTTTTAGTAAGTTTGTTTTATAGCTCTTAATATAGATTATAATATAGATTATTATAATCTGTATTATTAATTATCTATAGATAATTATTAATATATAGATTATTAATATAGATTACATAAGGTTAACTCTAATTCGTTGAGGATATTTAGACGAGAATTAGTTATCGTTACACTTAGTAGATATAAAATTGAGATAAAGGATTCTAATGAGACTTTCTTGAAACATATACTGGTCCTCCCTGTTGAAGGGGGCCCAAGGCGGACCGTCCCATCGCCCTTTTGTCACCACTGAGTTGAATGGTACAGGTTGGTCATTGAACAACGTCTGAACACTTGTTCCTTCCAAGTATCTATTTGTCTATCTTTATTTACTGAACGTACAGAAAGTCTTGTGACAACGCCAGTCGTTATTACTTTTAATCAGACTGAAATTCTCCCTGTATTTTATCCTTACGAGCATAGAAAACTGCGGTTATCTGTTCAATTTCTGGATTCACACTTCTGACGCTTGACTTCACAAGCGAAGCCACGATACTTTAACCGCACTACCGTGCCGCTGTTCGATTATATCTTGAAAAATAACTTAATTAATAATTTAAATTACGGTTATTAACGACACGCCGTGTGGTGGCCAGCTGTTCCGGTAGGCTGGCCATAAGGGACGCGACAAGTGTCACAGCGGCGAACAGTTTGTCCGCGGCACCGTCTCCGCATGTTACTCTTATTAATTACACAATTGACTGCCATCAGCGGTAATTTAGAGCGTATACAATTATACCAGACCCGTGTGTATGGGACACACGCGTGTTTGTCGCGACCGCACACAGTGCCCTCGTTAAACACAAAACAATTTATCTTGTCACATGCTGAAGAACACAACTTTACACGAAATGTATAATAAGTGTAACAATTATATACGTTACCGGGGTTGTTATTAACGATGTCATAATGTATTCACACTAATTATTTGTGAGATACATTTCGGGGCGCTAATTGGTAATAATTTTCACTTTTTGTCTGGTGAAAGATTGTTCGTCTTTTCACATTTTCACTTTTATGTCGTTAGACGAAAAGTAGTCCTAACTAAACATGGGCAACGGTGGATGCTTAAACGTGTATTCACCTTTCAGGTAGGACAGAATATTTTCTCATTCGTACATAATTAATGACATTAATTATTTTTACGTTATGGAAGGGAACATTACCAAGTTTAGGCCTATATACTAATATATATGTATATATATATATTTATTTATTTATTTTATACACACCACACACAAGCACGTGGGAGAGTGTTTGACGAATTTACGTCAACCATGATATTTTCTTCTTCTTCTTCTTCTTCTTCTTCTTCTTCTTCTTCTTCTTCTTCTTCTTCTTCTTCTTCTTCTTCTTCTTCTTTTTCGCCTGTTCATATTTTGGACTACTAAGTTATCTTCCATTCCTCTCTACCCATCATTCATCTCATTGGCTACCATAAACTCTCGGTTTTTGTTAGCGTATTTTTTTCTGAGTATTTCTATCGCTTTATTGGTTTCTTTATTGGTCTTCGGTTCTTGGTCCACTTTGCCAAAAGAACTTTATGTCATCGTAACCCACCTTGTAGATGTTAATTAACCTACAAGGCTTGCTCACTGCAGCCTTGAGATTCTGACAAATGACCTAACAAGAGAAATAGTTCTTTAAGTTATCGATATATTTCTCGATATATTTCACTCGCCATGTTTCATTTTCTTTCACAAGGCTTTTCGTTCTAACGTGTTTGTTGGCATGTTCTCTATGTATTTTTATCTGCCACGAAGAGACATTTGAAGCACTATAGAAATACAGAGAGAAAAGAAGAAAGATGAGTGACGAAATACAAAAAATGTATCAAACGCATTGAGTTGGCCAGATTCAAAATAGGATTTCATAGGATTGTACGAGAATGGAATTCGTGCAGTTGACCGGTCTAACGAAAGTAAAATAGTTTTGATACATTAGCGATTTCTTATAAATAGAACGCTCTGTATGAATAACGAATGGCGAGAGAGGGGGCGATGGAGAAAGAGAGAGACATAGAGAGAGAGAGAGAGAGAGAGTCAGAGGCACCGATTATAGCGTAAAGTTCAGTGCAATGCCTGTTTGTTTCGAAATCAAACCTAAAAAATTTTAACGTCACCATCGCTTTACTTGCTTATCTGCCAAAACATCAATTTCGTGAGCGGATGCTAATAATCTAAACACATACTATTTTACTCCGCGTCGTTTTTTAACTAATTTTTTTTGATCAAACATTATAAAATTTGTTTGTTTGCCGATTGGTGTGCGTGGGATCGTATCTGACCCCAATATTGTGTACCTGGAAATCGACATCACATCACATCACACATAACATGCCATTATGTGTACTCGCCGCGGAGTCGATACCACGTTACACTTCAACACTCAGCTACAGTTCTAAGCTAAACAGAAGTAACACTGTTGCACATCACTAAAGAAACAATTCCAGATTAACGCTTTAAAGCTTCACAGTTTATCATCAGATCAAAAATATCTGTGTGTATAGTATACGTATTCCCGATGTGATGATGAGCTGTGAAGCTTGAAAGCGCTAGTCGGGAATGGTTTCTGTAGTGGTGTGCAATAGTGTTACTTCTGTTTGTGATTATAGACACTAACACAACTTTATTAATTAAAAATTCAATCGTAGGTTATCATTGCGTAACACATCACTGCCATCGTTGCCTTCTTCTTCTTCTTCTTCTTCTTCTTCTTCTTCTTTTGACTTTAAACGTTAGAGGTTACTCGTCCTTTGATCCGTAAACCTCGACCATAATACCCGGATCATTCCATCCCGAGTGGAGTAGTCTTCCCGAAACATTCTCGGCCGCATTAAAGTTTGTGACTTTAACTAATTACATTATACAGATTTGTAACATTAAGTTTAATTAGTCAAATAAATAAGATGGGCTATACTATACTTGATAGGCATACGTAGTTAACAAAAAATACATTTTTGTCAAGCAAACTTATGGCCGGGCCATTCTGTTTTCAGATGGTTGATTACAGTAATCAATGATTTAATTGAAATTCCATACTTAAACTAATTGATTACACATGTTATAACAAGACATAAATTTCATGATTAGTGTTAAAAACCCTGTACAAAGATGTAACATTGTTTGAGTTGATATAGGCCTACCGTAGGGTTTTAACTGGTCCTACTGCCCCGTCTATATAAAAATCTGCCAAAATCTTAACATTTTATCCAACTGTACCTGATACTTGGCACACCTATAAATAATTTAGTGACCTATAAACAGACAGGCAAACAAACTAAGCCTCGGTTACATTTGGCAGTAAAGTTGAAAGCGGCTTTTTTTTTTTTTGACAAAATGTCAACAACCAGGACCGCTTCCCTCGTCTGTAAAATGTCGATTTTGTGAGCGGATATGGTAATAATTTCCACACATTCGCCAGTTTGTTTACTCTGGCTACTGTTTTGTTAAACTTGTCATAAAAAAACGTTTGTTTGAGCGCGTGGGATCGCTTTGTGAAGGATCTGACCCCGATACGCCCGCATGGCGACATCACAACACAACCAACACGCCATCATGAGTAATGTTCGCGCCGCGGATTTGATACTACTTTTACACTTACACTTCAATGATATTAGGGTATATTTGCACAACACGTTCCCATCCATGTCTTCTTCTTCTTCTTCTTCTTCTTCTTCTTCTTCTTCTTCTTCTTCCTCTTTGATTGTGGTGAAGAGAGGCAGAGGAGGGAAGAGGATGTGAATTTTGGATGATATCATGGATGGTAAGGGATAGAGGATAGAGTACTGAAGCATAGTGCACAGGGCAGACAGTCATGACGTCTTTGTTCTCTCTCAATAGACAGTTCCACTGGAGAAGAACAAGAAAAAGAAGAAGGGACCCGAATAGACTAAAAGAAAATATGGAAACCGTAGTAGTGTGGTGCCTAATATACGAAGCAAAGGAGATTATGTTGCTGCCAGGTAGGTCAGTCAAGTCTCTTTTCACCACATACCTACTTTGGCATAAAAATCCCCACTGCCACAAACATGTGCCCTTTAAATATTTTAAAGAATCTGAGTGCATTCTAAATGTTTAAAATACTATTACAAGACTAACGTAAATATTAAAAACCTTTTTTAAGTACGACAAAAGAAAATGTTCTCACCTGCGTAGATACGCTCTCCAGATAGGCTGGATAAGCTAATTTTGAAATATTTTTCTTGCTACGTAATTCATTATAGTCTCGTATATTTACCCAACCTTCCAATTGTTTAACTGATAAAAACAATTTACAATCAGCCCCGTCTACTTTTAGTTTATATATTTACCGTTGTTTTGTTTGTCCATCATTGCTCAACTTACAGTAAAATCAAAACATGATTTGTCTTATTTGCTAAGAACACTTTTTTGTGGGTAATAAGCCAGAATATTTTCAACACCTAATTTATTTATGCTTTCGTTTTTATTATGATTAATGGCACTTAAATTCTTCTCCACACTTATATGTGATAAGGTACATATACCACAAAAGTATTCAAAGTAGGAAAAGGTTCAGTATCATCCCCTTTCTGTGTGTTGTTCACTTCTCTCCAAAAGCTTAATAAACTTTCATAGCCATTCCCTAGCTAGGTCTATAGTGTCTATACCGATGCTTTTCACGAAGTCTGCCGCTGCTGAAGCCAATGTCTGAATGTCTTTAATGAAATTTTAAACGTTCGAGGTTTACATAATCACTGATGAAAAGAAATCTCCACCAATTCCCCATGTACGATTCTGAGCCTTCAAATTTCGCCACTGTAGGGACAAATCTCTACACATGGTATCCCTGTAGATGAGTATAGCCTATAATTTATGTCGTAATCGTTCAGACACTTGTTTGTTTTCTTGCTCAACGGTTGTGACACAACTGCTGTGAAGTATGCTTCACGATGCAAGGCCGTTGGTCTCCAGTATTCCACTCTATTGAATACGTTCTCCCACAAATAACGCGTACTAAATGTTCATAAAACTACAAGCTATATATTTAATGGATACTACATAATATTTAAGTACAGTGAATAATACTGTATAGTGTGGAGGCCAACGCAGCGTGGAGGCTGCAGGTACAGCTATATAGATGTTTGCCTTGGAGTATGTAAATATACAGCGATAATAACAATAACAAACTCAAGCATTAGGCACAAACACGCGTACGTGCGCGCACACCAGATGACGGAAATTCTATACTGTTAGCGTAACGGTAACGGTACCGACTTCAGCAGTTGAGGATATAACGTTTATGAACAACCACTCCAGACGGCGCACGTATACGTGTCTGTATAATACACACTTATTTCCTTTTACTTCAAGAAACCCTACTTGAACGTAGAGCGAAGGTATGTTGCTATTTTCAGTATGAATTTATAGAAGCATATTTCGTTGGTTAAAAGAACAATAATAGAAAATTTAAAAGAAAAGTGATCGATTTTTACAGTTTATTTTAAAAAGGTTGTAGAGAAAGAAACTTGTTACTTTTAAAGTATATATATAGTTTTTAATCAAATAAAGCCTCAAACTATATCCAACATTCACGATAAAAATGGAATATCCAAAACAGAATGTCCAGATTGCAATAAATTTTACGTAGATCAGACTAAGTAAAAACTACTCGATAGATTCCTTAAGCACCACAGTGCATTTTTAAAACCAGATATTTAGAAAATCTAATTTAGCCACACATAGTCTGGCTAATATAATTATATGGCTAATAATAAACATCAATTTCCGGACATTCAAAATATGAAATTAATAAAAAACATAAAAAAGGTCAAAAAATGAAAATTTTAGAAACTTTTAATATTTACGTTCACAATAATAATAATGTAATAATTAAAGAACAAACGCACAAATAAAAACAAAACAAGTTGATCTATTTAAAATTATAAATTTATTAAAATTAATAAAATATAATCATTAAATATTTGTAATATAACCGTCAAAACAGTCGATTAAGTAAATAAACATTACAACAATTGAGATTTAAATCGAAATAAATCTATTATTGTTAATTTTATAATAAAAGAGAAACAAAATCGATTGTTCGTTAATTTTTTACAGAACTCGAATCAAATAAATTATTCGTTAAGTTGTTTATAAACCTCCGAAGATACAGACACACTCTATGAAAAGTACGTCAGGTTAATTAAAACGATAAAAAATAGTATAATCTACTTGCAGAAGTGATTACAATTTGATAATATACGAATCCTGCAGGAAACTTAACGAGTTACTTATAAAGAAATAAGATGCGTGTGTGTGTGTTTATACATATCTTTTTACATATATATTAAATTGGATAATTATTATTTAATGATATTAAAATAAAACTTCAATTTAATTTAATTGTTTGCAAACTTGATGGCGGCGCGGTAGCTCAGTGGAAGAGAGCTCGCTTTTGGATCGTCATGTCGTACTGTGCGTTTGGTTCAGCGTCGAGTCAATCCAACTGCCGTCTACCTGCTGTTGAGGCAATATAATAGTCTTGCCGGGTAACAACGCGAGATGTAGCCACACGTGAACTGCACCTGGTTAATTGCGGACTGGCTTCTCTCTGGCCGTGGTGGTGTTGTGTGAGCAGCACCACAGCCAAAACACCCTACAGGCCACGGGACACGGAAGATGACGAAAATAATAAAACTCTAAATCCAATTTTATTAAATAACAAATAAATGTATTTATTTCAAACGCCCTTGTACCGTAACCCTAATATACGAAGGCTTATATTATGCCTTCGTGTATGCTCATAAAATCAAAATACAAAATAAACAGTAACTCATTTAACATTGGACGTTAATTTAAGTCAGTCGTAAAGACACAATAAATCATACTACGTACATAATAAGGCTTTCACACCATCCCGCAGAAAAATAAACTTAAATACACTGCACTACAAAAAGAGGAACAGATCACAGTACAGTCGAATGTAGGCTAATAAAGTTCATTAAAGTCTGTTTCCACAGTTGTTTTTAACAATAAACAAAATCTGTACAACACACGCAAGAACTGCAAAACACCACAAGAACTAGACAAGGCGTCTCTCTAACTGCTTTCTTGTTTAAAGTAGTGATGAAGTAAATAATTGGATCATTACCGAAAAAGTCTGGGATCTAAGGTGGGAAACTCATATTTTCATATCATTTTTATCTTAGCAATACTGTTCTTCTGTCAAAAAGCGCACATGCATTTGTCTTTCAAAACATTCTTTTTAATTTTGAAAATAACAAAGTTCTTAAGCAAAAATTATCACTGAATTTAATATTCCTCGTATACGATAACAATGGTTTATAACTGTAAGATATGTCATCATCCAGATACGATACTTTTCCAGTGTCAAAGGAATCAAAACATAGAAGAAAGACCCCCCCCCCCATTATCATCATCACCGTCACCACCTCCACCTCCACCATCATCGTCATCTGGTATGTCCTACTGTACACATCAGCGCCACACAGTCTCCAATCGTAAAACTCGAACACCACAATTGCGCGTTCATCATCTCGTCATACGAAACGCAGCATTGTATGTCACCCGATGTGTTCTTACGTCTCCTCTTCTCTTTTTCCACTGTTAGTAGTCCTTTCACCCCCCCCCTCTCACCACGTATGTAAGTTCAGCTTCCCTTCTCCTCTTTGCAACACGCAGAAACTTGATAACTCCCTAATTCTTTTGAACACCTCTTCTTCGTTTACTTTATCCACCAACAAATATGCCCTACTCATCTCAAGATCCACATACTATTTTTACAAAACATACTGTTAAATGTATGATCGTATTTATGGAAATAAATATTCTATTTTATTTGAAGGGAAAGTGAGTATTGTCGATTATACTTGTAATAAATAAGAAGACAATACGTTTTGCGGAAACGTCGATGCACACAGGCCCAGTTTAAAATGAGCCTATTTAAGTGGCCGAACGCCGCTACACATTTCGTCATTTACTGAGTGATGATCACTAGTAACAGACATCACTGTACACAACGCAACGTTTCCCGGAATGCACATTGTACTGACCGCCCGTTGGTGTACAGCTCTCCCATCACTACTATGACCTGACCCAATAACCTACTTCTCGTCTCTCTCTCTCGGTGCAGTAGTACGAGGTCCGTTCCTGTCACCTCCTCACACATTGTGGCCAGCAATTGTCTCTACTACTCAAAACATTTTCCTTTGTTCCAAAGTAAGCTTATAATTTAAACGGTAGTCGGACAGTCACTTCTGTTGTGGGTTTTTCCACTTACTCGGTCCTTAAACACTTGGGTGTGTTAATTAAAAGCTTATTAAACTTCAAAAAACCAGACTTTGTACACCATTGATCGATGTAAAGTCCGACGATTCGGATACATAGAAAGTCGGAAGTCGGCAGCAGGCTTAATTAACGTTAAGCCAAAAGTAAAGATAACATAATCATTGCTCTATTGTTTAGCTGACAACATAAGTCACGCTGAATAACAGCAGTTTGCTTCCGACAGCTAAAGCAAATCGACTTGCCTTTTAAAATGTTGTCGCCCAGTGCATCAGCAAAGTATTCACAGCGAATACAGAAAAGCGTTGAACACAATGAACAACACACATAAAACAAAGATGAAAAGTGCGACTTCCTCATTTAGGCCTACTGGACGAAGAATTTACAGTTTCTCGCATTTGTCAACAGGCAACATTTCTACGTAAACCAAATGTTACTATGCATTGAATCGTCGTCTTCATTCGATCGGTTTTATACCATCCAGTGTCGCTATTCCGTTCTCCGGTCTTCTTTACTCCACAGTATTCCTTCTCGTCAGTTTCTTTCCCTCATAACTCCCCTGATTCCTTGACCAACGATTTTTCGATCTTCCGGTCTTCCTTCTTTCGAGCGGTATCCACTGAAGAGTCACTTTAGGTAACCGATCCTCCTGCGTTCTTTTCACATATCCGTGTTATAATAATTGTTCTCTTCTTGTGTTGCCTTTTATTGTCTCTTTGTCATCCAATAATTTACTTGTTCATTCGTCAGCCGTTTCGTCCATCCTTGATATTCTGCACGATCTTCATAGCGCAGCCATTCACAAGGGTGTAACCTCTTTCTATCTACTTTATCACACTTCAGTGTTTCTACACCGTACTTTTAACAGATGTGTTGTAAACGTTATACTTCTTTTGCTTTCACGTTCTTTTGCTCCATCAAGTGTTGTTAATAGTACTTACGCCTTTTCGACCATGACAGATTCTTTCTCTTATTTCTCTATTCCTGCTCGCATTCAGCAATTCTAACCTCCCATGTGTTTATAGTTGTCACAAATTTTAATTATCTGCTCATACCCTATATCTACATCTGATTGTCGGTTTCCACACGTAGATGTTCGTCATTACTAAAAGTCATGCGTAAACCGCCCTTTCCGTGTTCCTCTTTTATTTTGCTTGCTATAGCGTATAGTCCCTATTACATTATCCCTACACAAGTCGCATTCAGTTATACCATGAATCATTCTTTTCGTTCTCTCTCCACTAATATTTCTATCGCAGGTCAATCTAAACTGAGATTTAGTCGCCTTTTTTACCACTGCAAATCTGGTCTCATCGTCTTCGTTACCACTTTGCCACTTTGGCCTATGTCAGAATCTGAGTATTTAAGTAGGCCTATATCCTCATATATAAGTTCTAAGCTTTCACAGGCGACTTCAACATCGTTGAGATTATTATTATCAGCCGGGCTAAACTGGCGGACACCGACCTAGTGAGCCTCAATCTAGATACTGATGATGGCTTCCGACAGTGGGGCCGAAACCTTTGTCGATAGCAACAACAGCGGACCACGGCCTAACAGCCCGGCTGATAATAATAATCTCTACAATATATCCTCATATTTTATAAAATAATTGTAAATAAACTCTTATTGACAATTGCAACTATAGGCCTACACGTATGGGCGCCACTACCGTGTGTTGTACTGGTGTCGACACTTCATTTAAAACAACAATTCGAAGTGTTATCTCTATGTTTACTTTGGTGAGTTCATTTGACCAGTATGGCCCTGCATCATTTATGTATATTCCCTGCTTCATATTCATATATCTTCACTTATCGGTTACGAAATGAAAACTGAGGTACCTAGGACATCTGACCATAAAACTCCAAAACACTTATTCATTGAACAGAAGTGATGGTGTGTGTGTATAGACAGTGACAAGTTCACAGTGACAATGAATATTTAGCTGCCATGTTAGGATCAAGTTGAGACTGGTAAATCTTTTAAATATCTGGGTAACAGTATGCGTACTGTACATCTTCCAAGGAGAAGATGGGAGGATGCGGTGCATGAGGATGCAAAAGAAATATTGAAAGTGCGTTCCTGGAGGAGGATGCCTACCGACAGAAGAGAATGGGGGGAAAAATTGAAGGAGGCCAGGGCCAAACAAGGGCTGTAGTGCCACAGGAGAGAGAGAGAGAGAGAGAGAGAGAGAGAGAGTATGCGTAGATATATGACTCACTGAAGAATTATACCTAGGGTAGCGCAGGCAAAACAACTTTTATTAAAAAAAAAAGGGTTGCTGTTAACCTCAACAAATACTACACTCGATTTGTCGAAATTTGGAAATAGTCCACACCAAAAGTAACAACTCAGCAGTTGCCATAACATTTTGAGTATATTAATGTAGTGTCTAAGCTTATCTCATAACTCGTTTTTTATCACGTACTTTTAATCTCTGCGGAAAATATAAGAATAAAAAGCGTTAATAACATTGTAGGTAACTGTCACTATTTTCTTTAATTTTCATAGAAATAATGTTCAATTATACAAAAAAGTTTCTATAATTCGTGCAAAGAAATGATTTACGGTTTCTGTGTTCACATGATGTAATATGTATTTTAGTCTAATGGAGCTCCCGCTGATCTCGTTCAGATTAACTTAGAAGTATATCAATCAATCACATTTCTCTTTGTACACACCGCAAAGTCTTTCGTGTGCTGTGTGGCTCTAAATCGTGTATTAGTTACTGGGAAGAGAATTAGTGAGACAGGGAACGATTAAAAGCTTCTGAGTCATGGTGCTGAGGAGTAGCAAAGCCTAAGAAGTGCCTGTCGTGGTCGAAGACGTAGCGCGGCCTTATAATCGTCCCGCCAGCGTGGCTTCAAGTCCCTGCGGGTGAATCCTTACGAGAGCCACGGAGCTGCACCCAAGGCCGAATCAACCAACAGAATCCTGACATGAAGAACAAGATTAGGAAGACTGATTACAAGAAAGACATTTTTTGATGAAGTGGCTGTGGAAGTAAACAAAGCATGATCGATTAACGACCTGACAACTTCAGAATATGGCCATTCATCATTCGCAGCATTAGGGTTGTGAAAAGAAAAATTACTCAGGCCTATATCGAATATCTGACTTTGTTCTTATAAAGACAAAGTGTTCTACAAAATAAATAATACAAATTTGTCTAATTTACGTCTGTAGTTTACGAAAATCGAAGCCAGCATGTAAGTACCTCGTAATTAATGGAAAATTATCATCGAAATAATTTCTCAGTTGTCTTCTTCCTCCTCCGCCTCCTTTCTTCTTTTTCATTTTCATCATCATCTCCTCCTCCTCCTCCTCATCCTTCTTCTTCTTCTTCTCCTAATCCTACTCCTCATCTCCTGTTTATAACCAACTTTACTACTCGATACAAACTCCCCATCTCGTTATTGTTAGTATTCAGTTACACTTTTGCCTTTTAAACAATTATCTCGTGCCTTCTTGACTAATCTGTCATCATCCATTGTTTCAATATGATCGCTTCAGAGTTGACGCCTTTCTTTACTCCAGTTCACTTTATCTTTTGTTTTGCACGCTTCGAAATTGATTTAAACTACAGTATTAATCGTGCCTTTTCGTACCATCCAGACGGTGCAGCGAGAAAAAGGGTAGACTCTGTAAAGAAGGCACTGTGGCCAGCACTACGTTTCTGGCACCTGTTATTATCTTAATGTTACCGATGATAATCATCAACTTGGCATTTGAAAAATGCACCTCCATTTCACAGTGCTGCCGGAAACAGAATCCGAGTTTGCTAGACCGATAGCCAAACACCATACTCATTGATCTACCAAGCTCCCCATGTTTTGTATTCACTACTGATAAATGTGAGAATATAACAATGCAGCGGTAGCCCTGTCTGTTTATGTAACAATAACGGAAGAATCTCAACGTCGCATTTGTCAGCTGCATTGTCACTTCCGTAACCGTAGTTAATATTCTTGTGTAGAACGTTATACAGTAGTCGTTCTTCTTCTTCTTCTTCTTCCAATTGATAAGTGAAAGTAGTGGAATCGTACGAGACATTACGTAACGTTATATAAGCTAACTCGACGAGTTGTGCCATTTTTAAGGCGAACGTTGGAGGCACTACTCGTGTTTAGGAGAAAACACAGTGTGTGCCTTTATTATAACTACTTTTATGGTTTTCCCCGTCGGTCGGAAAGTTTCGGAAAGTGTCACAGTCAGAGCGTGACCGCGGGTCCGTGGTTCTATCATTCGTCACTACACGCTGCGGGCTAGTTGCCGCCGCGCCGTTGCGTGGCGTTCCGGTCACGGTGAAGTTTTACCGGAGCCTTTCTCGCGACTCCCTCCACCGCGTGTACGTGTATAGGCCTACCTCTTGGCGTTTTGCTTGACTACCCGACCACTCTTTCTCCTCTGTTATTTGTTGTTACTTACTAGACAATACTTTGTTTTCCATTTTTTTTGTTCTAAACGAGCGCAATTTCACCGACTTTCCTTGGACAGCGCTTGTACAATGATCGCTGTACAATAAGTAAAAACTGAGTATTCTTCACCGCGGTGTCGCCGGCTCGAAAGTTTTTCAAAAGAGAAATTTTATAACAAAACGTGCGCACGCCTGTAGGCATCTTCTTACATACTTAAAGTATCGAGAAGATGGTTTGGTCTTTTTACTTTAAGTGCCAAAACTGTGTCGCGTATGTCACTACGCCTTCAGTCAAACTGTAGAGTTATTCTTTTCATATTGTTCGTTAAAACTATCAAACTATTCATTTTTGGTCTGATGCCTGTGTGGTATTATGACTGAAATTTACGCCATCTTTGTTACTGATGTTCTTGGGACCAGTATCGTATCTAGAATTAGGTCTTGGCGGGGGGGGGGGTTCGGTTGAATTGACTTCATACAAAAGAAAAAACAAGTCAAGACTAACGCAAATGTTGTTAATAAACTTGTTTGTAGACCTATATTAAAAAAAAAAAAATGGTTACTACTGTATTAGCGTATAGGCCTACAGCTTAGAAATTAACAGCTTCAAAGTTAAGATAATAACAAAATTTCTCGTCAACTTTCGACCCTCTGGGGGGGGGGGGGGAGGAGATCCGTAAATTCGGCCCCTGTTTGGGGCATCAATCACTACTCTGACCGTTCGAGACTCGTCGAATCATCAGTCAGTAACAGAGATAACGGATTAATATTATCGACTCGCATAGTGAAATTGTACGAAGTTATGTGACTATTCTTTCACATATCGCCTGATTATCGTATTTATTACAGATAGATATACGAAGTCATAATCGTCACTTCTCTAGTCTTCACCACATTTATCATTCTGTCCAACAACTCTCTGTCTACATAGTTCAGATTTATCAAATTTCCAACTCTAGTGCTTTGCAATAATATTCTAACAGAGATATTCGATTAAACCAGAAGCCCGTTGTAACTCTAGTCTAGTCTAGTCTAGTATAGTGTTTCCGACTCGTCGTGTGTGCGAACAGAGACAAACTTGTCTGTAGCAAATGGCGCGTGGCCTGCATAGCGTGTTCCATTTACAGGCTGTCTGCATAAATCAACCGTTTGCGTCAACTATGAGAGAGATGCAATCTCAGGCATGCCTCTCTAGTCGTTGTCCGTATGTCGTTAATTTTTCCTTTTGGCTCAAATTAATCTGCTACATTTGCCGGCTGCTTTCTAATGCAGCTGTGTGCCGTAAACGATTATGATTCTAATTAAAACTTGGCAACACTTTGCTGAGTTTCGCGCGTCTCATTTCAACAAGACAGAACGCCTCGCACGTTTGTGTTTCCGTCCGTATAAAATGTAGCAGTTATACACACAAGACCGATGATTTTGTGTATCGCGTTACATAACCCAGCGCTTTCGCTATCGTCCAAGTTTCACCGACTAGTCGTTTGCATCCTTGGACGCAGCCGCGAGAAAGGGGGCGGTAAAGAAGTCTGTGTTTCCGGCACATAAGGGGGGATCAGAATCTGGACCGAAATCAGAAACGAAATTCATGATCTTACAGAAAACGTTGCTCCGAAGTAATCTAATAAACTTTATTTTGATTTAATAAAACTATTTTACTTCGTTCTATTATTGATGTTCGTGTCTTTTAATAATATACTTAAGTTTAGTAATATTTTATCTCAAGCTAAAGTAAAACTTTTACTGATTTCTTTTAATGTAACTGCTTTCAATGAAAATTCATGGTAGTTTATACAAAAATTATCGTACATAAAAATCGTCATGTTTAAATTTTTCGAGTGAAACACCAAATTCAAGCTTCGCTCCGGGTGTATAGTTTTCTTTGCATGTACCTATTATGGGACTTGCAAGAGAAAGAGTTATATACACCTAATACACGTGAATCACATGTATGAACGTGAGCAATACATGAATCATATCATGAACAATTAAATGATATACTAATCATTAATTAAAGGCTTGGATTTGGAGATCGTGCGAGTGAGAAGGTCCTATAAGAGGAATTGGTAATTAGTAATTAGTAAGCTATATTTTCTGTGCGGTCCTCAATCAAACATTTTTCTCAAAAGCGAGGTAAAAATAAAGTGAATAAACACTGTTTTATCTTAACAAACACTAGCTCTTCCGCGTGTTAAAAATTTAGAACTTGCTTATTTTTAATAAAATCAAGATTCAAACATTTTTGTGAGACGTGATACAAAAACAAAAACACAAAGGCACCATAATGAACATTTGGGAAAATTTACAAATATACAAACATAAAACACAAAACAAACTAATACCTGAACAAATGCAAATCAATACAAAACATGATACAATTTTTCAAAACACTCGACATCGAAAATACACAAAATACTAATATATACACCATAATCCCACACAATAATAACAATTTAAAAAACAAAAAACCAATGGGAAGCCATAACAACAGCCAACCAGCACACAGGTACTCCACAAGATTCAAAATTAGAAGGTTGATGACTAATTCGAAATGAAGGTTGATCACTAAGGATCGCGAAACATATTCCAAATAAGGAAAAATAACATCTTGAGGTAAAATAAATAAATTTTAAATATATTATATACATCAAGACAGACTGTAGCAAAAAGCGTTTGAAAAAACAAAATTGTTTAATGTAATGGCCATACCTGTTCCCGATCTACATTTGTGAAATCTGACGATAAAGGGGTGACAAAACTGACTTATAGAAACTCCTGAAATGACGTTTCTAAGGCGGATGGAACGTTAAGCCCGGACGCACACTGGAGCGACATTTTGTTTCGCGACAGAACCGTTTTGGCGCATTGTGTCGCTAAGCGTCGCAGATGACTCTATTTCCATCAGGGTCTATAAAGCGCCAAACACTGGCTGCGACGTTGTTTAGTGACGTCGCGAGGCCCCTCACGACTAAAGGCGAGGCTCCTTCAATTTATGTCTCGCAACAAAACTGCTTGCGACGCTTTGACCTGCCTATGCGCTGGATTCTAACCACAGAAGATTTATATTGGACCTACCTAGTCCATGCATACTATTTTAATGCCTGTCACGAACCTACGAACCACACGCTTTCACAGGTCAAAAACAGCTGACAAGAAATTGGTTTGTCGTAAGACAATGTCTCACGTCTCTCTCCACCGAAGCGACGCTTTGCAACACGAAGCGTCGAAACGGTTCTGTGGGAAACAAAATGTCACTCCAGTATGCGGGCGGTCTAAGAAGATGTAAGGGCCGAACTAAATACGTTTTCTATGAATAGTAGAACAGAAGAAAGAAAACAACAGTGGACGGAGTACGTTTAGAGAATAAACGGACTGGGACAGGACCTTGTGGATAGGATCTTGCAGAGACGGTTGCAGTGAAGAGGAACAGGCCACAAACCTGCGACAACTAGGAGAAAACCTATGGAGGGTTTTCAGGCCCCCAAGCCCGCCTATAAGTATGTCGTGTTAAATACGGGGACAAGCTCTTGTGAAATGTCTGTCGGAAATTGTAATTAGTACTTACACTATAAACTAATTGTGTGTATGTGTGCGCGCGCGCGTGTGTGAGTATGTCAATTGTTTTTGAACAAGCGAGTTATCACTTTCAACCATTTTGGCATTTGTCTGTCTGCCTATTTATCTATCTGTTTGGGGTGTGTCCCGCGATAACTTTCGAACGCATCAACCGATTTTCGTTAAAACGTGGCAGGCGTATCCTTACTTTTACCCTGCAGAGCCCTATTGTTTTTTAGATTGATACCCCCGAAAATAGGGGACGAGAGGGCAAAAATTTGAAAAAGTCACAAAAGCCCATGTCGGGTATCAAAGTAAAGGGAATTTTAGTCACAATCATAGTATAGTGTTCGTTTTAGAAAATTTGTAATTTTTTGGATGTCAGGGCCCTAAAAGTGGGCGAGCATTTTGATAAAATCGCAAAACTTCATGCGGGGTGTCAAATTAAAGAGGGGTTTTAACCAACATCTCAACGTAGTGTTAAGTTTTGGAAATTCAAAAATTTGGGACCCCAGGGTCCAGAAAAAGAGATAACAGATCTGTAAAAAAATTGTGAATACAGCAGGGCGTCAGACTAAAAAGAATTGTAACCCAGATGCGACCGTTTCGAATTTTTTGTGTTTATTGTGTGCTCTAAATTGTTATAATACTAAAGAAACAGTAGAGCAATCAGTATTTTTTGTAAATTTTCCATAATTTAAAAATTATCTAATTTTGAATTTATGTAATAATAAAAAATGTTCTTGGTTCAGACTATTGAGTGAGCTGTGCATCAGGGAGCGTACTCCATACTCGTTATTATAATTTTATGTAGTGGCCCATTTCTGTAGTTTATTAGTCTGTTTTCTTTACGACACTCTATTGGAAACCGGTACTGCCGAGATGTCGTCGGACACTGAGAGACGGTACTCGGTCGCGCCACTGGACCGATGCAGCCAGTGCCGAGATGTCGTCGGACGCTGAGAGACGGTACTCGGTCGCGCCACTGGACCGATGCAGCCAGTGCCGAGATGTCGTCGGACGCTGAGAGACGGTACTCGGTCGCGCCACTGGACCGATGCAGCCAGTGCCGAGATGTCGTCGGACGCTGAGAGACGGTACTCGGTTGCGCCACTGGACCGATGCAGCCAGCAGCAGTGGTTAAACCGGTTGCGTGCATTTCTCTCTTTTAATTTCATTATTTTTTTCGACGTCTTGAATTCATACCTGAATTGTTCCCGGCGTCTTATTGTATCCAATCGCTTCGTCAAGCAAATCGATAGCGTTCACTGAGGCGCGATCCGTCACTACTACAAATTATAAAAAACCGCCTGTTTTTTATAGATCTCGTTTAAATTTTGGAAACCATTCGATAACTGACTGCTCAACTTACGTAACTTCTACGTTTTTTTGCCCAGTAATACATAATCATACATATGATAAGTCCGTGAGAGATGGACCACGGTTTTTCTTTGTTCTCTAAAACCAATAAGTTAATAAATACTTCACTTTTCAGAGTGTATATGTATAGTAACTAGCATATTTATATTTATGCCATCATTATCATCATCACGGAAATGTAACTGCCTGACCGTCAGCTGAAACATTCTGATGAACATACCTCCACCCTGTCCTACTTTATGAACCTCTCTTCGCGAGGCAACACCGCGATACTTAAAATTATCGCGTACAGAATTTTGATATTTTCATTCCAGACCCCGGTTATTCTGCATTTTCTGAGACAGCCATGTGCTCTGTTTTATTGTAATTCGATCTAAAGTTTACGTTGTTCCGTAAAGTTTTCTTAGCTCCAAACTTAAATCTTCGAGTCATTACTTGACCGCTGAGTCTAAATTCTACGTTGTCCTTTTAAAACAAATTCTTCTACTCGAGTGCATATAAACGTACCTATTATGTTCAACTGTTTGGTTATACTGATTCACCTGTCACAAACAGTATCCAAAGATTCCAATCGAATGTACTCTGTACGACTTTACACGCCACAGTATTCTATCTAGTCCATTTGTTGCCAAAGAAATCCACACATTTTCAAGCACGTTCTATCATCAACGTACACTGAGCAGTAAGACAGAGTTTTTTACTGTGAAAAGAGCACTTCGGCAAGTGTAACAACAAGAAGCCTTAAGAGACACCCGTCTGGGATCTGAAAAGTGAAGACCGTCTGATTTTCCACAAACTGCGGACTGAGAAAACGAAAAACATCACAATGGTTCTCAGGTTTTGCAAAATGGTTTTTCTACACACGATATCTCATTTACCTGTTTGCTTATTGCCGCAAGTGTATCTGTGTGTAGATTGTAATTCTTAAATAAATAAATTAATTTAATGAAGTTTTCTAGCCCTATAACAGGCGCCTTCAATATCCGACGCCTCTTTGATCGTCAGCAAATAGTAAAGGGTACAGGATGGCGTCCTTGTCTCCGACTACGCCCGTGAGATTGGTGAAAAAAAGGTGTATTGGTGTTCGGTCGTCTGTATTAATGAAATAAAGAAGCTGTTATCTAATCAAAGTTTATCATCTCCACACACGCGACTGTATGAGTGAAAAATTGATTACCTTTATTTTGGTAGCTTTTGATCCCTATACGCGCCGCTACGGAACTACTGCTGAAAGTTTCGTTCGAACTCATTTTTTATACAAACATTCTGACCTTTTGAGTCTAAAACACACAGAACACACACACACACACACACACACACACACACACACACACACACACACACACACACACACACACACACACACACACACACACACACACACACACACACACACACACACACACACACACACACACACACACTCTCTCTCTCTCTCTCTCTCTCTCTCTCTCTCTCTCTCTCTCTCTCTCTCTCTCTCTCTCTGTTCGATTTCGTATTTTTCTCTTACCTTTCAAAGTCAAACGTCCAGTCGATTATACATTAAAGCCGCCATTAACTGTAAAACTATCAATCTCCACGACAAGGTTAGAGTCACTTATATTTTCTTTGTTGTGTCTAGAGGTCTTCACATTGATTTAAATATTTCTATAAATAAAAATTTGTCGCTTGGCTAATGTGATATGTGAACGTGGAGAATCATTTTTTGAATCAATTTTTAAATTTTAATTGCGAACCCCGAACAGATATTAACAAATCAGCCTACCACGCACAGTTCAAACATTAATTACTAATAAACACTGTTTATTTTGTTTGTTGATCTCGAATATTTGTTTACAATTTTTACTAAATCAGCTGACAGTATGTTTGAAATTCAGCAGACATGAATGTGTTAGACACTGTCTGTTGATTTTCAATAAGACTCTCTCCGAATTTGGAAACCCGGGTTCGGTTTTGTTATTACAAAACGTTTTGACGGTTAGAATCTATTATTTCGTAAGAGATTACATAAATCGATCGTTCCACCACAATATGTTATATCACACTGGACATTATGCAGCGTATAAATTTAGCTTAATACAGCGACGAATTTTCATAGTAAAAAAAAACGAGAAACGGACTGGTGGACTCGGGACCAGACATGCGTTATGAAACTTAAGACATGGAAGCTAGTTTATTAACAAATATTCTTTCCAGGTTAACGCGTTTGTAATGCCAGCAAGAGACATACGAGCAATAGAGCGTTAAGACAGAGACACACAACGCGACTGAATCTCATTCAACCGAAAATATTACAGCGGCTTTTCGTAGATCTAAGCAAGAACTGAAACTAAAACGAGATTGAAACCAAGACTAAGAACCGGCCACGTGTTCGTTATCGACAGACCTAAAGGAATCTGCACCCTCTCACCGTCTTCATCAGTTGTGTAGTTGTGTCCCAATAACCGTACGCACACTCACTTTCCATATTTCGATTATGCGATTATTGACATCGATATGTAGTGAATATAGCATATAATTTTAGTTTGATAATAGAAATCGTCAAAAGAAATGTTTCTAGTAATAACATAACTCCGATGTGTGTCTGTGACGCCAAACGTTGGCGCTGTTAGGTTAACATGCAAACTAAAATTACAATATTGGAAACAAATATGCCTTTAAAATAATACTCGCTCTTTGGGAAATTCACGTAAAAAGGAATTGCAGTAAGGCCGGATGCTATACATGTCTCCCATTTTTTGCTTCGCACAAAATTCGCTTGCAGTGGAATTTTCGAGATTTTACTAAATAACATAAAAGAATATTGACAACCTAACGAATAACAAATCTTGTTTTCATTTGTTAATACATTGTTTTTTTTTGTTTTAATCTTGGTATTCAGAAATAATTGTAGACATTCATTTTCTGTTGTCGTTTTGTTAAAAATACGTTATGTTCTTTGTTCTTTGTTTTTAATGTTATTCTCTTTCAAGCATTGTATATACACATTGAACGTCATATTTTTCTTAACCAACTTTTATTTTTTTGGCCAGTAAGCTAAAAATCATCATCGTCTAACCACACACATGAAAACAGCACGTATTATCGCTTTACGTTAAGAAACAGAATAATGTACAATGAGTACATTTCTTCTTCTTAACATCGTAGTACATCGATACAATCACGTATTAAAAATATCGAAAATGTAGTGTAGTTACGGATATTGGGAAAGTACCGATTATTTTATAATAAAAAATATATAAAAGTAAAAGTAAAAGCATATATCAGAAATTCACTTGAGTATCGAGATTTTCTCCTTGTAACGTTGAAGCATTATTTTTTTAAACATTTTTGTACTACAACTAAGAAAATATTTATGTAGCACTTTAAAGTTAGTCCTAATGAAAATTGTCCTTTGTATCATAAATTATTCCATTGGACAACTCTTCTCTCTCTACACTCACATTCCACGCGGCCACTGGAATTCAGGCATTTCGTCACTGTTGTCCGGGACTGTAGAATAGCCGTGCTGTTAAGATATCGAAGTCTCCGTTCGTGGTTCACTGCTGTATTTCTTATTTCTTCATATTTCTTCATTGGCTTTATTAAAGGCATAATGGTTACTGCCATTCCGGACTTATCATAATATGTGTGGTTCGTTTACACATTAATATGCAGTGACTGTATAATTTTGATCTTTGTGGTGGCGCATATCCAAAGCTGAAACCCGTACGTCCCATCGACATCCGTCACATATGTTCAGTTCAGAGTGTTTTCTTTCCGAGTTGCCATTGAAAGTTTCTGTACTTTGTAATTTGTAATTTAGTTTTTTTTTTTTTTTTAGTTGCAACATCAACCCTCGTCATGAGTTTAGTCGAGCGTCAAATATCATTTTATACACTTAACTTCATTTTTACGTTGAATTACTTGTGAATTGATTACTACAAGCCCTTTTAGACTTTTGGTTTGTGACGTTTATGTGAATCATTGTTCACGCATTGAATTTAACTCGCTACAAGAGTAAACAAATAAAATGGAACCTAATAAGAACAATTCCAACAAGCTGTACCAAAAATATGTCTAAAATAAGAACAAAAGGAAGGAGAAGTAGAGTTCGGTCTTATGGGAGAACAATATGAAAGACATTACTAAGAAAAGGTAAGATCAAAGGAGAAATAAAGCAGCTGTCTCGAAATATGAACAGCCATAAAAAATAGGAGAGGACCCAACGCGTAAGGCAAACACGGGAAAGAAAAAGAAGCAGAAGAAGAAGCTTAATTTGTCAGTTTCTAACTGAACACCGACTTCGCCCACGGCTTATCGAAATTAGAATATTCAGTTTGAAGATTTTGTTGGGAACTTAAGAAATGCACATTCTGCAAAAATATATTTTACATTTGTATTGTATGTCTGTCTCTAAGAAACCAGAATTCTGTAACGTAAACCAGTATGGTTTACGAAACCTGTTCTGCCGTAAATGTAGAACGGGTTGCTACACGTACAGCTGGACTGCACGCTGACACGGATTGCTCCTCAGTGTTACGTCACTTTTACGTACGAGAACAATGTCTGCGGAATGTTGTAGTTTCGCAGACCTGCAAAAAGTTTTAGCAAAATTTGTGTTAAATTTTCAATATGTATGTATATATTGATGCATGCGGACCTTTTAGCGTCTACCTATGGTTTCCCTCCTTTACCTTTCTCCTCCATTCACCCGTATTCTCATACACGTTTTCATTAATGGTCCTAACCGCCAGAGCTTCCCGAACATCTTCACCTGAGGGTTTTCGTGCTGGGCACTCTCGTGATCTCCTGTCTGGGGACTTTCCATTATAAAATTTGCTTAGCTAGACTCGTGCCCAAAATTGGTTTATCACAGCCACACCAAATACTTGTCATCTTTCCATTTTCTATAGTCTGTGCAAACTTTATAAAAAAGCATTATTCTTATGGACTACAGTCCTGACAAACGTAACATGATTATTGGTTGTGGTCGAACATTCCCCTCTCTCTTTCGCACTCTACACACACACACACTCTCTCTCTCTCTCTCTCTCTCTCTCTCTCTCTCTCTCTCTCTCTCTCTCTCTCTCTCTCTCTCTCTCTCTCTCTTTTATATTACATACACACAGCAATGTTTGGACACATTCGCACGAAGCAATGAACAGTAGGTATCAGTAAGTTATAGGTGTTTGGCTCGTACGAAATCAGTTCCATGAAATACCATCACCTTGGTCTTCAATGTGGAGATCTGTAAACCGAAATCCTTGCAAATTCGACTCAATGAGTGTACAGCCATCTGCAAGCAGTTCAAAGGATTGCCTGGTCATCAGTAAATAACAGCGTATCAACTGCGGAGTTGCCAGTAATAATATCATGTTACCAATATCTTATCATGTTCTATCTGTTATTCTCCTCAACGTCGTCATTTAGCGACTTGTGTTTTTGTCTCTTGGTTGTTGAGGTTTCTAGTCTAGCACCTGCTACATACGCCGGTAAAAGCCTCACGGTAATTTTTGTATATTCTTGTTTTAATTTCCAAACTTAAAAGTGTATTGTTCCACATAAAATCGTCAATATACATGCTTATATTCTGTTTGCTTTCGCTATTTGGCAACGCATTTCTGTTCCTATTGAACCATAGCTTATTATCGTTATCCCTAGGTAGTTGACTTCCATTATCTGCTCCACAATTTTATCATCTAATACTAATTTTGCATACCACTGGTGTATCAGCGATAGTCATGCCTTTTATTTTAGCTATGTAGATCGCCATATAATGTTCTTGCGCTCGTTGTTAAGTTTGAGCAGAAGCCTTTGTAAATCATCTTCGTTCTCAGCTGTGATAACTACATCATCATCATAACTTATGATGTTTACATTTAGTATTACTCATTATACAACTTTTCTGGTTTTGATGGTTATTATTGTTTCATCCATTACCAAGTTAAAAAATAGGCGACTAAGCGAATCCCCGAGTATTATGATTATATTAATTAAAATCTATTCATGTTTTACGTACCGAGTCACTTTATGGTTAATATAATTAAATTACCTTATTCGGTCCACCTTAGTGACACAGCTTCTTTCGTTCAATGACGTGTTTCTGGATGAAATCCCATCTTTAGATACACAATATCAATTCAAAACGTAAATGTATACCACATTTTGTGGTTATGTCATAATTTAAAATGTTTAAAATCTTTTAAATAAAATATACAAACCATATATATATGTGTATATACATATACATATGTACATACATATACATACATATATGTGTGTGTGTATATATATGTGTACCATATGTGTATTTTTAGTAAAATATACACATCTTTAATAATATGTATATTATATATTTTTTAATACGCAAATGTGGTATACATTTACGTTTTGAATTGATACGCGTATTGTGTATTTGAAGATGGGATTTCATCCCGAAACGCGTCATTGAACGAAAGAAGCTAGTGTCACTAAGGTGGACCGAATAAGGTAATTTAATTATATTATATTAATTACACTGATTGAATGTTCGGTCGGAACTTGGTAGACATTTTATTAATTCTTGAATTTAATAAATAAACACTTGGTATAGTTCTATACATGCTTTTTACTTTCCTGACAACTGTTTCACCAGTTACGGCGGCTTCAGTGGTTAGAACTAAATTCATGCTTTCATTATCCAAGCCACTTGTACGTATATGAACAGAATAAAATATACCTCTTTTACCCGTGTAGCGGCTTTTCCTTTTTTATATTTCACTACGCGTTTCTGGACTTGCGTCTCATCTTCAGGTGTAATCCCTCCGTAAAGTTCGTCAGATAATTAAAACAAATTACATATAATTTACACACATGTTGTAAATAAATATAAAATATATGAACACGTAACACACGCGGGGTTGTTTGTGCGCACCACGGTAACACTATTATATTGGTAACGTAAAAAAGGAAAAGCCACTAGACAGATAAAAGAGGTAAATTTTATTCTATTCAGAGGTTAGATTTGATCTACCAAAGGTTTATTTATTAAATGCAATTATAGATTAAATTAATATTATTTTGACTGTGAAAATGGTTGCCTTTCTTTATTCGTTATTAGATATTAGAAGCAACAATAATTTAAAACATTAAAAACTGTAATTAACTTAGGTTTACCGTGTGGAAAGCCTACATGTTACGGTCATAAAACTTTCGGATTTACGCATTTACCGCGTGCCTCAAGACTTGCCAATACTGTGTTGTCTAGGCGCATTCTAAATCCCTAGGTATCGGTATACAACACAGATACAAATGCACCACAGAGCATTGACTATGTTGTTAAAAATTTTTGAACTTCTGAGTAAATACAACTATTTCATTAACGACTTGGAACACAAAGTTTTTTATGAGTAAAAACATGAAGTTTTACCTTACAACCTGAACCGGTTTTCACTTTTAAAAAGCTTCTTCAGAGGTAAAACATACAAGGTTGTACAACAGTACATAAAATCATGTACAACATACCTTCAGGTTGTAAGGTAAAACTTTATATTTTTACTCATAACAAACTTTGTGTTCCGAGTCGTTAATGAAATAGTTATATTTAGTTAAGTAACGGACTACGAAATCCAAGAATTTAACTTCTGAGTCTTTTTAATATGGTTCTGTTTGGTGCAATCTACAAGCTGTAACTAAAGGCTACATTGAAACAACGTTCATGTTCTGGTTATATTTGTCAGAATGTTGTTATTATGTGTCGACAATTTGGACTTAAGCCAATACATCAGACCGTGACGTAGGTAATCACAGTAATTTATCTTTACGGTAAATTCAGCTGTTTGAAACGGTAATGAGATACGCGCCAACGATTTGCTAATTATATGTACAATGTTCCGGTAAATTTTTGCATCAAATTATGCGCTAATGATATATTTGAGAAAGCATAAGTCAGTTATTTCAAGTTTAGTTGTTTTGAATAATCTTGTTGTTGTCGTTCTTCTACCTTTTGTTGTTATTCTTCTTCAGGTTATTCGGTCATTACTTGTTCCGTTCCTGCCTGTCAGTCGGTGTTACCTTGGTGGTAACTGTCAGGGAACAGGAACATTGGTACTCTTTCTGCTGTTGAGATGTTACTTTTATTGAAAATAATAATAACTACGATAATGATGATGATGATAATAATAATAATTGGACACCAAAGACCAACCTGGACAATGAAAATCAACTATGGTGATATCAAAAGATCATAAAGTTAATGTACTTAGATGAGATTCTGATCCTGAGCATCAATGAGAAAGCAAGGTTTGAAGGAAATGCGATAATAATGGAGACGACGCTCCATAAATACGATGCGATAATGCGATAAATGCGAGATGCGATAACAAATACAGATCGCTACTCCACCAGGACAAATTCAGACATTACACTATGGTAGTCAAACGAGAATGTTTGCATATGGCAGAGAAAACAACTGGTAGAGGTCTCTAGGAAACAGAAAAGAAAGAATTGAAATTTTTAAGGAAAATCCTTGGAAAATGTCAACATATGCGTTTAAATTTTATTTAAGACCAAATCGAGACCTGTATGAAAAATTTGAGAAGATCTATAAAGAAACGACGAATGGTTTTCTCTGAAAATCTTAGAAGGACGGAAAGCTAGGGAAGATAGCAGACAAGATCTTCACTTTCCAGAAAAACAGAAAGACACGACTACCATGACCGAAAAAGTTCATCAGGATCTAGACAAATGTAGAATCAGGGGAGAAGTTGTAGGTAACAGATAAGTTTTCAGTCGGAAAATTGCAAAGATGAAGTATCGTTTCGAAGAGAGACCAGCAAGAACGAGCCAGAGAATGAAGAAATACTGACGAAGGTGAAAAACTCAAGAAACTGAAGGGAGTTGTGTAATCGTAACACATAGACGGCCGAAACGGGAAAAGGGAAGAGGAATAATAATAATGATGCTTTTTATTCGTTTCAAAAAGAATACAACACAAAAAACATATTTTATAGCTTGAATTAAATTCGTTAGCTGGATAGTTGCAATAAAACAATACAATTTCAAATGAAAGCAGAAATAAATATAACTTAATAATAACAAATAAAAAAAGAAAAACACTTTCATAACATACAAACTTAGCAACAATAAAATACGTACCTAACAAAGCCTCTATACTGAAAATAAATTTTTCCCAAATGCAAGTCAACGATGTACTCTCGGAGATGCGTGCGGACCAGATTCATATCGTAGCTGACACAAACTAATCATCTATCCGTCATTTATAATCCAATCTGATTTCAATTTTTACAAAACAAACTTGTTCTTGTATGGTCACCATACTTATAAATTTATTGCCTTGCAAAATTTCCTTTCGAAATGTACAGACAACAGAAGACAATAAAAAACGATAAAATTTGAATCACGCTGCATTCGTTTTACCAAAAATCTTACCTCCACCTTGTCCAAACTGCTGAGGTGCATTACTTCCATTGTTATGTACTGATTTGAACACTAGTTGAACATGCAAATTCCTACGTTATTTATACTGAAAAAGTCTAGGAGCGTACCTCAATCTCAAAAAATCTAAAAATTGAATGAAAATACAGTTTGTCTACTTTCTGCGGACATATCATTTCCACCGTGGGCACTATAATTTACCAGTTTAGTTGTTGTAAGGTGTATCGGATGTGTCTATACGTAGACGAATTAGAGTAATTCGGGTGTGATTATTTTTACCTATTAAACCTATTAATACAAATTGTGACTGTCGATCTGTCTAGCGTTCAATAATTTATGTCATTGTTTTACTAACTTGCTCCATTCAATCCTCGTAGCAATATTTGATTCCAAAATACAATTATAATGAAGTATAGATACTATAATACACGATATAACGAATTCACAAATTTACAAACATTTGTACACATTTACAGACACCATTTACAAAACTTCCTAAATCACCACTTTTATTGAAGTATTGCATTTTGTTGAGTTATCCAGAACATTGAGTTTCCAGCAAATCATACCGCGTATCTCCATTATAAGTTTGTCTTCTTAACATTATCAGCTTCCAGCTTGTTAACACTTTGTCATTCCAGCTCTTTCTCGTGGTCTGTCATGAACTCTCTTACGGCTCTTAAGATTTTCAGACTCTTCGTCGTGGTGGTATCATTGGACCTGTTCTCTCCTGTTTTACCAAGTTTTCAATCGGCGTCCCACAATTTGGCGTCTCTTATGTTTATAGCGATAGAACACTTTTGTTCTATCCCTTCTCTTTTGATCTTCTTCCCAGTATGCTTTGTACCTCAGTACTTTCGGATCCTCACAAGAGTCTCCGTATGGTTTCGTTTCTTATTCTATACTTTTTTCTTTATACTTTAATTCTTATGACAAAATTTTACCTTTGGCGTTCGGAGTCTTTGTTCTTTTGCTCTTTGCTATCCACTTTTCATTACCGCACTTTCTGGGGAGAGCCAAAGTATTATATATGTATACTCATATCTCCAATCTGACTTTCTTCATCTCGTGTTTTGGGTGTACCATCATCAAGTTTTCGTAGGCTTATGCACAACTTTTATTTTACTTTTAAATTACTTTTTTTTGCTCGATTCTTCAGTTACACTGCTTTCTTGAAGTCTCCTCTCCGATTTGTCAACATTTGCGGACAATCTTTTGTGTTCTTATGTCAGCTACCTGAATCTACTTACGCTTTTAAATTTGAAACATTACTTCCCGTTCCACATCGGTTAACAAAATGAGTTTCCATTCAGAGATTTATATTACATTTTGTTATAAAGGACGACTTCACGAGAGAAAACTAGACTACCAATGACGGTTTTCAAGTAAGTTACCACAGAGTGAATACTAAGTAGGTAATGGCACATTAAGTTCTCTTCACTTTATGAATAATTTCCTGATATAACAAATTTAGTATGAGAATAAATTTCTATGTATTTACACGCAGTTCGCTAACAATAAAGATTTAAAAACAGCCTTGCTAGAGTCTCCTTCCTACCGACGTAAACGTTTTTCTTTCACATTAAATTTTTCATTATTTTAATAAATGTCAGCACCGTCATTGTTATTGTCGTTGTTGTTCGTGAGTGTAGTAATAATTTTTTCGTGTTCAGTTTGATTGTGTTTGTTCACACAGCAAATATTAAAACTTTCTAATGTACAACACGATTGTTAGTTGTATGAGCGCGTTAGGTAACTGCCACTTTCTACACCAGAGGTCGTTGGCCGCGCCTTTTCTCTCTCCGTATGGATACCACTACAGCAATATAGGTGACATTACGATTTTGTATGCTCCGTTCTTTTTGCCCGTTTCAAATGTCCAGCCGGGCAGAAAATTACCAGCTAATAACTCTAATTGAACCTAAATGCGTATACTGTAAATGTTTTTATGCAATTGTTTTTTCCTCAAATTATTCCTTTTTTTATTATAATTCACTTGCGAGAAAAAACGTTATATCATTGTTAAAGGTTCATTTTAGTAGCTGCTTTTTCGTCAAGAAATTTTAAATATTTAAATTGTAAGCCTTAATTAAGTGACCTTTGTTATGTTTGGCCCATAAATTTGCTTACAAAAATGTCGATTGCTTATAAAAATAAGCCCAGCTAAAAATAATTTACTACAAAAGAGCGACCAAAAGTATTTCATATACAAATAATTTTAATTCATGTCTCCTTGTTTAGTAATTATTAATAATATTTTTTTTTATTTTGTAGAAGAATATATTTTTTTATATAATTTGTTTTAAACTGTTTCGACAGTATTTTTTACTGTCATATGTCGAAACAGAGGAAGACAGATTATAAAATATAAAAAAGTATTCTTGTGAAAAATTTAAAATGGATTAAAAGATTAACAATTAGCAATATGTACAACACAGAAAAGCGTAGGCCTACTTGAAACCGAATATCTATAAATCAAACAACTTAAGCATGTACAAAAATTTGTTAGTGAATTCAAAAACAGATAGCCTACTGTAAGAGTAATAAAAAATATACTGAAGTCAAAAAATGAATATATTAAAGAAAATACAATTTGTTTAAGATAATTTATTGACAGGAAAGCATATACAAAATGTGATAAGGTTTGTTTAAGTTTAAACACATAATTTTAAAGAAAAGATCAAGAATTAATGTTAACAAAGAATTTATAACAATACCCAAAAAAACTTAACAATAGATAATTTAGAACCTAAATTCAAATAATTATATTTAATAAATTTATTTTAAAATCCAATTTCATGATTTCGTTAAAGAAATCAATTCAATATTAAAAACAATGTAATCCGTTTTTTCTTCAAAATAAACTGCTCCTTGACCTGACATTAAATTATGAAAATGTATGAAAATTATTCTAATAAAACATTCTTGACAGATGTATACAAGTAAAGTATAATCTATCGTGGAGTACCAATTATAAAACAGATTCCTCTGATTAGATAAATTACCGCCAAATTCTTTGAATTTAAAGATCAAAATACAATTTGACTCCAGAGATGTATAACAAGTTCTGTTGTAAACATTTTACAAAATATTTAAAAATTATAATAAAGAAATACATTCAACGGGAAGCGCGCAAAATTAGAAGTTAAATAAAACTATATGAACTGTATGAAACTGTTAAAACTGTAAAATACTTCTTTATTTACTTGAAAATCCGGGGGTCACAGTGATGTTACCGATAATCACGTTACAAAGAGTATTCCCATTGTTATGTGGTTCGATGTGTCTGTGTATTGTTATTCATGACTCTTTCTCTTGTGCATTTCCAGTTTTAGCTGGAACTTAATAACGTAGTTTTAGTATAAATAGGCCTATCCTATATAGGGCTTCATGTTTATCAATCTATAAGACTTGTTGAATCTTTGGATGTTTAGAGAAATTCCTTCGCGCTGTCGCAGACTTAGAAACATTTCTATAGAAATACGTTGCATTTTGTGCATGGGAGTAACAATATTTACTTAGGCTATACATATATGTTGTAATATGTACATGTTACCGTTAATATAATAAAAATAAGTAAGTAAAGATGACTTTTGTATTATATTTTTAGATAAGAACTAACCGAAATGATGACAGATTTTTATGAATATTTCGTAAAAATTTTGTAAGTCGAAAATGCAGTGACTGCATTTCGCCTCTGCATAAAATAAATAAATAAATAAAGGCTTAAAAGTAGAATTTTTCCCGAGATCCACATTCTTTCTTACCTGACTATTCAAGTCACTTGGTTGACGCTTACTTTGATTCATTCTCTGTTAAGCCTCAACATCTTGCAACGTTCCCCTCTCTGATTACAAGCATCGGTTGCGAGATGTACGAACATTTTTGATAACTGTGTATAGTCCACTCCAGGAATATTCCTTATCAACATCATCTTCAGCAAGAATTAAAACAAAAACGGTTTGTTCCGGTCCCAAGCAGATAAACTAAAGCTGGTCACTCCAACGCTTCTCCGGACGTCCAACATCTCTCTGTCCTTCCGGCTTATAATTCCACAGTTGTTCGGGGATGCGGCAGTCATCCATTCGGACCCAACCATTTTATCCGATATTGGGCAGGAAAATTTCTAACGTAACAAAATGATGTCCGCAAATCCGTCTAAACGAGCGCTCCGGGATAATACTCGGAAGAATTGTTGCATTGCGATCCCAGTACAGTAGCACTGATAGTTTCACGGGGCATGTTCTCCAAACACCGTTTTAGTATATCAGTAACACAACAAACCATTGTTTGCATGACCAAATTTAATTCATTGCATTAGTAAATCTGTGTGTAATTGAGCACGATTGGATAACACTTTATCAATTACGTGTGGAAAATCGATTGACCAACAAATAGCGTTACATACCTCGGGATCCGCCTTGACAGTCTTTTCACCTGGTGGACATACTCTCCACCAGCAAATGGCCCAAAGACGGCACTCGCACCGACCCCTACATTCAGCAACGCCATTACTCGTCACCTGAGCATTGCCCCATATACATAGTTTCCTAAGTGTTCCGGCTTCCTAGGGAGATCCTACACAAAACTCGCATGGAACGATACCTGCAGTGCACCGAAGCCAACTATCTTATCTCAAACCAGACAAGTCAAACCACACTTTATACCAGAAAATGCATAAATTATTTTTATTACGTCCTTTATAAAACCCTATCGCGTAAATTTTACAATCAATGTATAAGTACAGTCTACACTAGAAACGCTTCTAATGTGTCTGTATAATGTTGGACCATAAACCCAGATTTCTTAACATAAACTCGTGTTTACCCATTTAGTAGACCATACCTGTCCAGCAAATCAATTCAGTTGCCTCCCTTCGTGGCGAAAACCTAATAGAGGCTTAGAACACGGTACCATCGCGGACTTATCCTTGTTGAACAAATAACAAAATTTAATTAAGAAAGTTGTGTTAGTGGTTATAATCACAAACAGAATTAACACTGTTGCACACCACTATAGAAAAATTATTCCAATTAGTGCTTTCAAGCTTCACAGTTCATCATCAGATCGGAAAAATTTGACGAAAATGTTTTTCCGATCTGACAATGAGCTGTGAAGCTTGAAAGCGCTAATCGGAATAATTTGTCTATAGTGGTGTGCAACAGTGTTAATTTTGTTTGCAAATAACAAAATTATATAATTGAATAGGTTCTCGGTTTTTTTGTACTGGTATATAAAACTGACAAATCCCTACTCTGTTTGAACAGGAAGTTGATGACCAGCCTCAGTATCAGCACCTAGTGGATCCACTTCAGCCTGAGGAGAGCTCGGAGTCGAAACATGAGAGCCTCGTACCTCCGCTGCCACCACAGGGTGCTCAGCAGGAGCCGCCTTCGCCCATCCAGATAAAGCTACCCCTACAACTGGACTTCGACGAAATCGCTGGGGTAAGCTATTTAATTTGTGATTTTACTCCGACTGTTTCAGCTGTATTGCATGACTACCAACTGTACGGAAAGATAACTAGTCGATACGTCATTGGAATATGGTTAATAGATAGGCGTTTAGAGTAAGGACTACCACAATAGGCAAGTGTAAGGAAATTTAGATCATGTTTTTGTACGACCAGTAATGCAGAATACCTGTAAATATTTATTTCATTTATAGAAATTGAGTAAAAGAGAAACTGAAATTGTACAGCTTTAGTAGATAAATTTTATATTTCAGGTAACTGCATTAAATTTGAAAAAACAATTTTAATAACAGCTATTGTTACATGCATGACTACCAACTGTACGGAAAGATAACTAGTCGATACGTCATTGGAATATAGTTAATAGAGAGGCTTCAAGAGTAAGGACTTACACAGTGAGCAAGAGTAGAGAATTTTAAGTCATAGTAATTGCACAAAATTTGAATAAAATATTTTAATAACAGTTTCTGTTAACTTATTTTGCCAGGAATATTAACATAGAGGTTTTATCTAACAAGTTTGAGAGAAAACCTTGTACATGTATTTCATTTTTCAGTATGATAAGAGGTATTATTTTAAGTGGTAAAAAATTGTTTGGTCTGATATCGTGATGGGTGTGTGATGAGTGGCATTTTTCACGTTTAGCACTTTCATAAGTGTCGGACTGGAGCACAGATCCTGCTAACTACTATCATAAAGTAAGTTCCATTATAAGTCATGTGCGCTGTCAGTGGAATGTTGAGAAACAAAACTTTAGGACAAGGATATGTCCGCCCATCCATGCGGTATATCCGATGAGTTGGTTACCCGACTAGTCATGTTCGCGACTCGGTTTTGTTCGTATCCAGATACCGATCAGTAGTCGTGCTGAACAGTTGTCATCCTTACCAGTACGGTTTCAGAACGCTGTAACCCACTTTGTCACAGCCACAACAACTAGGACAGTTTTCGCAATGGCCCGTTTTACCGTTCTGAACACTTGGTTTTACACATTTTTATAAATTCTTGTTCATCATCTTTAACAAGAATTAAACAAAAAACTAAAAAATGTTTGTTCCGGTCCCAAGCAGATAGACTATAGCTAGTCACTCCAACGCTTCTTCAGGCGTCCCACACCTCTCCGTTATTTCGCTTATAATTTAGTACTTGTTTAGGGTTTTGGCAGTCATCCATTCGTTTAAGGTGTTCTTCAAATCATTTTAACCAATATTGGGGCAATCCTATCGCGTATACATATAATATTCGATAAATCCTTGTTTTCAGTCAAAATGATCGGTCAGTTGATGCCACTACCAGTTTAAACTCCTACCAGTTGGCGGATCGACTGCTGTATAGTGTAGCTGCTTTTCTTCTACGGGTGTACAATTACTATGACCTTAATCTTAATCTAGCCCTATGCGCCTCTTTTCTATAGATCTGACCTTTTCTATAAGTTTGGTGTATGTCAGTCTGATATCAACTCAGAAAATTGGGAGAGGTATAAGACGAAAAGATGGTAGTTTGGCACACGAGAGTTAGTCTGTTATACTAACTAATTTTATACACAGACAGACAGAAGATGCATGGGACGTCTTACCGGAGCGTTGTCCGAGCCGGAGCCCGATGAACAGTGCAGCACGGTCGTTTGCTCGGCACAAGGACTTCGAGTGCTGTCTACATACACACAATTGGCGTGTATGAGAAGTGCTTCGGAAATGTCTGTCTCCGCGCCGGAGATGGGACTCCGTGGTTGCATCGTCCTCGAGAGCTTAGGGAAGCGATAGTGTGGTCATAAACTCGACTGCCCGTAGGCGAGTTGGCTGTTACGATGGGTTCCCAGATGGCTCCCGCAATTAGACGATTGCACATCTCGCGAGTTCGCATGCCGAAATCCGAGGTTTCAGCCCAGCCGATGCGGCAAAGCAGGTGCTAACTAGCTAACTTCGACTACAATCCGCGTGTCTTCGTTACTGTACTTAAAGGTTTTAAAGAAATGAAAGTGATGAATTAACTGCAGTCTACTACGTCTTTAAACAGTTTATAAAATCTCTCTGCATTACACTATCTTTAAACTGTATCGTTTTAACAAAATGTTGACTTCAATTTATGCTTTAAAAAAAAAACTTTACTAATTATAAGACTGGTATATATTGAAAGTTGATTACTGGACGTACGTAATTGCTGTTCCAGTCACTCATGGAAAGAAATCAGCGTTCCAGAATGAACTGTGTTGTGGAGAAGCGACGAGCAGAAGAAGTCATGGACCACCAGCCTAAGACTGTACAACTGCCGTTCGGTGTGAACGTAACCACTGACCCGAGATACGAACACGTCACTGGAGAGAGGATGGCGATCTTCTGCGAGAGCGGACACGATCAGAGGTATAGTAACCGTTTTGTACAATTGTTTGTTATACAGTTACTTCACGTAAATAAATGTAATCAAATAATGACATTTATAGACACATTACAAACACAAATGGAATCAAATATTAAAAATTTCAGGCACGGTGGGTCAGAAAACGAAATCAAATACCGTATCCATTTTGAGGTACGTTACATACGAAAATGTAATCAAGTAGTCTACAAATGAGATAATAGTCGCTTTCCCTAGAAACTGTCACAAACAAACAAGGGACGACAGTTTGCTTATATTTTGTTTACATAATTGTTCAATGTTGAGACTTTATGCTCGATACATAATTTGAATTCAGTTACTGATACACGTATGGCGGAACACAACTCAGGATTAATCTACAACTCAACTCTGAGCCAGTGGCGTATCTAGAATTTGGGTTTGGGGGATCCGGGGTCGGGTCGGCTTTGTACAAAAGAACGGTAAAACGGTTTTTACCGTTTGGTAATAACAATAAAAAATCCAGACATTGTTAAAAGATTATTGAACTTATTGAATGAATTAATTTTCTTATATTTCAAATTTCAAGCGTGTACTCTAATTCAGTGTAATAAACTATTTGTATAATTAAAGAAAGCGTACACAGCTGAAAAAAATGAAACAGCCTAAAAATCAAGAGATTAACAAAATTCGTCATCTTTTTTGCCCCCCCCCCTCGTAAATACGCCCCTGCTCTGAGCGACAAGTTGTGAGCAGTTTGTGGCCTCCCGCTTTGCTGTAGGACCATGACAGATTCTCTTTGCTCAAATTTTGAATTGCTTAACGTGCCAGCGGTTTAAGCCAGGACATTTTTTTCAAAATTAACTCTCACCAATTCGGTTCTTGTATTCCTCTTGTATTCCCACCAACATTATAACACAAAAACATTTTCTTCTTTCGGCAATTTGCGATTCATTTCCGTTATGATCTGTCTGTCTGTCTGTCTGTCTGTCTGTCTGTCTGTCTCTCTCTCTCTCTCTCTCTCTCTCTCTCTCTCTCTCTCTCTCTCTCTCTCTCTCTCTCCCTCTCCTCTGGCACCTGTAGAACCCTGGCCTGCTCAATAATGATTCTCCTCCATTCTTCTCTGTCCAGAGCCTTACTCCTCCAACCTGCCACTCCCATCTCCCTCAAATCCCCTTCCGCATCTTCACATCATCTCCTCCTTACTCCTTCCAGCTTCCTTTCCAATGCCATTTTTGGACCTTGATCACTTCTCATTCTCACCACGTGCCCCAAGCATCTCAACCTTTGCGCCTTCACGGTCGCAACTATGTCCGCTTCTCCATAAAGGTCACGATGCTTTCGTATCCTCCACTTATCTCCGTTCCACACTGGTCCATCAGTTCTTCTCAGAATTTTACTCACGAAAACAGAAAGGTTTTTCATTGCGTTATGACTTCACGAAATGTAAAAAAAAAAAACGGAACACGAAGATAAAACACAAAATATCGGTTGTTACTTAGAATCGTTGCTATGATGACATCGCGTTGTCAATCGCAAGAACAAAAACTTGAAAACAAAATTTAAGAAAAGCGACTTTTATCTCACTTTGTATTGACATTTTCAGTCATATATCGTACAAAAATGTAATCAAGTATTCACATTTCAGGCACATTCCTATGGACTCCATGGCAACTCCGATTGTTGTGCCAATTCACCAACCAGTACCCATGGCTTTTCCTGTACCCGTCGGCCCTCACGGACCTCACGGAGGACAACAGCTACACCACGCACCTCCTCCCATGATGCACCATTACAACAACCCACAACAACAGCATCCGCAGATCATCACCATGCAACACGGAATGGCTCCACCGATGATGCCTCACGCTCAACCGGTTCCTCACCCAGCTCAAACTCAAGCCCAGATGAACCACATCCCGCTTTCAATTCTGACGCGCATCGCTCAGGAAGAAGCAGCATCCGACAAGGACGACGCTCCCATTCACATCATCGCAAGGGAAGAACACATAGTTCCAGTCTTCCACCCGGCCGCCGAAGGTCGTGCTATCAACTCTGCTCCTGAAGTACAAGCTGTTCCGTCCGAGATGGTACGCCCGCCCCCTATGCCATTCCAAAGACTTCCTATCCACATGGTTCAACAGGTTCAGCAACCACCACAGCACGTGATGCAACAAAACATGCCACCGAATATGCCACCAAACATGCCACCACAGCAAGAACCTCTTCGTCCACATTGTGAGTACTAGTTTTATAGCATACTATTTGAGCTTAAGAGTAAATTATTCTATATATTTAAAACAAAACAGCCTACATCATGCACACTTGGAATAACAGCCTGTTGCTAGAAATGCAATTCCTTAGAAGTCTTTTTCACTATGTTTATGAGTAGTATTATGCTGATCGAGTGGATTATAAGCAGTTGGCAGATCCAGAGAAGAACTGGGGGGGAGGGGGTGAATACAAATTCAAGAATACCATCAGACCCGTTATTATATCCACCGTTTAATTAAAAATCATGTCTGTATTATAAGTATAGTAACAAGAAAATGTTTATTTTTCAAATTTTTCAGTTTTTAGAATTAAAAAAATTAAAACAAAACTTAACAGGAAACAAAATTAGATACCTAATTAGACGAATAGACTTAATTGTCTAAATAAATGGCACCAGTTATTACGGTAAATCAGGGTTTCATTTATATTAATTTGTATAAATAAATAAATACATTTTATTTATATTTATGACAATACAATAGAACCAAAATAATTATTTCAAAATAATAATTAGGAATTCATAACATATTTGAGAATACAGACATGTAATTATTACCATAAATAGGGCCTGTCTTTGTTTTGTTTTAAGCTATATTATGATCCATGTTTTTCGATATCCAAGCCACTTATAGTATATAATTAGTAAAATAGTTTACCTTTTTCTTGTCCGTCTGGTGGCCTTTTCTCTATATTTCATTCAACAGTGTTTTTAATATTTTAACGATCGACGAACTTCAACAAGGGATATCCTGATGATGGGACATATGTCCTGAAACGCGTTGAATGAAATATAGAGAAAAGGCCACCAGACGGACAAGAAAAAGGTAAACTATTTTACTAATTATATACTATATTATGATTCAGATTATTGGTTATTGCTAAAATATGATTATTTGGTTTGATACATTTGTAATTCTGTGGTCATGTTCCTACTGCCTGTGTTTTCCATTATCTACTAACAGTGGTGTGGCATGGGTACATAATAGCTGTTGCCGGTTGTGATAGGCCTAAAAATTAATTCGTACTTTTTTCTAGTAAGAAGTGTTCTTTTTGGAGCCAAAATATTTTTTAGAGTATTTTCTGTCATTCCCTGGCAGAAGAAGAGGGTTCTGGTTCATCGGGATCTGACTCCATTATACTTACACAGAATAAATCAGAACACAAATAATTGAAGTAATAATAATAAAGACAAACAGAGCACTACACAACTAAACAAACAAAATACAAATAGGTATGTACTAGTAATAACTGCTGTACATCGGTTCCGAAAATGAACATAGCTAACTGAGCGGTTTGCCGGTTTGTACAGCGGCAACAAATTGGATGAATGTGTTCCCTCTCCTCTAGTCTGTATAGTGACTACTATGAGATCAATGACCATAGCGCAGTAAAACATTGCCGATGTCTGAGCAGGCAACACAAGATGGTGCAAGTGCCCCAGCAGTTCAAAAGTTTCCCTACTAATATTGTTCTCATTTAAAATTATTTAATAACTAAAGTATTTACTCTCTGATATAATTCATTTTATTTTCCTTTATTGCGTGTACTGTTGCCGCTGGCAACAGCGGTTACATGGATGCCATGCTACTGTCTACTAAAAAGAACAATTATGTTCTTACAAGACCATGACATTCTGCCTACTCTAAGAAAATAACAGAATGTTAAGATATGGTTTCGTACCAAACTGATGATACAGTATAGCAGTGTAATAAAAGGTTATGGCATTATTAAGATTTTTCAGTTTGAAGGACAAAGTACAGTCAGTATCTTAACTAAGTTTGATAAGTCAGGTTAATTTAGGCCACAGTGTTAGAATTACCTAAAATGTCACATTTGAAATGCAAACTCTTATATATGCAAATTTAGAAACGGTGACAGGGAATTTATAAGTGGTGTCGCCTATCTAAAGAAGTACCCAGAATTAAATAATTTTCTCTCGATAGGGTTGTAGAAATATTTATTTAATATTTCAAGGGGAATGTACCTAATTTCACTCTAAGATATGGGGTAACCCTAGAGAGAGAGAGAGAGAGAGAGAGAGAGAGAGAGAGAGAGAGAGAGAGAGAGAGAGAGAGAGTGCTGATTGATATTTTATGGAGTAGTTTAGTAGTTTTACACAGCACAATTTTAAAACACTTGTGCAATATTAGAAAAACTAACACAAAAGTTTAAACTGAAATGCATGAAAACCCCAGCGAATTAGAAACAGATTCTGTCAGGTCTATAGACTGAGTAGCCTTGCACTCAGGATATAACCATCAGCATTACAATATGTAAATATACTATACACAGAACTGTCACCCAAGTGACATTGAATGTGTTATTTATTAGTGTGTCTGTCATTGTGTGTTCCTGTTAAATAGAAAACATTACAATACCGGACAATTAGTTCACTATTCAATGCGCCTGTTCATTCACAGCATTTCTGCTAACTCATTTCTCAGTCATTTTTAAAATACTGTACTTTTTTAATTAAAAGACTTTCTTCAGTTTTACTAGCTGACAAATGAAACATGACTCAACGCTGAACAAAAAACAGGCTGATGCATAGAATAGGAGGAATACTGTTGAGCACGGCAAACAAGATATTGTGGGGCACCTGTGAAATCATCAAACAGGTTACCCTCTCTGCACCCCCAACAGGCATGAAGGATACCAAAAATTTGTAGAAGCAAATTTAGTGCACAGCTTTTATATTTCTAAAACATTTTGACTTTACTTTCTGTATCTCAATAGTTGATGTTTGAAACAAATAATTACAAATAATTTTAAACAAATTACACTAAAAACTTGTTTATCCGAATCGCATTTATCCAAAAATCTGGTTTATCCAAAACAATTTTTAATAATTTTAAAAATACACAAAAGCATTTCCCTGTCTCTATAATCTATATATAATAGCATAGACAAGCGATTCCACGTAATATAAAGTAGAAAGCTTTGGCAAAAAACTATGATTGATTACTGTACGAACAAGCAATAGGACTGTTCCAGTACTGTAGAAAGTATAATATACAGTGCGGTGCCGTTTTATAGTTTATTGTCTCATATTCATTGTGACTTTTATATTATTATTATTATTAAATAAAGTTACTGTACTTATGTATGTATTATTATTTAAATAGAAGTTTCGGTTTATCCGAAACGGGCGTGGTCCCATCAAATTCAGATAAACGAGTTTTTGGTGTGCATGCACATAAAAGAACTAGCATTTCATCACAGAAGATTCCAGAAGAACTATTATTTAAACCAAAAGTGTTCCAAAAGAGCTGCTATAACTTTGAAATGAGTGTAGGGCCATAATGATGAGAATATTATTATTAGTACCTATTGTTATTGTGTCATACATTTGCTGCATGTTAACTGCTCCATATTCCTGGAGTTCTTCATGGTGAATCACTTTGCAGGCACTCTTCATTTCTTTCTTCATCACAAGATTTTATGTTTCCTCAGTGCCATCACCAACCAACTGGACTCTCCTCTGTCTACATCAGCACTCTCCAGTTTTGTCTTTCTAGCTTTCTAGTGTCTGTGTCACATGGACCTCCCCTACTGAGTTTGGTTTCTTCTTTAGCAGTCTCCTTATCATTGTATTCCATATCATTGTATACCATTGGATGCTCTTCTCTGCATATTCCCAAACCATCTTAACTCCATCCTCTTATATGGCTTATTATATTTTTATGTTCATTGTCTCTTCTACTTCTGGATTTTTACATCAACATTCTCTGTCAGGTATTATCTTTGGGCATTCCTTATTTTCTTTTTTATCAAATAGGCTTATTAGACCAGTGTGTATGGTGCCTGGCTACTAAACTGAGGATGCCAGATTGATTTCTGTTCACTTCATGAAATTAAGGTGCATTTTTTCAGCTTTCAGGTCAACTAAGCCTGTGGAAATAATAACATCTTGCAGTAATAACAGGCAGCTGAAGTTTAGTGCTGGCCACACAGCCTTTCTTGATAGCTGTACTGCTCAAATAACACGTTATAATCTCATTAACTAACTCTTCAACTAATTTTTTGGTACAAAAAGTAGTAGTAGTTATTATTATCATAATAACAATAACAACAACAACAACAAATAATAATAATAATAATCTCCTTGTCAAACCATTTTGGTTTATACCTGATCATGATCATCACTGATATCATAATTCTTGGATTTCATTGTCCATAATGTGTCCATTGATTAATTAAATATAATTATATCACTACTGAGTCAGAACACAAAGTTTTTTAATTGGTAAAAACGTAAAAGTTTTACCTTAGAGCCTGAACCAGTTTTCGCTTATTATAAGTTTCATCAGAGCCTGGCACTGGGAGCGCTGCCTGTCTTGTTCTTGGCGATGCCATCGACTTTTGAAGGATCGATGTTGTGTGTGGGGTGTGATATGTTCGACGAAACCATCCCACTAGATGAAAAAGACTACAAAGACGAACTAAACATGATAAAATACCTAGCAGAATCCAATGGATACAACAGAACAATAGTCAATAAACTCCTACACAAAACACAAAACAAACAACAGACAAAGACAGAAAACAACAAATTCGTAACACCAACATACATCAATAACCACACTGAAAAAATATCCCACAAATTCAAAAAAGCAGGATACAGAATCACATACAAAACTACAAACAAAACAGAACACACACTATCAAAACACACACACAAAGCACAAAACAAATTTGATCTACCTGGTGTTAACAAACTAAATTGCTCAGATTGCAACAAATTCTACATAGGCCAGACAAGACATTGCTTCAAACAAAGATACATTGAACACACAAAGCACTACACTCCACTACCTAATCCACCTTTGCAAAACAACTCATTGAACAAACCACACATACACAAACATTGACAACAACATGGATTTTCTACACGTACACACAAAAGGTCGAAAACTAGACAGTCTTGAACAGTTGGAAGTATATAAACACACAAAAACACATAAAAACAACATCCTAAACTAACAGACACAATTCAAATGACACATATTATTCCAACACATCACACCCCACACACACAACATCGATCCTTCAAAAGTTGATGCAATCGCCAAGAACAAGACGGACAAGCACTCCCAGTGGCAGCCTCTGACGAAGCTTATAAAAGAAAAAACTGGTTCAGGCTATAAGGTAAAACTTTTACGATTTTACCAATAAAAAACTTTGTGTTCCGAGTTGGTAGCAATATAATTATATTTAGATATCATAATGTCTTGATAATCATCACTGAGCATCAAGCATATAACTTAAGCAGCATACAATGCTACAGGCTTTCTTAATGTCCTCGTACTTGTTTACCTAATAATGTTTTGGACCCCATATACTTAATAATGTAGATTTTAAAACATGATTTTATTTTGTACAATTAATAATGAGCATTTTGTTTTGCAGATGTCCACCCAAGATCCGTGCGCAGTGTCGACAACTTGCTTCACCGCCGCGAGAAGAGAGTACGTCGTTGCGCTTGCGACTGCTCCTGTTAACTATGACAAGACTTAGTACAGAAACTGTATCTGTACAAACTTACAAAGTAACAGACTCCTAAACATTCTTCCTTTCACAGTATGTTTGTAAGAAGTCTTGTACATAATGTCATACGTATACATTAGGTCTTATATATAACTCTGATCAACATTAGTTTTACATTACTCACGGAATAGACATAGCCAATTAACCAACCATACTGCTTTGTACTGATGTTAAACAAATCAAACTGAATCTGTATATTGTGTCGTGTAATTAGTGTAATATTGTTTTTAATAATGTAGATATAATTTTCTATGTCAGTTTTTACTGTTTCCTGAATTTATTAGAATTCTTAATAAAAATTCTATAAATTTACAATTGTTTTTATGGCTTTTATTGATTGCTTGAATGACTACCCTGTAATCCATCTCTTATGAGGCCACTGGTGAAGTTTTCAGTCATGATTGTGGTCTACGTCAGTCATAGCCAACCTTTGAATTTATGGGGGCACATATATAACTGAGGACTAGTTCAATGGGTGCACCCCCCCCCCCCCACTATCAATATAAAATAGAAAGGTACTGAGTTCAAGAGCTGGACATTACAAACATTAAATGTTGATTTATAATAGCCCTTGTGCTTATATTTAGCAACATGGAACACCAACTCAAAAAAAGCTTTGCAGTATTTTTCACATTAGGAGTAGGTCATCAATAATCGTCATCATGCACTCACACAATAAAACTAGCAAAAGTTTAAACAAAAAAATGGTTAAAAAAGAAATATTTTATTAAAAATAAATTATAGAACTTAGCACAATAACACTACTGTATTTATTTTCATAAAGTGCACAGAAATGTAAAACTTGAAAAAAAATGCATTTAAAACATAAATGAAGGTTTCAGTTCCTTGTCTTGGAAAAAATTAACTTACAGTAATTATTGTATTAGAAAAAAGCAAAAGTTGAAATGGGCAATTTAATGTGAGACTTGGCACTGCATGTTGCTGATTAATTTCTGGTAGTTTGGCCTGTAGCTTGACACCGCAACTCACAATGAATCATAAAGATTGATGTCCAGTAGGCGGGACAGTAAGTAGCCTGGTATTATTTTCTAATACAATACTTCGAAGCAGGTACAATGTGGGTGCGTTCCTTTATCCAAAAGAAAAGAAAATTACAAATTGGTTTGTGGGCACATCAAACCTTATCGACGGGCGCACTTGCGCCTGTGAGAGCAGGGTTGCCGAGTGCTGGTCTGGTCTACACAGACAGGTCACTAGCCCAGTCACAAAACCACCAACCTGGAGGGCCAAAGACTCTTCTGTAGTGGTTACCTTACCTTTGGTTTTAGAGCACCAGAGATTGACCAACTTATGTCTTCTTTTAAGAAAGCACCAAATGTCTATTCATCTGTTGTTCTGATGATGGTTGTTAAAGTACAAACAGACTTCAAGATAAGAAATCCATACATATGGAATGAGTTGAATGTGCCATTACAAAAAAGTGCAGAGCTATAAGGCAAACTGTCCAGAATGGCTGTCAAGCATGTACCAAGAACGTTGTGTTAGTATAAGCCTTAAAAGATGTCCATTGAAATAGTCGTAAAACAGAACAACTCTAGTTACTTAAGCCAGAGAAGGACATGGCAGTGATGAGAGCAATTTTTTATAATTTTACGAACTCTAATCACAAGATGGTGAGACAGAGTCGCTGCCTGCCGCCCAAGGGATTCAATGTTTATACCGATGGCATTATCCATAATTGGAAGGAAAATTATACTAATCGTATTTACTTTGACAAAGACGCCATATTATAAAATTGAATTTCATTTGCGATTGATCTGACAATGATCAGAAAAGATGAATTACAAAGTAGTTAACGGAAACTCTAACAAACAAAGGACACAGATTGAGTATCTCGTTCCCAAAAATGAAGACTGCGACATTCCACTGGCTGGAACTTCTAATAGCCAAGTTTATTTTAGACGATGTAACATTTGAACAAATAACACATTTTAAATACTTGGATTGCAGTACTTCTTTCAATTAACCTGTTGCAAAGATTTAGGTAAAAAATCAGAGGCTTTAATAACACATGTGACTTCATACGCCAATGTGCAACAAGTAAAACAAAGAAAACACATTAAAATTCTATAAAACGCTGGGAGTAACCATACTCATACATTTCAAGAGTGAAACTTGGGTTACAACAAAAGTTCAAAAAAAAAGTTCCACACATAAGAGATGATGTTTCTAAAAAGAGTTGAAAATAAATTAACTAGTCATGCTAATAAATGAAACAACTAAAAAAATATTTCAAATTTTCACTCTGAATAAGACATTTACATGAAATCATATGAAGCTGGGTGGACACCTGAAGAGGATGCAAGATGATTTAAAGCAGAGAGGACAAGAATCTTTCACAGACCATGAAAGAAATGGAACTGTAACAGATAAAGTGCTTAATGCATGAAGCAGAAACCATACATGAAACATTAAAATTGTAACAGGGCAGGTGTCTAATATGTGAATTAATACACGAAATGGAAATGATTTATATATACAGAAAATTTTGGTCAGACATGGTGGTTCAATGCACAATTGTTAGGGAGCAGTATGGCATCAATGACTATGCATCTATCTATGGAGCCTCTCACTCCAGAGACCCTTTGAAGCTTCACACTTACTTCCCTGGAAGGGAATGCAGAAAAATGTTACACTTGTTACAGGTATATTGAAGAAAATTCAATGTGTTGAAAGAAACTGAAACACAATCTACAATCCTAAACTCATTACAACATGAATGTAGACATTTTTCAGCCCACTTGAAGAATAGCTTTGACTGATATCACTCTTCATGAAGTAGTGCTTAATGGTGGTGCTGTAGGGAGATAATGGTGAGTGAGAAAGAGGGGGTTTTAACTGGTAAGAGTTCAGCACCAAGGAAGTACAGGCTTTCCTGCATGCAACTAGCATTTTTTCTCTCCTTCATACACACATTTACATAGAAATATAAATATATGCAAAGAGTATTTTTAAAATGTTGACAGAAATCCCATAATTCCTAAACAAGTGGGAAACCCCTTCAATGAGCTACATAAACACAGCAACAAAGTAAGAAAATTAACTCACTTAACTGCATACATTTACGGTCTTTACACTTTTCATTAACATTCATATGTTTAGAGTGTTAATTATTCTGCAAATTTCATGTTAAAAAAAAAAACACGTTTTCCAAAAGTAACAGTACATTATTAGTGTACAATATTTTGGATTCTTGTTAACACCTTATTTCTTACTGAATAGCTGATTAGCATCCATATAGGATGCACACACACACACACACACACACACACACACACACACACACACACACACACACACACACACACACACACACACACACACACACACACACACACACACACACACACACACACACACACACACACACACACACACACACACACACACACACACACACAGAGGCTGTTCTCATGCTCATGTATGATGACATTGTAATAATATTCAATCACATGCTTTACTTAAAAGGCCACTCACTAAATAGGAGATTGAGTAGAGCCTAAAACATTTGTAAAAACATGGAATGTTGGATCCAGGGATACAGGGACATACCGACTGATAATAAATACAAATGTTTCAGTTAATAGGAATTACCAGGATATTGGATTTTCTCTGATCCAGCTGCTATCTGGACAGGCTGCTTCTGAATTGGATGTACCAGACTGTATACAATATTCTAGTGAGCAAGAAATTACATGCTGTATATATTTTTTCAGTGTCCTCATTTTAAAGATCAATGCATCGAATTTGAGGAGGTAGTGGGAAGGACAATCATACCAGATTGTATGTGCATGCTAGCAACAGAAGGGTGATGTCAGTATTTACACCACTAATGTACTATAAGGACTTCAAAAGTTCAATTAAGACAAATCTTGTTTTAGAACCTTTAGATTGAATTAGATCACAAAAGTATGGAAGAGCAAGAAGTGATCCTGTCCCTGCAAACTGGGACAATTTAGGTATAATTGCATAGGGTCATGTTTTGCAAGGCACAGTACTTGTAACTTTCAAGGGAAAACAGTGTAGATATAATAGCCTTCAAGGATCTGACAGCAGATTTTTTTACCCACCCACACACACACACACACCTATATTTTCATTGTCTAAAATGAAAAACCCTTGATAACGTTTATAAATAATCCTTTTGAAATGTGTCTTTATAGAACAGAATTTTTTCCCACTCCTTGCATGTTCGTTTTTCTAAACTCAGCTTATTCACAGGAAAAGAGAGTAATCCAACCCATATATATATATCCAGGCCCGTGCGCAGGATTTTTGAAAGGGAGGGGTTCTGAAGTGGAAAATTTCTTTTCCATAAAGTAGTATATAATGAAAATTTCAATAAACTGTTTATGAATTACAATATGGAGTAACACATAATAAGTAGACTTGAGAGGAAATGAACGAAAACAATATTAATAAAAATTGTATACATTACACTAATTCCTTTTATTAACATAGTAACATTTTTCTGTTTGAATTGGCAAATTCATTAACAATCTCTTCACTAGAGACATTAATTTCTCTATGGATGTTCAATAATGCAAGGCCATTTAATCTTTCTTCTGACATGGAATTCCTAATATATGTTTTCAGCCTGCGTAGGGTGGAGAATGATCTTTCTGCTGTCGCTGTGGTGGTGACAGGCAACACAGTTAGGATTTTCAGAAGTTTCCTTACACTGAGCCTTGCTTCACAAATATCCAATGCATGGAAGATGATGTCTCCTTTCTTTCCACTACAATCTCCAATTCTTCTTCGCCACATTTTAATTTCAGCTAGGAATTCATCTTCATTGATGCATTCGAGGACTGACTCATAAGTTCTGTATAGGATCCGACAGTTGTCTTCATTGAAATGCGCCTGCCTCTGAGGTAACAGACAGTTGAAACTGATAAGAATTTCACCATGCTTGATGAATCTAGATTCAGTGTGACTATTAAGTTCATCTAAAAATGGTATGAACATTGTCACAAGGTAATATTCTTCTGGTGACTCGATTTCAACGTTGCTTCGGTGTTGCTGCTTCTTACTTAATCGTGGAACACTAAGAGCGATGTCGGAATCCTCCATAACAGACTTTGCTTTCTCAAGTATATTGCGGAACATTTCACTGGCAGACTTCCTCATGTTTTTAAGTTCCTCTAAATAATGTATTGCAAGGAGTACAGCTTCGGTCAGATGTAGGTCTTCTCGCTGAAGAGACATGCTCAGGGGTGTTAAAATGGCATGGGATGCTAGTAGGATTTGGCAGCAAATTTGAAATTGGCAATTTTTAATTGCACTCAGTAGTTGAAACGCCTGAGCTGCCACTGTTGCCTCTCGCAGCTGAGAAATTTTTCCTAAGGCCTCTATCACGCCTTCTTGAAGCTCACAATAAATTGATACGGATTGATGACGTTCAATCCAGCTGGTTGGACAGTATTTTTTCAATTTGGAGTGATTCACCTCTGGTAATACTTCAGCTAGGGTTTCTTGCAGAATAGCCTGCCATTTGGGGGAGTTGAAAAAGTTATATACGGATTCAATGGTTCCCAAACAATTTCTAATGGCTGAAATATTACTAGCCGAACTCACAGCAAGATTAAGGCTGTGAGAGGCACAATGGACATAGAGAGCCAGAGGGTGATCTGCTTGAATGTAGGCTTGAGTTCCATGCATTTTCCCACTCATGGCCGCCGCTCCATCATAGCCTTGACCATATAGATAACATGTATCAATTCCATTCTCTTGCAAAAAGTTGACTGCTGTTGTGGCTAGGGTTTTCCCCGTGCAGTCTGTTACAGGTACAAAGCCTATAAAATCTTCTTTGACCACACATTTCTCACCTTCGTTTGCTGTATAACGCACACATATGGAAAGTTGCTCTAAACCAGAAATGTCTGATGTTTCGTCAGCAAGTAGTGAGAAAGCTTTGGATTTATTAATATTGTCTACCAAATTTCTTAAGATTTTCTTGTGAAATATAGAAATGACTTCATTTTGAATTCTATTGCTTGTATATACCGCATTCTTTGACGAAGTCTCCAAATGTTTTTTTAGTAGGTCATCTGTTGTAGCACGAAAACGGAGAAGGGGCCGGAAGTTGCCATCATTTACAGCAGGCACTTCAGGTGTTATTTGACCACCTTCCTTTGAGCCTCTCAAGGCTAAGCCTTGCTGTCCACAAAGTTTTACCATTTCTACAATATCCATGAGTTTCTTCTTGTTTTTCCTTGATCACTTTTTTCTTCTCCGAACTTAATTGTACATCAATAGGCACCATTTTTCCTTCATCCATTTTTCTGATATTTTCTAATGCCAACATGCTGCTTTTATGGTAAACAGTCGATTCGTGCTTCTTGAAGTAATCGAGTGCTTTCTTCCAGTTTCTGTACGGTTCATTTACCAATCCTTTGAGAGGTTGAGAACCGACACCAGCAGTCTTCTTACATTGGAACAAACATGCTTTACAGAAAGCTGCATCCTCCTTTCTCGAGTAGGCCAACCAATGGTAAGTCTTCAGCCAATGTCCTTGGAAACGAAGATTCCTTTCTCCAGAGCAAGGAAATTTATACTTTTCTGGAGGAGACCAGATGGATTTGTATGCGTTCGTGATACTCATTTCCAATTCCTTGCTTAAAAATAATGCCACATCCTAAGGATGGATTTGATGTAAGCTACCACTAATTGTTGGTTGGTTGGTATCTGTTTCTGTCAGCGATTCAACATTGGACTGTGCTGGATTTGATACTTCATTATCTTCATTTGTCGGACTTGATTGAGAACTGTATCCTGATTTCGGCTGTAAGCAAATAAATAAATGAATGAAGACTATTATTATTTGATAGGCTACCTTATACTTTTTTATGCAACGCATGATTATGATGTATTGAATGAGATTTTTCTGTCAACTTTGAAATAAATTACTGTATTTGATTTGATAACATGATTTTTAACACGTTCGCTGCGTTACGGGGTATATACGTCCCGTAATTGATTTTCTTGTGGTGTGGCGGTCATTTTCGGTAAATTTGTCTACTATGCGGATGTGAGTTTTCGCTATTTTTGTAAATAAACTGCTTAATTTTTTATAGTCTACGTACTCCGAGATTTTTATTTAATTATTTAGTACAAAAAATTGTTCGTACCATATATGGGCCGTAACACACTACTCACTAAAATGTTCTTGCTGACTTTATTAGTTGACCTGCTGAATAGCTTAGAATACAATAAAATGTGACAAGAGGCATAGCGTCATCGTTTTCCGGGAATCAGCATGGACCGTTTTATCGCCAAGGTCGTTGTCATTTAGACGTTTAAAAATAGATGAGAAAGCAACGTGTACTGAGGTTTATTTGTGTTTTATTTGCATGTGCGTAAAATAATAAAATTTTAATAAATAAACGTTTTTGTTTTACGCTTGTCACAAAACTTCGAAGAGAAGAATTATCAAAAATATTAATAATAACTTACCTCTTCTGTCCGTTGTTTTTTGCAAAAGTAATTTAACAAAGAATTCGTTCGTTTACTGGACATATTTTACTAATTGTTCAGCACAAAATCGCAAAACGAACTAGGAATACACAGTCCGTAGTCTATTGGTGGTAGCGATAATTAATGATTAACGCACAAGTCAGTCAATACTGCGCGAACCACACGAAAATAGAGAACTGGCGTGCCGAATGAACTACGTATACTACTAACGTGTGAGAAAGATGTGAGAGTGTGAGAAAGACGGAGCACTGCCGTGTTTGCTTCGCAAGGCGGGAATTGTTCAAGAGTTCAAATGATGTGATTACCTCCGGTATTTTATATCAGATTCAAACAATCACTATTTCACTTCCAAACTCGCTGATTTCTCTTCCCAAATGGGGAGGGTTAAACCCCCAAAACCCCCCCCTTGTGCACGGCCTTGTATATATCTATATATATAAAACAAAGTCGGGTTAGTTACACCATTTATAACTCAAGAACGGCTGGACCGATTTTTATGATCTTTGATTTGTTGGATTTGTCTCCGCCCCGAATAGCAGAATAACTATTAAAACATGGGAAAAATTCACGAAAAAAATTAATGAAGAAAATTCATTTTCTCATACATTTTGTATGGAACGGCTTTTTTGATGATATCTCGAGAACGGATTGACTGATTTCGATGAATTTTTTTTTCGTTCGTCTCGGCCTCGAGAAGTTTCCTCGCGCATTGGAAAAGTAAGAAAATCACAAAAAATTAAAATCCGTATACAACGCCATCTTTGATACATGACAGAAACAAAAAAAGGAACAAAATGAACATGGCGTTGTATGCTGGTTGACAGCTGATTCAGTTGCGCGGTCCTTTCATTGCATACCATTGAGCTAGCTGTGCAGACCAATTTTCATTCAGTTTTCGACCGTTATTACATTTGAATTCGATTTAATTAATTCTCTTCAAACGATTTTTTCTGAAATTCATCAGCGAAAAGTGATTTCAAAGAGATGAGTTCAGTTTGATGAAGTGCACATTGTGAAAGGTTATGTCGTTTGTCATTGTGCGCGCATCGACAATCAATACAATCGGTAATTTTGGACTGTGTGTTTAATTTTCCAGGCGGATTCGTTCGTAATTCTGTGGAATTCTATTTTCGATCGTGATTTTCAAATAGTAAGTTGCCTTCGAAGATGTTCACTTTGTGAGGTTATCACATTTGTGATTGTGCGCGCATCGATAATTGCTTCATTATGTAATTTTGAATTGTGTGATTAATTTTCCAGTGTTATTTACAATGCCGCGAGCCAGAAGATCTAATCTTTCACAACGAAGCCGTAATGCAATTAGACTTCGGAATATTGCGAATCAATCCACTGCAGATGAACAAGAAATAGCACGAGAAGAGCGCCGCGTTAGTATGGCCCGACTTCGTGCTTCACAAACACAAGAACAAAGAGAGGCAGTATGTCAAACGGCAAGGTTGGCAATGAGAAATCGTCGAGCTTATCACACAGATCAACAACGTGATAATCTTCGACGCGCAAGAAGAAATGCTTCAAGTGTTGATTTGAATCGAGTAGCGTTTCAATATGATTGCACAATTGACTACAGCTCGCATCCTTTCGTTCGAATTGGCCCAATGGAGGTTGTGTGCGACCATTGCGGTGCATTGAAGTTCGCTGGAGAAACGCCTGGATTGTGCTGTCTCATTGGCAAGGTGAAATTGCCATTATTGCCTCCGCCACCTGAGCCATTGCATTCATTGCTTCGTGGCGAGACACCAGAATCACGACATTTTCTATCGAACACTCAAAGATACAACGGATGTTTCCAAATGACTTCATTTGGAGCAGACATTATCGAAGGACGCGGATTCAATCCAACATTCAAGGTAATTTCTGCTCGAGAGAGTAAACGTTAATTTTCTTTTGGTGTTCATAAATCAGTAATTCTGACTTCGTCTTCGACTTTACAGATCCAAGGCCAAATTCACCATCGAATTGGATCATTGCAACCGCTTGAAGACGCAGAGCATAAATTCATCCAAATTTACTTCATGGGCAATATGGAGGAACAACTTGATCGGCGTCAAACGATCAATACGGCAATGAAAAGAGCAATTCTTCAAGATCTGCAGCAACTACTTCATGAACATCATGCATTGGTTCGGTTGTTCAAAACTGCGTTGGATCGCATGCCAAGTGATGACTACAAAGTCGTGAGCAGAGCGGATAAACGACCAGCTGGAACACACGAACGCCAATTCAACGCTCCAACAATAGATGAAGTCGCAATTGTGATTGTTGGTGAAAACTTGGAAACGCGCGATATTGTGCTTACACGTCGCGACACTGGACAACTGCAACGAATATACGAAACACACCGTTCATACGATGCATTGCAATACCCGCTGATGTTTTGGCAAGGAGACGATGGCTATCACTTCAATATCAAAATGATAAATCCGTTGAGCGGTGAGTATCGATATCATAATTTTCATTTCAACATGACACTAATTTCACTGATTTCATTTCAGGTGAGGAAACTACCAAGAAGGTTAGCTCGATGAATTATTATGCATATCGTTTGATGATTCGTCAAAATCCTGACAACTATTTGCTGCGATTTCGTCGATTGCTTCAGCAATATTGCGTCGACATGTACGTCAAAATCGAAACGGAGCGCCTCACTTTCATTCGGTTGAACCAAGCCAAACTGCGTTCGGAGGAGTATATTCATTTACGCGATGCAATCAGCACCGAAGGAGATGCAGCTAATGTTGGTCGATTGACTATTCTACCGGCGACGAACATTGGCAGCCCGCGTCATATGCATGAATGAATATGCGCAAGATGCAATGACATATGTTCGTCATTACAGTCGTCCAGATCTATTCATCACCTTTACGTGCAATCCGAAATGGATAGAAATTGTTCAACTGCTGCTCCCCGGACAAACATCAAGTGATCGGCACGACATCACCGCACGTGTCTTCAAACAAAAAATCCGGTCGCTGATGAACTACATTGTTAAGCATCACGTCTTTGGGGATACTCGATGCTGGATGTATTCGATTGAATGGCAAAAACGAGGCTTGCCGCATGCACACATTCTTATTTGGTTAGTCGAAAGAATTCGACCAGACCAAATAAATGACATCATATGTGCCGAGATTCCAGATCCCGAAACCGATCCAGACCTGCATGATGTTGTAATTACGAACATGATTCACGGACCGTGTGGCGCCATCAACCCCCAATCACCGTGCATGGTCGACGGCAAGTGTTCCAAGCGTTATCCACGAAATTTGACGGCGGAGACTATCACTGGCAACGATGGTTATCCACTGTATCGGCGTCGATCACCCGATGATAACGGTAGAACTATCACAACGAAAGTGAAAGGAAACGATTTCGTGGTCGACAACACTTGGATTGTTCCGTATTCGCCACTTCTTTCCAAAACATTCAAGGCGCATTGCAACGTGGAGTATTGCAATTAAGTGAAGTCCATCAAATACATCTGCAAATATGTTACGAAAGGCAGCGATATGGCGGTTTTTGGCGTTCAAACTCCAAATACCAACGATGAAATCACGCACTATCAAGTTGGTCGATATGTGAGCTGCAATGAGGCGATTTGGCGTATATTCTCATTCCCCATTCATGAACATCATCCCACTGTTGTACATTTGGCGGTGCATCTGGAGAATGGTCAACGAGTTTATTTCAACGCATCAAATGTTGCTCAACGTGCTGAAACACCTCCAGCGACAACATTGACAAGTTTCTTTTCGATTTGCCAAAGCGATCCGTTTGCACGAACGTTGCTCTACTCTGAGATGCCACGTTATTACACTTGGAACGCTTCATCGAAGAAATTTCAACGTCGGAAGCAAGGCGATGCGGTTCCTGATCATCCGGATGTGCGTTCTACTGATGCTCTTGGTCGCATTTACACAGTTCATCCGAAGAATGACGAATGCTTCTACTTGCGGTTGTTGCTGGTGAATGTTTGTGGGCCGACATCATTTGAATCACTTCGAACTGTCAATGGTGTAGTGTGCCCAACATTTCGTGCTGCATGTCAACAGCTCAATTTGCTTGAAAACGATACTCATTGGGACATGACAATCGCTGAAGCAATTGTTTCTGCATCTCCAAGTCAGATACGCACATTATTTGCTATCATTATTTCGACATGCTTCCCATCGAATCCACGTGAACTGTGGAACAAGTACAAGGATGACATGTCAGAAGACATTTTACATCGAATTCGTGTCAGTTCAGGGAATCCCGATCTCGAGGTGAATGAGGAGATACATAACCAGGCTTTGCTTTTGATCGAAGACATGTGTTACCTCATGTGCGGCAGTTTGTTAGTAAAGTTAGGAATGCCAACGCCAAATCGTGGTATGAACGACGCTTTCAATCGAGAATTGGAACGTGAACGTGAATACGATCGAGATGCATTGAATGAATCAGTTCGAACGAATGTACCACTGTTGAACCCCCAACAGAAGGAAGTGTACGATACGTTAATGAAGGCAATTGATGATGGAAATGGTGGCTTATTTTTCCTCGATGCGCCTGGTGGAACTGGGAAGACATTCCTCATGTCATTGATTCGTGCGAGATCCGAAATTGCTGTAGCAGTTGCTTCTTCTGGGATAGCGGCCACGTTGCTAGAAGGATGCCTAACGGCTCATTCAGCGTTGAAATTGCCATTAAACCTTCAAACGACTGAAAAACCGACATGCAACATTGCGAAACACTCAGCAATGGCCAAAGTTTTGGTAGCAAGTAAAATCATCATATGGGATGAATGCACAATGGCGCACAAACGCGCATTGGAAGCACTCAATCGAACTATGAAAGATCTGCGCAATGACTCAAGATGTTTTGGAGGGGCAATGATTCTACTGTCTGGCGATTTCCGCCAAACACTACCAGTCATTCCAAGATCGACCGCTGCCGATGAAATAAACGCTTGCCTCAAATCATCGACTCTGTGGCGCTATGTGAAGAAACTTCAGCTGACGACAAACATGCGAGTTGCATTGCTAAACGATCCATCTGCCGAAGATTTCTCCAAGCAATTGCTAACTATCGGTAATGGCCGTGTTCCTGTCGACGAATCGAACGGATTGATTTCGTTTCCGCCGAATTTTTGCAATTTCGTCTCAACGAAGGACGAGCTCATCAACAAAGTGTTCCCGAACATCATTGCTAACCACAAAAATCACAATTGGTTGAGTGAACGAGCAATTCTCGCGGCAAAGAACAAAGATGTGGATCACTTAAACTTCACAATTCAAAATCAAATCGTTGGTCCACTGCATTCCTTAAAATCTATCGACACTGTAACAAATGAAGACGAAGCAACCAACTATCCAACTGAATTTTTAAACTCATTGGATCTGCCTGGCTTGCCACCGCACAATTTACAACTGAAGGTTGGCTCGGTAGTCATGCTTCGAAATCTGAACCAACCAAAACTATGTAACGGAACGCGTTTGGTGGTGAGAAAACTCATGGGCAATGTGATTCACGCGACGATACTCAAAGGAAAGTTCAAAGGTGAGGAAGTTCTCATTCCCAGAATTCCGATGATCCCAACCGATATGCCATTCGAGTTTAAACGAATACAATTTCCGATTCGTCTTGCATTCGCCATGACGATCAACAAATCACAAGGCCAATCCTTGAGTGTTTGTGGCCTGAATCTAGAAAATAAATGTTTCTCTCACGGTCAATTGTACGTAGCATGTTCACATGTCGGCAAACCATCCGCTTTGTTCGTTCTCGCACCTGACAACAAAACGAAAAATGTCGTATATCACAAGGTGCTTCAATGAAGGGAATAGACCCGAGTGCAACCCATCCAGCAAATAGTTTAACAGAAAGTAGTGCAACAATGCTACGCGAATCATTTCGATTCGCTTCAATAATCAATTGCCTTGCTGCCACGTGAATTGCATTCATTTCAATGTAATTAAAATACATTTCATTTTGATTTTTGTAGATTTATTGAACTTAATTCATTTTGAGTACTCATTTTATCTTAATAAAAAACTGAATTTAATTCAGCTTTTCAATGTAATTAAAATACATTTCATTTTGATTTTTGTACATTTATTGAACTTAATTCATTTTGAGTACTTATTTTATCTTAATAAAAAACTAAATTTAATTCAGCTAATAAGTTAACACAACATTTATTGATTCTGAGGCGGTACGAAGTTCGCCGGGTCAGCTAGTATATATATATAACTCAAAGTCTGAAGATTTATGTGTACTGAATACAAATCCACACCATTACACCGATTGTCACCAAATTTTGCATAGGTAACCTTTGACACAAGGCAAAAAACACTTGCAATTTGATATTTTCCCCCGTTTGCAAGATTTAGGCCCTTTTAATTATGCCTTTTCGTTGACGCGTATAAAGATGTCATCAACACCATGGAGACCAGTATTAATTACCATAGTAACAAGTAAATAAACAAAAGCTATTTAGCAGCATCGGAACTGTACATTTATCTAGTCTTGCAGTACATTTTCGATGTTTTATATAATATGCGATTTTATCGATATAAATTACGATGTGGAAAAGAAGAAGTGTACTAATTGTAAATTGTCCTATTACTTAATGCAAAGCGAAAATACGTGTTGTTTTCATTTGTGAGGTTAGGTGACAACGGTTTTTGTTTTTAGTTTACTGCTGAATAAATAAAAGCCATGGTTCAGGAAAACATAACGTTTAATGTGTCATACAATGCTTCTAACATAGTAACACTTAAAATAAAGAATTTATCATTTTTGATTTAACAGGTACTTTTAAATCTCCAAAGGCTATTGCACCAACATAATAATTTAGTACAAGTTAAAATAGTATAAGTGTTGAAAACAGCTTTGGAGAGAATTTGACTAATAAGTACAAAATTGTTGTATGAGCTGACAGAACGCCATATAGACATAGACAATAAAACTTATATTAAAATAGGTATTTATTAAAAGTCAAATATTTTCGTGCGAAGCCGCAGGTAACAGTTAGTGAATACATAAAGAAACAGAATAAAGTGTAAGAAATGACAAAAAGTTGGAAGTTTCTGTTACATCAGATGGGATTTCCTATACACGTACATACCCCAAGCCAAAACGTAAGAAATGTTAGAATGACATAAAAGATGTGCACTGGTATAACTACATAAAGGATGGAGAGAGATTTATATGTACAATCACGTTACTTTACGGTGGCCTCTCCATAGCTGCGCGAAAAGTGGGGGTAGTGGGGAGACTCAGTGTGCTAAGTTGTAACACTTCATTTCAAAAACGTCCGTCTTACTGTTGCTACAGCCAGCTAGCTGTATGGGTGCCCTTAACTATTTAATTATTACAACTCGGGTTTTACACATTGTTGACATTTCCGGATTTCATTCAACTAACTACTATTTTTAATTCTACTCAGTATTACTCGAAATTGTATCACATATGTATTTGTAATACCACAACAATGTTATTTGTTACATAATTTAAATAATAAATAATTACTAGTGTAAAGCAAGCAAGTGGAGTACTAATAGAAGAAACAGAGAAATCTAAATCTAAAATGACCATAAATATGCTTTATGCAAGTGCTACTAAAATAGGATCTAAACGAAAAAAGTGGGTAACCACGCATAAAAATATGCATACTTTATATAAAATATCACATAAAATCGAGCCCATTAATTTTTCTTGCATTTAATTCAATTATTAATACAAATTTTAAAATTAATATGTAAGTAACTTACTGACTTGTAAGTATATACAGTATCATTCTCCAAGTTCGGCGATGTTTCACTGTCCAAAATTGCTTCAACACTGGAGATATAGCTGCCATCATCTGAAGAAGATTCAGCGCTTGATAGGTCATCGTCGTCGTCGTCATCATCATCATCTTCGTCTAAGTTAATTACAAGCCTATCTTGCATTTCATCTATTAATCCTTCTCTTTCCAAACATTCGTCTTCAATTTTAATTACATGTTCACACACTGATGTCCATTGTTGTTTTTCTATTGATTGGCATGCTTGCCTAGTTAAATCTATTATGTTTTTATTATCAAAAGTGGTGTTGTTTTTTTGCAACAGAGTGTTTAAGTTCAGCCCAAATAAGTTCTATGGGGTTTAGGTCAGGATGATACGGAGGTAGGCAAATAACAGTGTGGCCGTGATTTCCTAAAATACTATCTATTTTTAGGGTTTTTCTAACGGTTTATTCATTTTTACTAACTTATGTAGCTCTGGTTTAAACATATTAGGTATAAAAGGAATTTTTTTATTAGATAACCACTGCATTAACTCACTTTTTGAAGAATTTGATGTGGGACATTTTTCAGATTGGTAATTGTGGTATGGTGCATTATCTAATACTAACACTGAGTTTTTTGGTAATCCCGGAATTAGCTTTTCAACTACCCATTTTTCGAAATTTGTACTATTCATATTCCCATGATAATCACCTGTTTTCTGTCCCGATTTAAAAACCAATAAGGCACCATCGATTAACCCTTGATCTGTACCTGCGTGAACTATTATGAATCTGTCTCCTTTATTTAACGGTACACTCGCTCCTTCACCACTTTCGTCGTACCACGACTTTTTTACTGCATGAGACGTGTGTATATACGTCTCATCTGTGTATACGATTGGCCGGTTTTCTGTCCTGAATTGTTTTATTTTCCTAAGGTATTCAATTCTTTTTGCCCTTATCTCTTGATGTTCATTTAATACACTTCTATTATTTCTAATCTTCTTCCACTTAAACCCTAAGTTTATAATAACTTTCCTTAAACATGATAAGCTACCTTGAAAGTTCCACACTAGACTTCAGAAGTTGATGAAGTTTTCGTAGCATAGGATATGTTTTTCTGTTGTCGTAAAATTGTAAATTGTTCGTCTTATCACACATTTATCAAAATCATCAATATTAGATTTTGTTGACCTCCTCTTTCTTTCTTTACGAGGTGTTATAAAGTGTGGTGACTGTTCATTTTCTATTGTTATACCCTCAGTTTTAATACGGCGAATCGTTCTTTCAGAAACTCCTGTTGCTGACACTATTCGTTTTTGAACCTTTTTTAGTGGAATACTACTTCCATTTTTTTCACTTTCCATAAATTTACATACATTAGAAATGACTTCCTGGCTTGGCTATGCACAATCTTTTTACCTAACTTTGATTTAATAGGAGGCATTTTTTCTGATTACATAATGAAATAAAATGTACTGTAAAAGTAACAATATGTTAAGCAAAATAAAATTCAGTTTAACTTAACGTGATGTCTGAAAACACAACCACAGACAATATTAAATGATATTAAAATGTAATTAGATTATTTATCACATGTCACAGTCCCAAACTAAACACTAGTAACGATACAAACTAAATAATTAAATGAAATACAGGCCTACACGGTAAATGTTTATGAAAACGCATCACCACTTATGCACTCAGTGAGACGTGCCGTTACACTGACAAAAACAGGGTTCTGCGCACACTGCTTTCACCAAGGTTGGCGACCATCATAAAGTACACAAGTTGTATGTGTATTGTACTCCAAGTTCATGGAGGAAAGAAAAACAAAGCATTTTGAATAAGCAAAACCAGAACCAATGGAAACAATAACAAACCACTTACAAATATATATTTATGTTTTATTACAAAATACTGTAAAGACACTTTTCCAAACATAACTTTTCTTGGGAACAAAGAAATTAATGTCTGATTTGTGTAAGTAGTCGTTTTTCTTCTATTATGACATGTTTTCAGCATGTAAACATGCAGCTTATTTCTTTGACAGAACATAATCTTTCCACAACTTAATTCTGTTTAAATGTTCTTCCCTGTCATTTAAGCAACCTGAAAAAACATCAGTAAATTATTTCAGTTAAAAGTCATAACAGTTCCAATGTAAGTTTTTGTACATGCAGATAGATATGAATATACCCACCCCATATGTAACCATCAAACTAACCTAAGAAAGAATTTAATATTATCTCTGAAGGCTGTGTAATTCTTTCATTGTTCTTCAAACCAGGAACAGGAACAGGTTTTGGAATGGGTCTGTCGTTCCATATAAGATCAAAACCACCGACTCTCAATTCTTTTCCCGTCAATCTATTTTTGTGAAAATATCAGACATAATCATTTTGTAAAACTCAACTAGAACACTTCATAATTGTTAGAACAAGTCAAAATGTTCAAAATAAATAATAACATAATATTATTAGTGTACAGTATGTATATTTATTTACTTTAGTAGCAATTAATTGGTAATAATTTAGTCTAATTATTATGTGTTATAGCACTCAGTTATAAAATTAGAAGCAATTGTTATAATAGTTAATAAATAAAAGTTTCAATATATTGTATTTTGATATATTTAAATGTACACTAAATCAAATATATGGTGTACTAGAAATCAAGTACATGAGCAGGTAAAACCAAACCAGCATATAGATGAACCAGTCAACATTTACTGTAAAAGATGAAATGTATTCAGAATGCATACAACACAATTTGTGTTCAGTATATAATTATTCAGTGACTGAGAATACAATAATTTATTATTCATGACTATGAACATTACTTTGTGTTTTATTCCATTCTTCTTTGCAATATGGTGTTACTTATCTCTATATGTTCAACATAAAAGCTTGTTAATTTCTTATGATATAATAGTTAACCACCATTTATTAAAAAAGTTCTGCTCCTAGTTTTGCATTAAAATATAAAATTTAAATGCTTACATTTTTCTTTACATTCTTCCTTTATTTTCTTGAAAACAGTTGGTCACTCAAAGTAGATACCGGTACATTTTTGGCTTGTTGATAATTTATTATGACTGATAACATAAAATACGTCAGTAAATGCCATTATATGAGGGTTATTCAATAAGTAAACAGACAAACAGCTGTGGAGCAAAAACTTTTTATTCAACAATACAATTTTTTTTACTTTTCAGTGTAATCTCCAGCAACATCTATGCACTTGTCCCATCTCTTTACAAGCATTTTTATTCCCTCAGCAAAGAATTCTTTACCTTGATGTCAAAGCCAGTTTTGGACTTTTTCCATCACTTCTTCATTGCTGTTGAACGTGACACCACGCAAAGTCTCCTTCAGTGGGCCAAACAAGAAAAAGTCAGATGGGGCAAGGACAGGGCTATAAGGGGGTGAGGCAGGATCTCCCAACCTACTTTTTTTATTGTTTCAAGCGGCAGTTTTCCCGTGTGTGGGCGGGCATTATCGTGAAGAAGAATCACACCTTTCCTCTGCCATCCCGGACATTTTTCTTCTTCAATCCAGACTTAACTTTGTTCACAATCATGTCAGAAAAGTACTGACTATTGATGGTATGCTGGTCTCGTAGGTAATCACAGAAAATTGGGCCTTGGGAGCTCCAAAAGATGGTTAACATCACCTTACTAGCCTATGGCTGGGTTTTGAATTTCTTTTTGGCGGGTGAACTGGGATGCTTCCACTCCATGCTTTGTCGCTTTGACTCAGGTTCAAAATAGTGAATCCAAGTTTCATCACACGTTAAAATTCTTTTCAAAAATTTATCACCTTCAGCCATAAAGCGATTTTTAAGCTCAGTGCATATGCGAAGTCTATTGGCTTTGTGGTTATCGGTAAGCTCCTTAGAAACCCACCTTGCACTAGTTTTACGGTAATTTAGCCTGTTTTGAATGATGGAATGAATTGTACCAACACTCACTTGACATTCTTCGGCAATTTGTTCAATTGTAATTCGTCGATCTTCTTGGATAAGTAAATTGATGGGACTTTCAAGTGCAGAAGTTGAAACTTCCACTGGTCGTCTGGAATGGTGTTCGTCTGCCACGCGCGTTCGGCCATTTTTAAACTTTTCCGCCCAAGCATAGAAACTTCCACGATTCATACAACTTTTACTGTATTGTTTATTCATATGAGAGAATATTTCCGAAGGTTTTACACTTTCCGAACGCAAAAATCTTATAACAGAACACTGTTCGTCGAAAGTACTGTCCTCAAGAGGACACGCCATCGTAAATAAAACTGTATTGGTTATGTTTATGCAATATATTATTGAACAGCTGATCAAAACTCACAACGACGTTGCCAGGTAACGCTCCTGAAAGTTTCAATCAGCTGCTACAATTAATTTCTTTTCTACAGCTGTTTGTCTGTTTACTTATTGAATGACCTTCGTATTTTGACTTAGGCGTTTTCTTATGCTGCAGTCTTATTTTCTCCACCTCTCTGCCAACTACTTAAGGAAGAAGTATTTATTTTCTCCACCAGTTGCCATTAATGAAACATGGACAACCTCTTTTAGATTGCCATTACTATAATGTGATATATGGATTTCATATGTCTTCTTTTCTGTACTTCAATTTAAATTTACAAGTTATAATTCAATAAGGGCCAGTTACAAATAAAAGGTCATCACAGTTGATACTGAGTCATATCGTACATCTATAGTAGGTTCATTTGGTTTATTAGGTAGTCATCTGTCAATATGTAAAATCTTCATTCAATAACACAAAAAAGTTACAATAAATTATTATTTTAGAAATTAAAATATAGTACTCAAAAGAAATATTTAACCACAATACAGTTTACCATTTATACAAGACAAATATTGTATTTTGTTTATTACAATAATCCCGTCACCTCATTTAAAACAGATTCCCAAACTCCTGGCAGCTTGTATCTATCATCTTTGTTAGAGTAGTTCTTATTTCTATCAATTCTCGTATCACCTATGGAAAATAGTTCAGAATCTTCGCTATAACTGTTGTTTCTTCAAATAAAGTGTGGTTTAATATTCATGTTAAATGCGGTATCCAAGTCACTTGTACGAATTAATAACTAAATTTACCTTATTTTGTCCGCCTTGTGACTTCTTATAATTTTTCTATTACACGTTTCAGAGCTTAGCTCCATCATCAGATATATATTAAAATAAAACTGTCACTCTTTCTGAGGTCATCACATGATATAAAATGTCAAAAAGTTTTGCATACAAACAGCGCGTGGAAGTAGGGTGCGCACCTTACTTCCACGCGCTGTTTGTATGCAAAAATTTTTGACACATTGTATCATGTTACAACCTCAGTAAGAGTGATAGTTTTATTTTAATATATATCTGATGATGGAGTATAAGCTCTGAAACGCGTAATAGAAAAATTATAAAAAGTCACAAGGCGGACAAAATAAGGTAAATTTAGTTATTAAAGTGTGGTGTTTATTTTCACATCTGTGGTCTGCTATTGTTGATTTCTCTGTGCCTCCTTTCTTTATTTGTTCTTGCACTATCGTTATCACCAGTCTCTGCATTTCACCCACGTACACATCACCACAACTGCATGACACCTTGTAAATGCCATGTGTTAAAAGAGGTATCTTGTCTTTTGCTGATGGTAACATTAGGCTTATCTCTCAAATCAGCTTGAAAATAGGCTGAATGTTATGTTCCTTCAAAACCCACCCGATTTTGTCAGTAGTCATCATGTACATATGGTAAGTAACACACACTTTCTACTTCAGTTTGTGTGTGTGCAGGGTCGACTTCTGTTTTACAGGAGATTTATTACAGCTTTGTGAAGGCTCGCTTGATTCTATTTCACTGTAGATATTACTACAAAAGAACTTTCCTTAATACCTTGTTCTGTTTTAATTTCTATGGGTTTACTGTATAAATAGGGGTGGGTCAAATCTTTGAGCTCTGTCTCAGTCAAGTCATTGAAGAGGTCTCATTATAGTATGGGCGAAATGTTTGGTTTGGAAAAGAACTAAAATCAATGTGCGTTAAACCAAGAAACCTTGTAATTATTAATGAAATCCATGAAAGTTTCTGAGCAAGATTACATTTTGAAGTTGTAAATGTGGCTCTGCACTTGATCACAATAATTTGGTAGGATAGATCCTAATGTTCACAGAATGAATACAACCATAAACAAATACACCATTCACAACCACTACCTGCATAACCCCATGCTGCCATTTGGTTTTGCACTACAGAATTAGTCTCAAAATTAGTTGATACCACTTCATACACTACAGGGAAAATTAGTAAGCTTAGAGGAAAGACAACTGATGATCTTTAATTATAGTGGTTCTATCATATTAATCAAATGGAACACAGAGACTACCAAGGAGATTTAGAATTTCAGGGGAAGGTAAAAGTGTGGAAAACTTAAGAAGCAATGTAAAGATTAAATTGTGGATTCAGAGCTGAGTAGCAACACTACTTAACATTATGATGGATCAATGTCCATTACAATGTTATGTTTCATAAACCAGATGGCTTCATGTCTGCATAAAGCAGACAGAATAATTATAAGATTTAAAGTAAATAACTAAATAGATTTTTATTACATGTACCATAAATGATTTATCAGCTTGTTAGGATATACAGAGATTTTTCATTTAGCAGAAATTAATTTAATCTTATAATGTACTGATATAAGAAATAATGCAGTTACCTGCCTTCATAATCAAGAATGTTGAATACATCATCTATCAAATTGTACTTTAGTTTGTAGTCTTCTTGGTCAGTTCCAGTCAGAGTTGGGGATGCATTAATTTCTAACAACCAGCTGGAATTAAACAAAAATTGTTTTTATCATCTTACAGACTTTCACAGCCAGCATTACAAATGTATAACATTCAGGATTCAGTGTCATGGTCTAATTCTTATTGTTTCTTTACATGTTTTGAATTATGGTGTATGATCATGAATACACCTGATCATATGATCATTCATCCTAAGTGAATACACATATACTAGTTGTATACATTAAACAAAACACACACACACACACACACACACACACACACACACACACACACACACACACACACACACACACACACACACAAAACAAACTTTCAAATGAGGGTGCCATCACCAAAAACAGAATGTACACCACTCCAAGCAGCAGTCTCTGATGAAGCTCACAATCAGCAAAAACTAGTTTAGGCAATAAGGTAATTTTTTTACTTCCATATTCCTTAAGGAAATAGAAGTATGGTGATGGCAAAAAAAATCGTGTTCGAGATTATTGCAGATTCTGATTGTACTACACTCAAAACATGAAAAAAAGTCGTTTTTCGAAAAGTGTCTGTGTGTGTGTCTGTAGATTTTTTTTCTATGGCAAACGATAACAGCCACAAATTCAAACAGAATCAAATAATTTTTTGCATACAGCCCTGATTTGTAGAGTACTCACGACCTATTGTTTTTAGTGAAGATCGGTTAAGGGAAAGGGGTAGTTTACCAGCAACGTTTTTTTAACAAGGGTATTTTCTATGGCAAACGATAACAGCCGCAAATTCAAACAGAATCAAATAATTTTTTGCATACAGCCCTGATTTGTAGAGTACTCAAGACCTATTGTTTTTGGTGAAGATCGGTTAAGGGGAAGGGGTAGTTTACCAGCAACGTTTTTTTATCAAGTGTAATTTTCTATGCCAAACGATAACAGCCGCAAATTCAAACAGAATCAAATAATTTTTTGCATATGTCCCTGAATTGTAGAGATCTCAAGGACTTTCGATTTTGGTGAAGATCGGTTAAGGGGAAGGGGTAGTTTACCTGCAACCTTTTACGTTTTAACAACAGAAAAGTACTTGAAAATTCATTTAAACTTTTTGAAACAATGTGTGACGATTTAAATAAAAGAAATAAGCAAGAAAATAAAAATTTAAAAAAAATTAAGGTTGCGAGCTTAAGCCATTTAAATCTCACTGTATTAATATAAAATACCTGTATGTACTCAGTATGAGAGGAAGCAGTAATTAATTAGTTATAAGATACTCAAATAAAAAGATAAATTGTAAAGCGTTATTAATATCGTATTTAACCCTTTGCTTGTAAGCAGGCGCTTTCCTGTTGATTCCAGACTCGACATGCTTTCAGAGTCTTGTGTGAGTAAGAATAAGATAAAAAAAACTAATGTTAATAATAAAAAAATCTGAAGACATAAATAGTCGCTAAAACAACTGATTTAAATTATGTATATTTGTTTAGGGATAGTTTGCATAAATAAAAATGTTAACTTAAATATAGTTAGGAACTATATTCTCGCGCGGAAATTGTCGCACTAACTTTTGCCCCGTACCAGGCAAAGGGAGCGTAAATTCTCTCTCTTGCAATGGTGACACCGTACAGTGTAGACGTAAGAGCGATGCTCTTCAAATATGTGAATCATATTTGGTTTCACCTTCAGATGGTGTACCAGATGTAGTTTGTTTAAAGCATCTGGATGTATAAATTAATGTAGTCATGTGAATAGACAATAAGTTTAAAGTAATGTAAAACAAAAAGTATTGAAACGTAACAAAGAGTGTAACGCAAGATGACTACGTACTTCAACAAATAACAACTATTCCAAAGTCATACCCGGAGATGTGAACTAGCAGAAGCCACAAACTCTACTGCACGTGACAGAATATGCAGATCAGGACATCCGAGAATCTACAAGATCATCATAGATAACTACATGACATATTGTTCTACCTGCGAACTTTTGGAGCCCTTTACAGAGGAAAGCCAGACCGAGATGACGACGTAGCTGTTCCTGTTTCCCAAGACTGATACCCCAGGACGAGTCTTCTGCATACCAATTAAAAGGTGACTCGATAGCCTGTCTATCGAGGGTTACTAATATTTGTCACACAACACATCTTGAAAGAGACTTTTCAGAAACGATTAACTTTGTAAAGACTTATAAATTAAATCTAAGAATTTCATGTAACTATTCTAACTTCATACGTTGTAACAGTTTATATGCTAATGTAGAGTAATATAACTCAAGCAATAATACCATTCTTCCAATGGTTGAATAAAAGAAAGTCTTGCAAGCTAATAACATGAAATGAGTATAATTAAAAGTCTTAATTACAGAAATACAGAAAGTTGACCCGGATCCGAGGTATAACTATATAGAATCTAGTTTGATCCCAAAGTTTAAAGAAACCTTTCGATAATTTGATAATTGAATTAGTAATGTCATGGCATCTGTCAGTATATGTTTTTTCTTAAATGTTGAATAAAGAGAAGTCTTCTTGTTACACACATATGAGGAGTGCTTAAATCAATTGTATACCTTGCCATTGTTTCCTTGCACCGTTAGTAAGTAATTTGTTATTTTAATTATTTGTGATCAATTCTGTTACAACGTAGGCAGCCCTTCTAATTAACGGAGTTTAATTACGAAGGGTTCCCTGGATTTGTAACGCGGCGAAAAGCAGTTACAAAAGTGCGCCACTCTGCTTAATTGTAAAAATAAAAGGGTAATTGTTTACAGAGTGTCACAAAAGTGCGCCACTCTGCTTATTTAATACAAAAAAAATAAAGGAAACAAAGGAAAGAGTTTTAATTGTGTATATAGTGTCACAAATAAAATTGCATTCACTATGCGTGGATAAATAGTATGATTAATAACTAAATATTTAATATTGATATATGCACTCAGAAAGTTACTTTAAAAAAATGTAATGTTCGAAACATATTTAGTAATGTATTACGTTATGTAGATGGTAGTATGTATAAGTAAAATGTCATTAGCGTCATACAATGCAAAATGCTATATGCAGGTTCCTACCGGCACAACCTGAATAATTCGATGTAAGTACTTGCAGACATGAATTGTGACCAAGCATAACAATTTTGGTCAACCGAACAATCTGTAACAGGTTTGTTTACGACAAACTACGGCCTGTTGTTTCCTGAATCATTCTGCACAGTGTATGTCCAACTATCTAGCTTACATACACTAGTATGTGTTATAAAAAAAATTTGATTAATAATAACTTTGTTAATAATAATAAAGTAATTAAGTAGAAGTTCGTGATTTAAAACTTGTGAACAAAATAAGTAATTATTTAATTGAGAAAAGTTTATGAATGAACGGAGCCAAAGTGTTGTCTAAGCGGAATAATAATAAATGTGTTGCATAAGATTGTTCTCCCCTTTTCTCGTGTTTATACCGGTCGTTGGTGTTATTCAGTCGCTTTGTGTAGTGAACAATAAGAGTAAAACCCCCTTTGTCCCTGACACACACGCTCAACCCTCCTTTGTTAACTAAATATGTAGGCCACCCTCTGACCTACATTCCAGTAAACAGCTGATCGGCTATTTAACATTGAAAGATATGTGTGTGTGATTTCTGTCTCTCCCTTAGAAGAGAAATTGTTCTTTTCTAATTTGTGTAAATTGATTACTTCTGAATTTATTATATGTATATGTAATATATGTGTAATATGCTAGTATTAATTTTAAGTACGTGCTAATGTGTTAGAACAAAATGGCCCAATTTAACCCGGATTTGTTATTAAAAGACGAGCTGTCTTACGAAGCCCTTTTGCGTGGACTACCCCATGCTGATGTAACAGTCGCGGAATTACGAAGTTCAATTCGCGAATGTGGATTTGATGCGCCCGTGCAATTAAACAATCTAAGCCAACTCGATTATGAAAGCGAGAAAGAAATTTGTAATGCCAAGTATAGTGAACTATACTTATTGTCTCAAACACTCCATGACGAGGAATCTCCGGCAAAAATTTTGCGGACTACCCAGAGAATAGAGCATTTAACCAGGAGAATAAAAAATTTGTCGATCTGGCCGAATCTCACAGAAATACCCGTTGATGTACAAAAGCTAGCAGACGAAGCTCTACGCCGCTTACCTTCAATTATCAACGATTTAAGACGAAAATCCGACTCATTCAGGATGGACGAAATAGAGAAATCATTAATGAAATTACACATCTCCCCAATACAATCCCCCACCACTGGTTTACCTCCGCCTAACTCGGATCGGAACTCACCTATCGTATCGCAAGTGCAAGCGAACCCAGAACAAAATACTGATACAGATGTAAATGTCCCTCCTCCCGAGCATTTTCAGTTTCGTCCCGGAAATAATGAATTGACCAACACCCCCAATGAATCTAATCACCCTCATCGAGGAATTACCCCTATGAACTATAACGCAGATCTATACGAAAAAATGACTCACCCTGTGGAGAAGATTTTATCCGAAATCCCTTATACAGATGGTTTAAATGTTTCCAAGTTACTAACATTTATTAGTTATCTTCTTCAGATAAAGGATCTACAGCAGCTGAATGACTGGCAAATTTTACAAGTTCTATTACCAAAGTGTAAACCCCCGTTAAAAAATCGTGTGCTAGAAGCCCTAACCTCTACTTTCCCAGTAGAAGAGCTACATAGCTCTTTAATAAAATACTTTATTCCCACCGGCATCTATGAGGAAATAAAAAGGAAGACAGTACTCCGAGTACAAGGACATCAGGAGAGATTAGCTCACTATATCTCCGATATTAGGGAATCCTCTCGACTACTACGTGTAAACTGGAATGAAACACAACTAGTGGACACCATTTTAATAGGAGTGTCACCTGAAGAAAGATCTCGACTATCATTGATGAATAGACCCAATACAATTGCTGATCTAGAACAGTGCAGTATCCATTCTTCAAATGTATGGTACTCAGATCAAAATAGAGAAGCTATGAAAACCTCTGGAACTAATAGACATCAATTGCGAGCACTACTGCCTGATGTAACAACCTCGTATGAAAGACAAGTTTCTAGTAGACCTCACCATGAGCGCAAAGCTGGTAAGTTAACTGTAAACCCAGATAAAGCGGAAACCAAGCACCCACCTCGCAGAAAACCCACCTGTTATAATTGTGGCAAATATGGGCACATAATAAGAGAGTGCAAAAGTAAGCCATTGGAACGGAATAACCCCAATTCAAAAAACATGTAAGGCAGGGAAACCCGAAAACCTGTGTCTTCCGCAGCTACTCAAAATTGGGTAAACTAAAAGAAACCAATAATAATAATAAGAATGAATTATTCTGTAACCAAGTAAAAAACAAAAAAGGTGCGAAAGAAATCGACCCCTATGTGCGAGAATTGCGTGAAAAGTGTAATGCGATTAATAGATGTAAATAAGAACAAAATTTACTACCATTAATACAAGTCGACTTAGGCGTTACATCCCCATCGCCTTAATTGATTCGGGATCTAGTAGAAGCTTAATCAGCCAAGAATTAGCGGACAGATTAGCTAAACATCATCTAGTAAAACGGAGCCAACCTGTGAATATAAAGTGTGCTAAATAAATATGGTGATTAAATAGACGATAGTTCTAGGAGCGTTTCTTAAATCCCCAAAGTAGTTTAATAAATAATAAATAATAAAGTGAATAATAATAATACTAAATACTAGAGCTAAATAAATCCTAAGTTATACTAAAATTGTGTGAAGTGTAGAAGTAATTAAGGGAAAAGAATAATAATAAAAAGTAACGTTGCATAGTGAAGACACCGCAGTGGTGGCAAGTAAGAAAATAAAAGCGTGTTCGGTATTGTAGTAAACAGCCACGCACCCTCCCTATTGTGAGAAACCGGTGCTAGCCTGAACAATTGAAAACCACCCCTAGTGAGTATGACAATGCATTGTGAAGTGTCTCCTCTCCCGCATAGTTTGTTTAAGTATTGTAAAAAGAGAAAAAAGAGAATCATATTCGTGAGATTCCGCTTCTCTCAAACCAGTGATCTAAAGTGGAGTATGGGATCCTCTTTAGATCACATTAGAAATAAGTTTATGAGATATAATCAAGTAGTGATTATAAATGTAACGTAACAGGTCACAACGGCGCCGACTGAAAGGGTAATGATAGGGCAGACCGGTGCCAAAGATCATTAATAAATGCTGAAAGCTAACTTGATCAGTTAGAGTAAGCTGGTGTCAGTCGGGCCGGGATGTTGTGAGTTACGGATAAGTAGGGATCATTCCAATCTAAGGTTTGGAAATTAGGATTAAGATTAAAATGTAAGTTAGTACTTAAGAAGTAAGAAAAAGGGAATTTCACGAAGGCGATCATTTAAATGAATAATGTCATTTAAAGGAAATTAGGAAAAACAAACTGTGCACTAATATTAAATAACTTCACACACTGACACTAATCGTACTCCCAGTCCCCAATTACCACGAAGGTCACAAGTCGACCCCGTTCGAGTTACTATACAAGTATCGACCAAACCACCCTTTGTCCACAAGATGGAATATACACGATCTGCTGCCTCCGCAAATAACGGATAATCAGATAAAGCGAATATGGAACAAAGCCCGCTCTAACTTGAGAGCAAGCTTGGAAAAATCCAGAAGATACCACGAGAAAGGTAATCATAGCAACTCAGTCAGGTACCAAGTAGGTGACTTGGTAATGTACAAGACTCACCCCATTAGTAGTGCGATTGATAAGACCACCTCGAAACTATCATTCAGATGGTGTGGCCCTTACCAAATCCAAAAGTACCTAACTCCAGTTACAGTAGCCCTGTGCGAACCTGCAACTCAGAAATATGTGCGGAGATCACATATTTCGCAACTAAAGTTGTATAAGAAGAAGTGACGGTATAGTATAACCCAAAATAAAAAAGGGAATACTAGGTAGTAAAGAAAATTATATTTCTGAATCCGCGTAAGAAATGTAAAACGTAGAGTTTGGAAACGAGGCCTGATCAACCTGAGTTCCAGTTCTGCGAAGCATGCATTAATGAATAATCATTAACTAGATGGGTACTAACACTCATTAACTACATGAGTTATATATAGGACTCACAGAAGAAAAGATAGAATTCTAAATAGTAGAGATTTAGAAAGTTACTCTATAGAAGAGAGAGTAAGACAAACAAAAAAACCGGTAGTAAAATTAAGTGATAGAGATAAGAAAGAGTTTTGTGTTTTAATTGTGTAAATATTTAGTATAAATAGTATGTAAAAAAAAAGGTAGTTCATAAGAATATAAAGTGTACTGTGCTGTAACTATAACTAATAACTATGTGGACAACGTTGTAAAGTGTCCAACAACTATGTGAAAGAAATTACACACACTAACCCCATTCATACTCCCAGTCCCCAATAGTGAGTTAGACTCAAAAAGCTTAACCGTAGCGTGCAATTCAAGCGGTGGAGTATGTGACGATTTAAATAAAAGAAATAAGCAAGAAAATAAAAATTTAAAAAAAATTAAGGTTGCGAGCTTAAGCCATTTAAATCTCACTGTATTAATATAAAATACCTGTATGTACTCAGTATGAGAGGAAGCAGTAATTAATTAGTTATAAGATACTCAAATAAAAAGATAAATTGTAAAGCGTTATTAATATCGTATTTAACCCTTTGCTTGTAAGCAGGCGCTTTCCTGTTGATTCCAGACTCGACATGCTTTCAGAGTCTTGTGTGAGTAAGAATAAGATAAAAAAAACTAATGTTAATAATAAAAAAATCTGAAGACATAAATAGTCACTAAAACAACTGATTTAAATTATGTATATTTGTTTAGGGATAGTTTGCATAAATAAAAATGTTAACTTAAATATAGTTAGGAACTATATTCTCGCGCGGAAATTGTCGCACTAACTTTTGCCCCGTACCAGGCAAAGGGAGCGTAAATTCTCTCTCTTGCAATGGTGACACCGTACAGTGTAGACGTAAGAGCGATGCTCTTCAAATATGTGAATCATATTTGGTTTCACCTTCAGATGGTGTACCAGATGTAGTTTGTTTAAAGCATCTGGATGTATAAATTAATGTAGTCATGTGAATAGACAATAAGTTTAAAGTAATGTAAAACAAAAAGTATTGAAACGTAACAAAGAGTGTAACGCAAGATGACTACGTACTTCAACAAATAACAACTATTCCAAAGTCATACCCGGAGATGTGAACTAGCAGAAGCCACAAACTCTACTGCACGTGACAGAATATGCAGATCAGGACATCCGAGAATCTACAAGATCATCATAGATAACTACATGACATATTGTTCTACCTGCGAACTTTTGGAGCCCTTTACAGAGGAAAGCCAGACCGAGATGACGACGTAGCTGTTCCTGTTTCCCAAGACTGATACCCCAGGACGAGTCTTCTGCATACCAATTAAAAGGTGACTCGATAGCCTGTCTATCGAGGGTTACTAATATTTGTCACACAACACATCTTGAAAGAGACTTTTCAGAAACGATTAACTTTGTAAAGACTTATAAATTAAATCTAAGAATTTCATGTAACTATTCTAACTTCATACGTTGTAACAGTTTATATGCTAATGTAGAGTAATATAACTCAAGCAATAATACCATTCTTCCAATGGTTGAATAAAAGAAAGTCTTGCAAGCTAATAACATGAAATGAGTATAATTAAAAGTCTTAATTACAGAAATACAGAAAGTTGACCCGGATCCGAGGTATAACTATATAGAATCTAGTTTGATCCCAAAGTTTAAAGAAACCTTTCGATAATTTGATAATTGAATTAGTAATGTCATGGCATCTGTCAGTATATGTTTTTTCTTAAATGTTGAATAAAGAGAAGTCTTCTTGTTACACACATATGAGGAGTGCTTAAATCAATTGTATACCTTGCCATTGTTTCCTTGCACCGTTAGTAAGTAATTTGTTATTTTAATTATTTGTGATCAATTCTGTTACAACGTAGGCAGCCCTTCTAATTAACGGAGTTTAATTACGAAGGGTTCCCTGGATTTGTAACGCGGCGAAAAGCAGTTACAAATGGTAATTGTTAAAAATAAAATAATTTTGTTGCCAGGCAATAAAATTATAATTTTTTCATTTTAATGTAAATCATGTATGAGTTAATAGTATATGGATTAATTTACACTCAAAATATACAAACAGAAAATTTTGTTACAAACATCAATATCGTTCGCGGCAGGCAAGCATATCTCAGTTATGTAATGTTTACGTTTCCATTTTATTATTATGACTACCGCAATAAAAAGGCAGGGAAGACACACACACACATACACACAAAATTCGCATTATTTCTGGCCTCACTCATGTTTATTTTCTTACATTTGCACGCTTTTTAAATGGTAAGTGCCGAAACCCATACCAACAGAACGCGTGCAAGTCGAAAAAGTGTCCAGCGTGGATAGCGATTTGCTTCCTGTGGATCACTGGGCAGTGTAACTGCACGTGTTTACAGAGGAACGATTCATAGACAGACTTTTCGTCTTTAGGGAATGAACCCTCTGCAAGATGCTGAGGGTCCATGAGTGACTTCGGAGCGCTCCTTCTTTTTCGCGTGTTTGTTCTGTGAAACATACACTGTAGATTCGCAGCTTTACTCTAAGCAACGCTCAATAGGAAATGTTGAAAATTTTTGTCCATGATGTACCCTCATACACACTAAACCTGCTCTGATGTTTTAATTACGGACATCATAATATTAAAACTTTGGAAACTTGAGCACTACTTTAATGGAGATCAATCATTAACTTATACAAGCCATTAATTTTATGCATATTTTTTATATATATGTGTACAATGTTATCGGCAACAAAGAAGTAGTTTTTGTTAAAATTCCTTCCCGGGATATTTCGCCGTAGTCCAATGTTTTCTACAAAACCAGACATTTCGGCAATGCCATCGACTTCCATCATCAGTGAAAATCGAGTGCGATAACGTGAGGTGGTATACGTTAGTGACCACAGTACTGTGGTTAAGGCTGAAACAGTAAGTAGAAAGAAGTAGTTTCTATGGTAATATTTCATTTCGAAAATGATTTTAAATATAAATCTTAGAATATGGAAGTCATGTATGGTTCTCCATACCGATATTTAATTTTATCAAAATACTTGTGTTCCATATTGGAATAGTATATTTAATATGGAAATTTAATATAAAATCAGATTTTGCTCTGCTAGTCCAATTGCTTCCTCTCAACTTAGAACCTAGCTAATCCCTTTATTCATGTGACAGTGTGTATTTCCTAGCCTTTGGGCACATATAAGACAAAATGGAGCAGTAATTGATTGATGATGGCACCCATATAGGGCTTATGTGGTTTTTAAATGGTCTGATTGTGCTACCAATTACTCTAGCACACCTGTCTAATTCTGCCACCACATTCTGAGATTGCATTTTTGCAACAGACTTATTTACATTTGTCCATCACATTTAATGGAAGTTTTGCTATCCACCATCTGTAGTCCACCCAGAAGCCAAAGAATAAAATTATATCCTACAAATAGATGTACAATTCTTTATTGTTTGCTGATGATCAGGTAATACTTGTGAGGAGTGAAGATGTTGTGCAAGGCTTTATACACCACTTGCACGAATTATATAGGACATATTACTTTAAACTACCTCATAAGAAGATGAAGGTTATGGTTTTAAGAGGGAAATTCTGAGTATATTCTTGGATAAAACAGTATAGATGTTTCATTTTAATTTATTAGGCTATGATATAAGTTATAAATAAGTTGATGGTAAAAATAACATTTAAATAAATATGAAATGAAGTGTGGGATGATACAAAGAATTACGAAAAACAGAATAAGATCCAATACAAAACTTAAATATTGCTAGTGAAATCTGCAAAATTGGAAAGAAAATGTCATTTTCTAAGACAGCAATTAAAATAAAATATTCATACTACTGTCGACATCTCGTTTATTTACTGAATCACAAATAAAAATGTTACGCAGAAAAGACAATTTTGATCCACAACTGTGATATCGATTATTAAGTAATGTATCGACATTACAAACATACATCTTTTCAGTACTGAGCACACAAGTATAGTTTAAGTTGTTCCAGGAGTATATTCCAGAACCTGGTGGACCAAACTATGTTTACCTATAAAGCAATGGTGGCCGGTGAGTCCTGAGGATCGGGAGGCTTCGAGCAGTCACCTGAGCTGTGCTCAGTCATAGCACCCCCCTCCGAAATGCATTATTTCACTATTAATTATGGTGGAGCTACCTGATTTTTACAGCATATACGTCTTATTAAAAATATACTTGTATCTTTAACAAGATAAACCGAAGATTAATTTACTTTTGTTCTAGCAAAGAAGTTAACTTCTGATTAGAAATATATTTTGTAAGGCTGTGATAAATTTACTTGTAAGCCTACAGTCAACGACCCTTCTTATCTCAGAATTGTCAGTAACATAATCATGCCATGTTGATCGACTTTTCAATTTGCAGAGGATCCTTTTTTCAATTGAAACTAAAGCAATGGTGCTGAGACAATCTTGAGTCCAGGAATATTATTATTATATTATATATTATTATTATTATATTGCTTAACAGTAAGCAGGGCTGAGTTACAGCACTTTCTCCTGAGTAATATACGTAATAATCTCCACTATCTAACTCTCCACTCCCTTCCCATCTCATCTCACAAACTCTTAGTATATCTAATCTGTTTTTAATCATTTTCTGCTTTACATTTTCCAATTTACCAGCCTGTAAAAGGGTCTGAACATTCCATTTCCCAATCCTAAGCTCGCCATTTTTCTTCTTTTCAACACTTCATATTGTTCCTGGCAGGCAAGAATATCCTTATTGTGTATGTTTACGTTTCCAAAGTTTTATTATTGTGATTACCACAAGAAAAAGGTAGCCAGGACACACACACACACACACACACACACACACACACACACACACACACACACACACACACACACACACACACACACACACACACACAAAACTCGCGTTATTTCTGGCCACAATCATGTTTATTTTCTTACGTTTGCACGCTTTTTAAATGGAAAGTGACGACACCCACACCAACACAACGTGTGCAAGCCAAAAAGGTGTTCAGCATGGACAGTGTTCCTGTGGATCACTGACCAGTGTAACTGCATGTGTTTACAGATGAATGGTTCATAGACAGGATTTTCGTCTTTAAGGAATGAACCCTCTGCAAGATACTAAGGGTTCATGAACAACTCCGGAGCGCTCCTTCTTTTCTGCATGTTTGTTCTGTGAAACGTACACTGTTGATTCGCAGCTTTACTCTGAGCAACACTCCATAGGAAATGTTGAAAATTTTTGCCCACGGTGGACCCTCATATACACTAAAACCTGCTCTGAGGTTTTGATTATGGCGATCATAATATTAAAATTTTGGAAACTTGAGCACTACTTAATGGAGATCAAACATTAACTTTTACAAGGCATTAATTTTAAGCATATTTTGAATCAATAAATGTTTTAATAAATTAATACAATCTGTGTACTTATTTCTATTATAATATAAGAATTACAAACTAATGTGTACATGTATGTATGTATGAAAAATATATAAATATTTTTCTCCTCTGGAAAATTGTTTGCCCCTCCTGGAAAATATTTTGACTTTCCTGATGGCTAGTTATTTACCAGCCTGTGTGGAATGTAGGGTTATGACATGGATCAGAATGGTAGGTGTTAAACAAACAGGAGACACAAACGTATTAAGGAACAAATGTTTTTCTGAGAAATTTATAATCATATAGATGAACAGAATTGTTGCTCAGGAAATTAGAAGACGAATGGAAAGAAAGAAAGACTCAATTTTAAAAAAGAAAAATGACTAGTATGGTATTGACATGACAGACTTTGATAACACTACAGACATCATTCACCCTCGGCCGATAACGCACAGCCAAAGTTCAAATCCATTACAGGAATCAGATCAGCTCTTCATTCGACCTACAAACATTTTATCCAAAAATAGTCCTTCCTCACAAAGGTTGGGCATAGTCTTCACCCACCTGACACTGACATGGGGGTACCATTTTAGCTGATGCATCATTTTTTCAGAACTGAAGCATCCACTTGTTTGGTGTTTTGTCATCATATCTAGCTGTGCTTCTTGTCAAATATATATTACAGACACAAACATAAAATTCTGCACCTGTCATGTCTTGGTTGTAGAGTAAAGAATGTAAGTGTTTGTGGCTTCGTGCTTAGAGCATCCATAATCAGAACACCTATCGACAAATCCTAGTAGTGGTCACTAGTATTTCTTTGGTCTTTTTGATTGCCACAGATAATGAAAGTTACATCTGAAAGTCACCCTATAACATATGCCTCTTGTTGAACGAGGAAGCAGGTTTTTAGGGTTTAACGCGACCGTTTGGCATTCATCTGTCTGTCTGTCTAACTAATTGGGGTATCTTTCACGATAACTTTTGAACACATCAACCGATTTTTGTAAAACTTTGCACACATGTCCATCATACTTTACCCCACAGAACCTTGTTGTTTTTGAGATTGATCACCCAAAAAATAGGACGGTGCGTCAAAATTGTGAAAAAATCGCAAAATCCCATGTGAAGTATCAAATTAAAGGGAATTTAAACGACAATCTGAATATAGTATTCATTTTTGAAATTTTCAAAGTTTTTGGACGTCACAGTCTAAAACGTTGTCAGAACCCAAATCCGAATGTTCCTAATTGTTTGCGTTTATTGTATGATTGTGTGCTCTGAAGAAATATGTTGTTATAATGTGTGTATGTTGTTATGTTACTAAAGAAATATTAGAGTAGTCGGGATGTAATTTTTCCCCCAATTGGAAAATTGTCTAATAACAAAATTTATGTAATAATAAACGTACTCCGTTCGAAATAGTGAGAGAGTTCTGCAACTCAGTGAGCATACTAGTTAATCATAATGAGACAAATATATTTAAAAAGAGTCTGATGTACGAACACACAAAGATTATTGTAAGATAGCTGAACATGTAATATAGCCTACACTTAAATTTTTGAGCTAAGCAGAAGTAGGCCTGCTTCAGGATTAGATGCTGTGAGCATTCTACTAGTTAAATATCTGACGATGAAGCATATGCTTTGAGGTGTGTCATCAATTTGTAAACAAGAAGTCATAAGGCAGATTGATAAGGTTAGTTTATCTATTCATACAAGTTAATTGGATACCACTAAAATCATATACGCTAAATTGCCTTTCATTAAATAAATAAGCTTATTGTATTTCACAGACAATACAATAACAACACATAAAATCAAAATGTACATATTATCAAATACAAAAAGGGGTAAGACAGGGAACGACCTATGTTTCCAATATTACTGGAGGTTAACAGACATTAGAATGAGAAAGAATTGACATAGAATAGCTGGAGTATAACTCTCAAATTGGAAACTTAAATATTTGGAGTTCAATTTTTGAACCTAACTTTTGGTGGTACGTGAACATTATCAGCAGGGTTAGGTCGGACAAGCACCATCATTAGAATTTACCACACATAAGTCCTACCTACATACTACTACTTACCCTCTAAGCCCACTGGACAGAACCGAGAAGCACCACCATTGACACAAGGTTGTTCATTGTGTAAACTTGTGTCAGTGTTGTGGTGCTTCCTGGGTCTGTCCAGCAGACTTAGAGGGTAAATAATTTTTTTTTTATATATAGTTTTTCTGTAGTTGTATTTAACTTTGTAGGAGATGGTGGTTTTTTTCATTTTTTGCGGTCCATGCTTGTTAGTGAACAAATCTTGAGTAGGCTTAAGTTTGTATTTAATGTACTAGTTTATCTTACACTTGAAGATGATTACAGATTGTTTAGTAATTGAAATGTTGTGTGATAAGGGTGGGAAGACAGTATTAAAGTAAGACAGAAAGAAGACTTCTATGCATTCATGTGCTTATAAAACTAAAAAAAAATGTTGATTGGTTCAACTGTGGAAAGGAAAAGTTGGATAGGCACCTGCTATGCCATTCAAACTGGTTCGCCACCCTGATCTAGGGCATAGTGGGAGGGGAAGGCCCAGGCCCACACGTGTAGGGCTACATGGTTTGGGTAAGAAAAAGGAAGAAGGTATGTGATCAAGAAGCTGTCTACATAAAGGAAGAAATTGGAAGCCCACTAACCTTTGGATTGAGGAGAAGACGAAAAAGAAGAATAAAACTAAAAATATGTAATTTAACTTTTATGTAAAGTTAACTTTCAAGCGTTATAGTTAAACCTTTTACAAAGTACAACCTACATTGTACGACACCACCTTCTATGATAGGAGCAACACCAACAACAGAAATTAAACAAATATATTAACGTATTTTTACTTCCATGTTCCTTAAGGAAATGGAAGTATGGTGATGGCAAAAAAAAAATCGTGTTCGAGATTATTGCAGATTCTGATTGTACTACACTCAAAACATGAAAAAATATCGGTATGGAGAACCATACATGACTTCCATATTCTAAGATTTATATTTAAAATCATTTTCGAAATGAAATATTACCATAGAAACTACTTCTTTCTACTTACTGCTTCAGCCTTAACCACAGTACTGTGGTCACTAACGTATACCACCTCACGTTGTCGCACTCGATTTTCACTGATGATGGAAGTCGATGGCATTGCCGAAATGTCTGGTTTTGTAGAAAACATTGGACTACGGCGAAATATCCCGGGAAGAAATTTTAACAAAAACTACTTCTTTGTTGCCGATAACGTTGTACACATATATATCAGTGGCGAAGTTACATGGAGGCAATTGAGGCAATGCCTACCCTAAAAAATTCTGTAGAATAAAAATTATAAATACGTATGAACTACATAACGTAAAGATTATACATTGTTACTGCGACTGTCAAATTTATTAAACCGAAACGTGCTTTATTGAGCGACCGCTAGATGGTGACAGGTGAGATTCAGCATAGTTCGTTTAAAGCGAATGAGGCAACCTGAACTTGCCTCAGCGTTTTTTGTATACATCGTATGTAAGCAATGTAGGGGTGTGATAGGGAAGTGTAGGGAGGGGGGATTGTCCCGCGCTGTACACATAGAGCGTTGAGGCATGCCTCACTTCTGTGGTCCAAACAGTTAAGTTAAAGCGCCTGTGTTGTTTCTAAGGGTTTCTTTTATGCGGTTATTAAAAGTGTCACTGTTATTCCGCTGAACTAACAGATGATCAAGATTGTTATTTGAATTATTTGTAACATTAAACATATATATAGAAACTAATCAAGTTTAAAAATTTGAAGTTCAATCAGTTGTATTATTGTGTATGACTAATACAAGGATTGTTCAATAGACACACGTATAGAGCTGTAAAGCATTTTTTATTCAACGATTTTAAAAGAAGTCTCCAATAACATTAAGACATGAGTTCCACTGTTGCGCTAACCTGTAGATTCCCTGCTAGTAAAATTCTTACGGCTGTTTGTGGAACCATTCGGTTACAGCAAACTCTACCTCAGCGTCCGATTTGACCCACCGTCCTTTTAGTGATTCCTTAAAAAAAATTTTAGATAAGATTTTTGCCTACCCATTCATTAACTACTAGCTTCGCCAGTAAGCAAATTGATGTCCATTTTTTCGGCTTGCACGCGTTATGTTGGTGTGGGTTTCGGCACTTTCCATTTAAAAAGCGTGCAAACATAAGAAAATAAACATGAGTGAGGCCAGAAATAACGTGAATTGTGTGTGTGTGTGTGTGTTTGTGTCTTACCTGCCTTTTTATTGCCGTATTAAATGAAAAATATTATATTACATTAAAATGAAAAAATTTTAATTTTATTGCCTGGCAACAAAATTATTTTATTTTTAACAATTACCATTGTTTCAAAAAGTTTAAATAAATTTTCAAGTACTTTACTCTTGTTAAAACGTAAAAGGTTGCAGGTAAACTACCCCTTCCCCTTAACCAATCTTCACCAAAATCGAAAGTCCTTGAGACCTCTACAATTCAGGGATGCATGCAAAAAATTATTTGATTCTGTTTGAATTTGCGGCTGTTATCGTTTGCCATAGAAAATACACTTGATAAAAAAACGTTGCCGGTAAACTACCCCTTCCCATTAACCGATCTTCACCAAAAACAACAGGTCTTGAGTACTCAACAAATCAGGGCTGTATGCAAATAATCGTTTGATTCTGTTTGAATTTGCGGCTGTTATCGATGGCCATAGGAAATACCCTTGTTAAAACATAAAACGTTATAGGTAAACTACCCCTTTCCCTTAACCGATCTTCACCAAAAACAATAGGTCTTGAAAACTCTACAATTGAGGGCTGTTTACGAAACATTATTTAATTCTGTTTAAATTTGCGGCTGTTATCGTTTGCCAAAAAAAAATTTCCCTTGATAAAAAAAACCGTTGCAGGTAAACTACCCCATTCCCTCAACCGATCTTCACCAAAAACAATAGGTCGTGAGTCCTCTACAAATCAGGGCTGTATGCAAAAAATTATTTGATTCTGTTTGAATTTGCGGCAGTTATCGTTTGCCATAGACAAAAATCTATAGACAGACAGACACACAGACAGACACTTTTCGGAAAACGACTTTTTTCATGTTTTGAGTGTAGTACAATCAGAATCTGCAATACTCTCGAACACGATTTTTTTTGCCATCACCATACTTCCATACAGCCCTGATTAGTAGAGTACTCGCGACCTATTGTTTTTGGTGAAGATCGGTTAAGGGAAAGGGGTCGTTTACCTGCAACGGTTTTTTTTTATCAAGGGTAATTTTGTTTTTTTGGCAAGCGATAACAGCCGCATTTTCAAACAGAATCAAATAATGTTTCGCATACAGCCCTGAATTGTAGAGTTCTCAAGATCTGTTGATTTTGGTACAGATCGGTTAAGGGAAAGGGGTAGTTTACCTGCAACATTTTATGTTTTAACAAGGGTATTTCCTATGACAAACGATAACAGCCGCAAATTCAAACATAATCAAATAATGTTTTGCATACTGCCCTGATTTCTTGAGTACTAAAGACCTATTGTTTTTGGTGAAGATCGTTTGAGGGAAAGGGGTAGTTTACCGGCCACGTTTTTTGTTTTATCAAGGGTATTTTGTATGGCAAACGATAACAGCCGCAAATTCAAACAAAATCATATAATATTTTACATACAACCCTGAATTGTAGAGTTCTCAAGACCTATCGTTTTTGATGAAGATCAGTTAAGGGAAAGGGGTAGTTTACCCGCAACGGTTTTTTATCAAGGGTAATTTTTTTCTATGGTAAACGATAACAGCCGCAAATTCAAACAGAATGAAATGATGTTTTGCATACAGCCCTGTATTGTAGAGTTCTCAGTACCTATTGGTGTTGGTGAAGATCGGTTAAGGGAAAGGGGTAGTTTACCTGCAACGTTTTATGTTTTAAAAGGGTATTTTCTATGGCAAACGATAAGAGCCGCAAATTCAAACAGAATCAAATACTTTTTTGCATACAGCCCTGTTTTGTTGAGTACTAAAGACACATTGTTTTTGGTGAAGATCGGTTAAGGGAAAGGGGTAGTTTACCAGACACTTTTTTGTTTTGTCAAGGGTATTTTATATGGCAAACGATAACAGCCACAAATTCAAGCAGAATCATATAATATTTTGCATACAGCCCTAAAATGTAGAGTTCTCAAGACCTGTTGGTTTTGGTGAAGATCGGTTAAGGGAATAGGGTTGTTTACCAGCAACATTTTATGTTTTATCAAGGGTAATTTTTTTTTTGACGAACGATAACTGCCGTACATAAAAACAGAATCAACTACTCTTCTGCATACCTTTTTGAATTATACAGAAATCAAGGTCTGTTGATTTTGTTGAAGATCGGTTAAGGGAAAGGGGTAGTTTACCTGCAACGTTTTATGTTTTAACAAGGGTATTTTTTCTATGACGAACGATAACTGCCGTAAATTCAAAGAGAATCAACTAATGTTTTGCATACACCCCTGAATTGTAGAGTTCTCAAACCTATTTTTTTGGTGAAGATCGGTTAATGGAATAGGGTAGTTTACCAGCAACGTTTTATGTTTTATCAAGGGTGTTTTCTATGGCAAACGATAACAGCCGCAAATTCAAACAGAATCAAATAATTGTTTGCATACAGGCCTGAATTGTAGAGGTCTCAAGGACTTTCGATTTTGGTGAAGATCGGTTAAGGGAAAGGGGTAGTTTACCTGCAACCTTTTACGTTTTAACAAGAGTAAAGTACTTGAAAATTTATTTAAACTTTTTGAAACAATGGTAATTGTTAAAAATAAAATAATTTTGTTGCCAGGCAATAAAATTAAAATTTTTTCATTTTAATGTAATATAATATTTTTCATTTAATACGGCAATAAAAAGGCAGGTAAGACACAAACACACACACACACACACACACACACAATTCATTTTATTTCTGGCCTCACTCATGTTTATTTTCTTACGTTTGCACGCTTTTTAAATGGAAAGTGCCAAAACCCACACCAACATAACGCGTGCAAGCCGAAAAAATGGACATCAATTTGCTTACTGGCGAAGCTAGTAGTTAATGAATGGGTAGGCAAAAATCTTATCTTAAATTTTTTTTAAGGAATCACTAAAAGGGCGGTGGGTCAAATCGGACGCTGAGGTAGAGTTTGCTGTAACCGAATGGTTCCACAAACAGCCGTAAGAATTTTACTAGCAGGGAATCTACAGGTTAGTGCAACAGTGGAACTCATGTCTTAATTTTATTGGAGACTTCTTTTAAAATCGTTGAATAAAAAATGCTTTACAGCTCTATACGTGTGTCTATTGAACAATCCTTGTATTAGTCATACACAATAATACAACTGATTGAACTTCAAATTTTTAAACTTGATTAGTTTCTATATATATGTTTAATGTTACAAGTAATTCAAATAACAATCTTGATCATCTGTTAGTTCAGCGGAATAACAGTGACACTTTTAATAACCGCATAAAATAAACCCTTAGAAACAACACAGACACTTTAACTTAACTGTTTGGACCACAGAAGTGAGGCATGCCTCAACGCTCTATGTGTACAGCGCGGGACAATCCCCCCTCCCTACACTTCCCTATCACACCCCTACATTGCTTACATACGATGTATACAAAAAACGCTGAGGCAAGTTCAGGTTGCCTCATTCGCTTTAAACAAACTATGCCGAATCTCACCTGTCACCATCTAGCGGTCGCTCAATAAAGCACGTTTCGGTTTATTAAATTTGACAGTCGCAGTAACAATGTATAATCTTTACGTTATGTAGTTCATACGTATTTATAATTTTTATTCTACAGAATTTTTTAGGGTAGGCATTGCCTCAATTGCCTCCATGTAACTTCGCCACTGATATATATGTGTCCAACGTTATCGGCAACAAAGAAGTAGTTTTTGTTAAAATTCCTTCCCGGGATATTTCGCCGTAGTCCAATGTTTTCTACAAAACCAGACATTTCGGCAATGCCATCGACTTCCATCATCAGTGAAAATCGAGTGCGATAACGTGAGGTGGTATACGTTAGTGACCACAGTACTGTGGTTAAGGCTGAAGCAGTAAGTAGAAAGAAGTAGAATGAAATATTTCATTTCGAAAATGATTTTAAATATAAATCTTAGAATATGGAAGTCATGTATGGTTCTCCATACCGTTATTTCTATGACGTATGATAACTGCCGTAAATTCAAAGAGAATCAACTAATGTTTTGCATACAGCCCTGAATTGTAGAGTTCTCAAGACCTATTGTTTTTGGTGAAGATCGGTTAATGGAATAGGGTAGTTTACCAGCAACGTTTTATGTTTTATCAAGGGTGTTTTCTATGGCAAACGATAACAGCCGCAAATTCAAACAGAATCAAATAATTGTTTGCATACAGGCCTGAATTGTAGACTACCTAAGACCTGTCGTTTTTGGTGAAGATCGGGTAAGGGAAACTGGTAGTTTACCTGCAACGGTTTTTTATCAAGGGTATACCATGTTCCTTAAGGAATGGAAGTATGGTGATGGCAAAAAAAATCGTGTTCGAGATTATTGCAGATTCTGATTGTACTACACTCAAAACATGAAAAAAAGTCGTTTTCCGAAAAGTGTCTGTGTGTGTGTCTGTCTGTCTGTGTGTCTGTCTGTCTGTGTGTGTGTGTCTGTAGATTTTTTTTCTATGGCAAACGATAACAGCCGCAAATTCAAACAAAATCAAATAATTTTTTGCATACAGTCCTGATTTGTAGAGTACTCGCGACTTATTGTTATTGGTGAAGATCGGTTGAGGGAAAGGGGTAGTTTACCTGCAACGGTTTTTTTTTATCAAGGGCAATTTTTTTTTTTGGCGAACGATAACAGCCGCAAATTCAAACAGAATCAAATAATGTTTCGCATACAGCCCTGAATTGTAGAGTTCTCAAGACCTATTGTTTTTGGTGAAGATCGGTTAAGGGAAAGGGGTAGTTTACCTGTAACGTTTTATGTTTTAACAAGGGTATTTCCTATGGCAAACGATAACAGCTGCAAATTCAAACAGAATCAAAAGATTATTTGCATACAGCCCTAAATTGTAGAGTTCTCAAGACCTATTGTTTTTGGTGAAGATCGGTTAAGGGAAAGGGGTAGTTTACCTACAACGTTTTTTTAACAAGGGTATTTTCTATGGCAAACGATAACAGCCGCAAATTCACACAGAATCAAATAATTTTCTGCATACAGCCCTGATTTGTAGAGTACTCAAGACCTATTGTTTTTGGTGAAGATCGGTTGAGGGGAAGGGGTAGTTTACCTGCAACGTTTTATATCAAGCGTATTTTCTATGGCAAACGATAACTGCCGCAAATTCAAACAGAATCAAATAATTTTTTGCATACGTCCCTGAATTGTAGAGGTCTCAAGGACTTTCGATTTTGGTGAAGATCGGTTAAGGGAAAGGGGTAGTTTACCTGCAACCTTTTACGTTTTAACAAGAGTAAAGTACTTGAAAATTTATTTAAACTTTTTGAAACAATGGTAATTGTTAAAAATAAAATAATTTTGTTGCCAGGCAATAAAATTAAAATTTTTTCATTTTAATGTAATATAATATTTTTCATTTAATACGGCAATAAAAATGCAGGTAAGACACACACACACACACACACACACACACACACACACACACACACACACACACACACACACACACACACACACACACACACACACACACACACACACACAAAATTCACGTTATTTCTGGCCTCACTCATGTTTATTTTCTTACGTTTGCACGCTTTTTAAATGGAAAGTGCCGAAAACCCACACCAACATAACGCGTGCAAGCCGAAAAAATGGACATCAATTTGCTTACTGGCAAAGCTAGTAGTTAATGAATGGGTAGGCAAAAATCTTATCTTAAATTTTTTTTAAGGAATCACTAAAAGGACGGTGGGTCAAATCGGACGCTGAGGTAGAGTTTGCTGTAACCGAATGGTTCCACAAACAGCCGTAAGAATTTTACTAGCAGGGAATCTACAGGTTAGTGCAACAGTGGAACTCATGTCTTAATTTTATTGGAGACTTCTTTTAAAATCGTTGAATAAAAAATGCTTTACAGCTCTATACGTGTGTCTATTGAACAATCCTTGTATTAGTCATACACAATAATACAACTGATTGAACTTCAAATTTTTAAACTTGATTAGTTTCTATATATATGTTTAATGTTACAAATAATTCAAATAACAATCTTGATCATCTGTTAGTTCAGCGGAATAACAGTGACACTTTTAATAACCGCATAAAATAAACACTTAGAAACAACACAGACACTTTAACTTAACTGTTTGGACCACAGAAGTGAGGCATGCCTCAACGCTCTATGTGTACAGCGCGGGACAATCCCCCCTCCCTACACTTCCCTATCACACCCCTACATTGCTTACATACGATGTATACAAAAAACGCTGAGGCAAGTTCAGGTTGCCTCATTCGCTTTAAACGAACTATGCCGAATCTCACCTGTCACCATCTAGCGGTCGCTCAATAAAGCACGTTTCGGTTTAATAAATTTGACAGTCGCAGTAACAATGTATAATCTTTACGTTATGTAGTTCATACGTATTTATAATTTTTATTCTACAGAATTTTTTAGGGTAGGCATTGCCTCAATTGCCTCCATGTAACTTCGCCACTGATATATATGTGTACAACGTTATCGGCAACAAAGAAGTAGTTTTTGTTAAAATTCCTTCCCGGGATATTTCGCCGTAGTCCAATGTTTTCTACAAAACCAGACATTTCGGCAATGCCATCGACTTCCATCATCAGTGAAAATCGAGTGCGACAACGTGAGGTGGTATACGTTAGTGACCACAGTACTGTGGTTAAGGCTGAAGCAGTAAGTAGAAAGAAGTAGTTTCTATGGTAATATTTCATTTCGAAAATGATTTTAAATATAAATCTTAGAATATGGAAGTCATGTATGGTTCTCCATACCGATATTTACTTCCATGTTCCTTAAGGAAATGGAAGTATGGTGATGGCAAAAAAATCGTGTTCGAGATTATTGCAGATTGTGATTGTACTACACTCAAAACATGAAAAAAAGTCGTTTTTCGAAAAGTGTCTGTGTGTGTGTCTGTCTGTGTGTCTGTGTAGATTTTTTTCTATGGCAAACGATAACAGCCGCAAATTCAAACAGAATCAAATAATTTTTTGCATACAGCCCTGATTTGTAGAGTACTCGCGACCTATTGTTTTTGGTGAAGATCGGTTGAGGGAAAGGGGTAGTTTACCAGCAACGGTTTTTTTTATCAAGGTAATTTTGTTTTTTTTTGCAAACGATAACAGCCGCAAATTCAAACAGAATCAAATAATGTTTCGCATACAGCCCTGAATTATAGAGTTCTCACGATCTGTTGATTTTGGTAAAGATCGGTTAAGGGAAAGGGGTAGTTTACCTGCAACGTTTTATGTTTTAAAAGGGTATTTTTTATGGCAAACGATAAGAGCCGCAAATTCAAACAGAATCAAATACGTTTTTGCATACAGCCCTGATTTCTTGAGTACTAAAGACCTATTGTTTTTGGTGAAGATCGTTTAAGGGAAAGGGGTAGTTTACCAGCCACGTTTTTTGTTTTATCAAGGGTATTTTGTATGGCAAACGATAACAACCGCAAATTCACACTAAATCACATAATATTTTGCATACAACCCTAAATTGTAGAGTTCTCAAGACCTGTCGTTTTTGGTGAAGATCGGTTAAGGGAAAGGGGTAGTTTACCGGCAACGGTTTTTTTATCAAGGGTAATTTTACTTCCATGTTCCTTAAGGAAATGAAAGTATGGTGATGGCAAAAAAAATCGTGTTCGAGATTATTGCAGAATATGATTGTACTACATTCAAAACATGAAAAACGAGAACTCTGCAAAACCGGGCTGTATGCAAAAAATTATTTGATTCTGTTTGAATTTGCGGCAGTTATCGTTTGCCATAGAAAAAAAATCTACAGACAGACAGACACACAGACACACAGACAGACACACAGACACTTTTCGGAAAACGACTTTTTTTCATGTTTTGAGTGTAGTAGAATCAGAATCTGCAATAATCTCGAACACGATTTTTTTTGCCATCACCATACTTCCATTCCTTAAGGAATATGGAAGTAATAGTCATTTTTCGAAAAGTGTCTGTGTGTGTGTGTCTGTAGATTTTTTTCTATGGCAAACGATAACAGCCGCAAATTCAAACAGAATCAAATAATTTTTTGCATACAGCCCTGACTTGTAGAGTACTCGCGACCTATTGTTTTTGGTGAAGATCGATTGAGGGAAAGGGGTAGTTTACCGGCAACGGTTTTTTTACTTCCATATTCCTTAAGGAATGGAAGTATGGTAATGGCAAAAAAAATGGTGTTCGAGATTATTGCAGATTCTGATTCTACTACACTCAAAACATGAAAAAAAGTCGTTTTCCGAAAAGTGTCTGTGTGTGTGTCTGTGTGTGTGCGTGTCTGTAGATTTTTTTTCTATGGCAAACGATAACTTCCGCAAATTCAAACAGAATCAAATAATTTTTTGCATACAGTCCTGATTTGTAGAGTACTCACGACCTATTGTTTTTGGTGAAGATCGGTTGAGGGAAAGGGGTAGTTTACCTGCAACGGTTTTTTTTTATCAAGGGAATTTTTTTTTTTTTGGCAAACGATAACAGCCGCAAATTCAAACAGAATCAAATAATGTTTCGCATACAGCCCTGAATTGTAGAGTTCTCAAGACCTATTGTTTTTGGTGAAGATCGGTTGAGGGAAAGGGGTAGTTTACCTGCAACGTTTTTTTAACAAGGGTATTTTCTATGGCAAACGATAACAGCCGCAAATTCAAACAGAATCAAATAATGTTTTGCATACAGTCCTGATTTGTAGAGTACTCAAGACCTATTGTTTTTGGTGAAGATCGGTTAAGGTGAAGGGGTAGTTTACCTGCAACGTTTTTTTATCAAGCGTATTTTCTATGGCAAACGATAACAGCCGCAAATTCAAACAGAATCAAATAATTTTTTGCATACGTCCCTGAATTGTAGAGGTCTCAATGACTTTCGATTTTGGTGAAGATCGGTTAAGGGGAAGGGGTAGTTTACCTGCAACCTTATACGTTTTAACAAGAGTAAAGTACTTGAAAATTTATTTAAACTTTTTGAAACAATGGTAATTGTTAAAAATAAAATAATTTTGTTGCCAGGCAATAAAATTATAATTTTTTCATTTTAATGTAATATAATATTTTTCATTTAATACAGCAATAAAAAGGCAGGTAAGGCACAGCCTGGCTGTTTGGCTGAAAATGATTTTAAATATAAATCTTAGAATATGGAAGTCATGTATGGTTCTCCATACCGATATTTTACATATGTGCCTGAGCTATAGAGAACTCAATGTCTGTTGATTTTGGTGAAGATCGGTTACGGGGAAAGGGCAGTTTACCTGAAACATTTTTTGTTGTAACATGAGTAAAGTACTTAATTTTGATAAAGTATCCTGATAAGATCTTAATAATCCACTGTAGAAACGTAGATGAAATATCTATAAATGAAGAGGCTAGTTGAACGGGCTGGGGGTAATTTTCTATAAATCAAAATTATAGTTGAAGGGGGAGGGGATAATATTTTTTATATGTGTACTACGTTATTGGCAAGAAAGAAGTATTTTTTTGTTAAAATTCCTTCCCTGGCTGTTTGGCTGAAAATGATTTTAAATATAAATCTTAGAATATGGAAGTCATGTATGGTTCTCCATACCGATATTTTACTTCCATATTCCTTAAGGAATGGAAGTATGGTGATGGCAAAAAAAATCGTGTTCGAGATTATTGCAGATTCTGATTGTACTACACTCAAAACATGAAAAAAAGTCGTTTTCCGAAAAGTGTCTGTGTGTCTGTAGATTTTTTTTCTATGGCAAACGATAACTGCCGCAAATTCAAACAGAATCAAATAATTTTTTGCATACAGTCCTGATTTGTAGAGTACTCATGACCTATTGTTTTTGGTGAAGATCGGTTGAGGGAAAGGGGTAGTTTACCTGCAACGGTTTTTTTTTATCAAGGGAATTTTTTTTTTTTTTGGCAAACGATAACAGCCGCAAATTCAAACAGAATCAAATAATGTTTCGCATACAGCCCTGAATTGTAGAGTTCTCAAGACCTATTGTTTTTGGTGAAGATCGGTTAAGGGAAAGGGGTAGTTTACCTGTAACGTTTTATGTTTTAACAAGGGTATTTCCTATGGCAAACGATAACAGCCGCAAATTCAAACAGAATCAAATAATTTTTTGCATACGTCCCTGATTTATAGAGGTCTCAATGACTTTCGATTTTGGTGAAGATCGGTTAAGGGGAAGGGGTAGTTTACCTACAACGTTTTTTTAACAAGGGTATTTTCTATGGCAAACGATAACAGCCGCAAATTCAAACAGAATCAAATAATTTTCTGCATACAGCCCTGATTTGTAGAGTACTCAAGACCTATTGTTTTTGGTGAAGATCGGTTGAGGGGAAGGGGTAGTTTACCTGCAACGTTTTGTATCAAGCGTATTTTCTATGGCAAACGATAACTGCCGCAAATTCAAACAGAATCAAATAATTTTTTGCATACGTCAGTGAATTGTAGAGGACTCAAGGCCTTTAGATTTTGGTGAAGATCAGTTAAGGGGAAGGGGTAGTTTACCTGCAACCTTTTACGTTTTAACAAGAGTAAAGTACTTGAAAATTCATTTAAACTTTTTCAAACAATGGTAATTGTTGAAAATAAAATAATTTTGTTGCCAGGCAATCTGAAAATTTCAGATTTTGTACCACAAAATCTGAAAAGATTATACGATGGTTTATGAAATGGTTAATAATACGTCAGTGGAAGGTGTAATGAGAAATTAGCAGAAATGGAAACCTGGGGAATGTTAACTGTTCTGTAGATACAATTTTGTCAGAATGTTTGGAAATGATCATCAACATTGAAGAAAAAGTAAGCATATTAAGAAACATATGTAAGTACTTATTATAAAAAAATAATGTTTGTTTTTCGATAAAGTCATTTTGATTATAAAATATAAATATTTACAACAAGAAAAGAATTTTCAGTTTTCAAAATTTAAATATATTTTTATAAAACAATGGGTTCTTCATTGAGGTGGGGACCATGTCACTCACTCCATCTCAAGCCTCCTCTCCCATTTTGCAGAAAAAGAGGACCCTGTCAAGGCTGATACTTTGACGACAGTGACAGGGCTTTCCACCAAATTCAGCAGAGTGACAGGTAGGCCCAACTCTGATTGGCTCCTCAGATTTCCCCAGCGTTAGTAGGTTCTATGAAAATATTTTATTTCAAAAATGATTTTAAATATAAATCTTAGATATGTTTTATAAATCTCATGTTTTATGTTTTAACATGGGTAATTTTTTATATGACGAACCATAACTGCCATAAATTCAAACAGAATCAAATAATTTTTACTTCCATATTCCTTAAGGAATGGAAGTATGGTGATGGCAAAAAAAATCGTGTTCGAGATTATTGCAGATTCTGATTCTACTACACTCAAAACATGAAAAAAAGTCGTTTTCCGAAAAGTGTCTGTGTGTCTGTCTGTCTGTCTGTCTGTCTGTCTGTCTGTCTATGTGTGTCTGTCTGTCTGTCTGTCTGTAGATTTTTTTTCTATGGCAAACGATAACTGCCGCAAATTCAAACAGAATCAAATAATTTTTTGCATACAGTCCGGTTTTGCAGAGTTCTCGCGACCTATTGTTTTTGGTGAAGATCGGTTGAGGGAAAGGGGTAGTTTACCTGCAACGGTTTTTTTTTAGCAAGGGTAATTTTGTTTGTTTGGCAAACGATAACAGCCGCAAATTCAAACAGAATCAAATAATGTTTCGCATACAGCCCTGAATTGTAGAGTTCTCAAGACCTATTGTTTTTGGTGAAGATCGGTTAAGGGAAAGGGGTAGTTTACCTGTCACGTTTTATGTTTTAACAAGGGTATTTCCTATGGCAAACGATAACAGCCGCAAATTCAAACAGAATGAAAAGATTATTTGCATACAGCCCTAAATTGTAGAGTTCTCAATACCTTTTGTTTTTGGTGAAGATCGGTTAAGGGAAAGGGGTAGTTTACCTACAACGTTTTTTTAACAAGGGTATTTTCTATGGCAAACGATAACAGCCGCAAATTCAAACAGAATCAAATAATTTTCTGCATACAGCCCTGATTTGTAGAGTACTCAAGACCTATTGTTTTTGGTGAAGATCGGTTGAGGGGAAGGGGTAGTTTACCAGCAACGTTTTTTATCATGCGTATTTTCTATGGCAAACGACAACTGCCGCAAATTCAAACAGAATCAAATAATTTTTTGCATACAGCCCTGATTTGTAGAGTACTCGCGACCTATTGTTTTTGGTGAAGATCGGTTGAGGGGAAGGGGTAGTTTACCTGCAACGGTTTTTTTTATCAAGGGAAATTTTTTTTTTTTGGCAAACGATAACAGCCGCAAATTCAAACAGAATCAAATAATGTTTCGCATACAGCCCTGAATTGTAGATTTCTCAAGACCTATTGTTTTTGGTGAAGATCGGTTGAGGGAAAGGGGTAGTTTACCTGCAACGTTTTTTTAACAAGGGTATTTTCTATGGCAAACGATAACAGCCGCAAATTCAAACAGAATCAAATAATTTTTTGCATACGTCCCTGAATTGTAGAGGTCTCAATGACTTTCGATTTTGGTGAAGATCGGTTAAGGGGAAGGGGTAGTTTACCTGCAACCTTATACGTTTTAACAAGAGTAAAGTACTTGAAAATTTATTTAAACTTTTTGAAACAATGGTAATTGTTAAAAATAAAATAATTTTGTTGCCAGGCAATAAAATTATAATTTTTTCATTTTAATGTAATATAATATTTTTCATTTAATACAGCAATAAAAAGGCAGGTAAGGCACAGCCTGGCTGTTTGGCTGAAAATGATTTTAAATATAAATCTTAGAATATGGAAGTCATGTATGGTTCTCCATACCGATATTTTACATATGTCCCTGAGCTATAGAGATCTCAATGTCTGTTGATTTTGGTGAAGATCGGTTACGGGGAAAGGGCAGTTTACCTGAAACATTTTTTGTTGTAACATGAGTAAAGTACTTAATTTTGATAAAGTATCCTGATAAGATCTTAATAATCCACTGTAGAAACGTAGATGAAATATCTATAAATGAAGAGGCTAGTTGAACGGGCTGGGGGTAATTTTCTATAAATCAAAATTATAGTTGAAGGGGGAGGGGATAATATTTTTTATATGTGTACTACGTTATTGGCAAGAAAGAAGTATTTTTTTGTTAAAATTCCTTCCCTGGCTGTTTGGCTGAAAATGATTTTAAATATAAATCTTAGAATATGGAAGTCATGTATGGTTCTCCATACCGATATTTTACTTCCATATTCCTTAAGGAATGGAAGTATGGTGATGGCAAAAAAAATCGTGTTCGAGATTATTTCAGATTCTGATTGTACTACACTCAAAACATGAAAAAAAGTCGTTTTCCGAAAAGTGTCTGTGTGTCTGTAGATTTTTTTTCTATGGCAAACGATAACTGCCGCAAATTCAAACAGAATCAAATAATTTTTTCCATACAGTCCTGATTTGCAGAGTACTCACGACATATTGTTTTTGGTGAAGATCGGTTGAGGGAAAGGGGTAGTTTACCTGCAACGGTTTTTTTTATCAAGGGAAATTTTTTTTTTGGCAAACGATAACAGCCGCAAATTCAAACAGAATCAAATAATGTTTCGCACACAGCCCTGAATTGTGGAGTTCTCAAGACCTATTGTTTTTGGTGAAGATCGGTTAAGGGAAAGGGGTAGTTTACCTGTAACGTTTTATGTTTTAACAAGGGTATTTCCTATGGCCATCGATAACAGCTGCAAATTCAAACAGAATCAAAAGATTATTTGCATACAGCCCTAAATTGTAGAGTTCTCAAGACCTATTATTTTTGGTGAAGATCGGTTAAGGGGAAGGGGTAGTTTACCTACAACGTTTTTTTAACAAGGGTATTTTCTATGGCAAACGATAACAGCCGCAAATTCAAACAGAATCAAATAATTTTCTGCATACAGACCTGATTTGTAGAGTACTCAAGACCTATTGTTTTTGGTGAAGATCGGTTAAGGGGAAGGGGTAGTTTACCTGCAACGTGTTTTATCAAGCGTATTTTCTATGGCAAACGATAACTGCCGCAAATTCAAACAGAATCAAATAATTTTTTGCATACGTCCCTGAATTGTAGAGGTCTCAAGGACTTTCGATTTTGGTGAAGATCGGTTAAGGGAAAGGGGTAGTTTACCTGCAACCTTTTACGTTTTAACAAGAGTAAAGTACTTGAAAATTTATTTAAACTTTTTGAAACAATGGTAATTGTTAAAAATAAAATAATTTTGTTGCCAGGCAATAAAATTAAAATTTTTTCATTTTAATGTAATATAATATTTTTCATTTAATACGGCAATAAAAATGCAGGTAAGACACACACACACACACACACACACACACACACACACACACACGCACGCACGCACACACACACACACACACACACACACACACACACACACACACACACACACACACAATTCACGTTATTTCTGGCCTCACTCATGTTTATTTTCTTACGTTTGGACGCTTTTTAAATGGAAAGTGCCGAAACCCACACCAACATAACGCGTGCAAGCCGAAAAAATGGACATCAATTTGCTTACTGAAAAAGCTAGTAGTTAATGAATGGGTAGGCAAAAATCTTATCTTAAATTTTTTTTAAGGAATCACTAAAAGGACGGTGGGTCAAATCGGACACTGAGGTAGAGTTTGCTGTAACCGAATGGTTCCACAAACAGCCGTAAGAATTTTACTAGCAGGGAATCTACAGGTTAGTGCAACAGTGGAACTCATGTCTTAATTTTATTGGAGACTTCTTTTAAAATCGTTGAATAAAAAATGCTTTACAGCTCTATACGTGTGTCTATTGAACAATCCTTGTATTAGTCATACACAATAATACAACTGATTGAACTTCAAATTTTTAAACTTGATTAGTTTCTATATATATGTTTAATGTTACAAATAATTCAAATAACAATCTTGATCATCTGTTAGTTCAGCGGAATAACAGTGACACTTTTAATAACCCCATAAAATAAACACTTAGAAACAACACAGACACTTTAACTTAACTGTTTGGACCACAGAAGTGAGGCATGCCTCAACGCTCTATGTGTACAGCGCGGGACAATCCCCCTCCCTACACTTCCCTATCACACCCCTACATTGCTTACATACGATATATACAAAAAATGCTGAGGCAAGTTCAGGTTGCCTCATTCGCTTTAAACGAACTATGCCGAATCTCACCTGTCACCATCTAGCGGTCGCTCAATAAAGCACGTTTCGGTTTAATAAATTTGACAGTCGCAGTAACAATGTATAATCTTTACGTTATGTAGTTCATACGTATTTATAATTTTTATTCTACAGAATTTTTTAGGGTAGGCATTGTCTCAATTGCCTCCATGTAACTTCGCCACTGATATATATGTGTACAACGTTATCGGCAACAAAGAAGTAGTTTTTGTTAAAATTCCTTCCCGGGATATTTCGCCGTAGTCCAATGTTTTCTACAAAACCAGACATTTCGGCAATGCCATCGACTTCCATCATCAGTGAAAATCGAGTGCGACAACGTGAGGTGGTATACGTTAGTGACCACAGTACTGTGGTTAAGGCTGAAGCAGTAAGTAGAAAGAAGTAGTTTCTATGGTAATATTTCATTTCGAAAATGATTTTAAATATAAATCTTAGAATATGGAAGTCATGTATGGTTCTCCATACCGATATTTACTTCCATGTTCCTTAAGGAAATGGAAGTATGGTGATGGCAAAAAAATCGTGTTCGAGATTATTGCAGATTGTGATTGTACTACACTCAAAACATGAAAAAAAGTCGTTTTTCGAAAAGTGTCTGTGTGTGTGTCTGTCTGTGTGTCTGTGTAGATTTTTTTCTATGGCAAACGATAACAGCCGCAAATTCAAACAGAATCAAATAATTTTTTGCATACAGCCCTGATTTGTAGAGTACTCGCGACCTATTGTTTTTGGTGAAGATCGGTTGAGGGAAAGGGGTAGTTTACCAGCAACGGTTTTTTTTATCAAGGTAATTTTGTTTGTTTTTTGCAAACGATAACAGCCGCAAATTCAAACAGAATCAAATAATGTTTCGCATACAGCCCTGAATTATAGAGTTCTCACGATCTGTTGATTTTGGTAAAGATCGGTTAAGGGAAAGGGGTAGTTTACCTGCAACATTTTGTGTTTTAAAAGGGTATTTTTTATGGCAAACGATAAGAGCCGCAAATTCAAACAGAATCAAATACGTTTTTGCATACAGCCCTGATTTCTTGAGTACTAAAGACCTATTGTTTTTGGTGAAGATCGTTTAAGCGAAAGGGGTAGTTTACCAGCCACGTTTTTTGTTTTATCAAGGGTATTTTGTATGGCAAACGATAACAACCGTAAATTCACACTAAATCACATAATATTTTGCATACAACCCTAAATTGTAGAGTTCTCAAGACCTGTCGTTTTTGGTGAAGATCGGTTAAGGGAAAGGGGTAGTTTACCGGCAACGGTTTTTTTATCAAGGGTAATTTTACTTCCATGTTCCTTAAGGAAATGAAAGTATGGTGATGGCAAAAAAAATCGTGTTCGAGATTATTGCAGAATATGATTGTACTACATTCAAAACATGAAAAATAGTCATTTTACTTCCATATTCCTTAAGGAATGGAAGTATGGTGATGGCAAAAAAAATCGTGTTCGAGATTATTGCAGATTCTGATTCTACTACACTCAAAACATGAAAAAAAGTCGTTTTCCGAAAAGTGTCTGTGTGTCTGTCTGTCTGTGTGTCTGTGTGTCTGTCTGTAGATTTTTTTTCTATGGCAAACGATAACTGCTGCAAATTCAAACAGAATCAAATAATTTTTTGCATACAGCCCGGTTTTGCAGAGTTCTCGCGACCTATTGTTTTTGGTGAAGATCGGTTGAGGGAAAGGGGTAGTTTACCTGCAACGGTTTTTTTTTAGCAAGGGTAATTTTGTTTGTTTGGCAAACGATAACAGCCGCAAATTCAAACAGAATCAAATAATGTTTCGCATACAGCCCTGAATTGTAGAGTTCTCAAGACCTATTGTTTTTGGTGAAGATCGGTTAAGGGAAAGGGGTAGTTTACCTGTAACGTTTTATGTTTTAACAAGGGTATTTCCTATGGCAAACAATAACAGCCGCAAATTCAAACAGAATGAAAAGATTATTTGCATACAGCCCTAAATTGTAGAGTTCTCAAGACCTTTTGTTTTTGGTGAAGATCGGTTAAGGGAAAGGGGTAGTTTACCTACAACGTTTTTTTAACAAGGGTATTTTCTATGGCAAACGATAACAGCCGCAAATTCAAACAGAATCAAATAATTTTCTGCATACAGCCCTGATTTGTAGAGTACTCAAGACCTATTGTTTTTGGTGAAGATCGGTTGAGGGGAAGGGGTAGTTTACCAGCAACGTTTTTTATCATGCGTATTTTCTATGGCAAACGACAACTGCCGCAAATTCAAACAGAATCAAATAAGTTTTTGCATACAGCCCTGATTTGTAGAGTACTCGCGACCTATTGTTTTTGGTGAAGATGGGTTGAGGGGAAGGGGTAGTTTACCTGCAACGGTTTTTTTTATCAAGGGAAATTTTTTTTTTTTGGCAAACGATAACAGCCGCAAATTCAAACAGAATCAAATAATGTTTCGCATACAGCCCTGAATTGTAGATTTCTCAAGACCTATTGTTTTTGGTGAAGATCGGTTGAGGGAAAGGGGTAGTTTACCTGCAACGTTTTTTTAACAAGGGTATTTTCTATGGCAAACGATAACAGCCGCAAATTCAAACAGAATCAAATAATGTTTTGCATGCAGCCCTGATTTGCAGAGTACTCGCGACCTATTGTTTTTGGTGAAGATCAGTTGAGGGAAAGGGGTAGTTTACCTGCAACGGTTTTTTTTTAGCAAGGGTAATTTTGTTTGTTTGGCAAACGATAACAGCCACAAATTCAAACAGAATCAAATAATGTTTCGCTTACAGCCCTGAATTGTAGAGTTCTCAAGAACTCTTGATTTTGGTGAACATATTTCTATGGTAAACGATAATAGCCGCAAATTCAAACAGAATCAAATGATGTTTTGCATACAGCCCTGTATTGTAGAGTTCTCAATACCTATTGGTGTTGGTGAAGATCGGTTAAGGGAAAGGTGTAGTTTACCTGCAACGTTTTATGTTTTAAAAGGGTATTTTCTATGGCAAACAATAGGAGCCGTAAATTCAAACAGAATCAAATACGTTTTTGCATACAGCCCTGTTTTGATGAGTACTAAAGACCTATTGTTTTTGGTGAAGATAGGTTAAGGGAAAGGGGTAGTTTACCAGCAACGTTTTATGTTTTAACAAGGGTATTTTTTCTGTGACGAACGATAACTGCCGTAAATTCAAAGAGAATCAACTAATGTTTTGCATACAGCCCTGAATTGTAGAGTTCTCAAGATCTATTGTTACTGGTGAAGATCGGTTAATGGAATAGGGTAGTTTACCAGCAACATTTTATGTTTTATCAAGGGTGTTTTCTATGGCAAACGATAACAGCCGCAAATTCAAACAGAATCAAATAATTGTTTGCATACAAGCCTGAATTGTAGAGTACCCAAGACCTGTCATTTTTGGTGAAGATCGGTTAAGGGAAAGGGGTAGTTTACCAGCAACGGTTTTTTTTCAAGGGTAATTTTTTTCCATAGTAAACGATAACAGCCGCAAATTCAAACAGAATCAAATGATGTTTTGCATACAGCTTTGTATTGTAGAGTTCTCAATACCTATCGGTGTTGGTGAAGATCAGTTAAGGGAAAGCGGTAGTTTACCAGCAACATTTTATGTTTTAACAAGGGTTATTTTTTATATGACGAACGATAACTGCCATAAATTCAAACAGAATCAACTAGGTTTTTGCATACCTTTTTGAACTAAAGAGAACTCAAGGTCTGTTGATTTTGTTGAAGATCGGTTAAGGGAAGGGGTAGTTTATCAGTAACGTTTTATGTTTTAAAAAGGGTAATTTTTTATGACGAACGATAACTGCCGAAAATTCAATGAGAATCAAACAATTTTTTGCACTCTTTCCTGAGTTGCAGAGAGCTCAAGGTCTATTGATTTTGGTGAAGATCAGTTAAGGGAAAGGTGTAGTTTACCTGCAACATTTTATGTTGTAACAAGAGAAATGTTTCCATGACGAACGATAACTGCCGCACATTCAACCAGAATCAAATATTTTTTTGCATGCTTCCCTGAATTGTAGAGGACGGAAGGTCTGTTGATTTTGGAGAGTTCGGTTAAGAGAAAGGGGTAGTTTACCTGAAACATTTTATGATTTAACAAGAGTAAAGTACTTAATTTTTATAAATAAAGTATCCTGATAAGAAGTTCATAGTAATCCACTGTAGAAACGTAGATGAAATATCTATAAATGAAGAGGTTAGGTGAACGGGGTGGGGGTAATTTTCTATTATTAAAAATTATAGTTGAAGGTGGAGGGCAGAATTTTTTATATGTGTACTATGTTATCGGCAACAAAGAAGTAGTTTTTTGTTAAAATTGCTTCCCGGGCTCTTTAGCCGTAGTTCAATGTTTTCTGCAAAACCAGACTTTTCGGCAGTGCCATCGACTGCCATCATCGGTGAAAATCGAGTGCGAAAACGTGAGGTGGTATACGTTAGTGACCACAGTACTGTGGTTAATGCTGAAGCAATAAGTAGAAAGACGTAGTTTCTATGGAAATATTTCATTTCGAATATGATTTTAAATATAAATCTTAGAACATGGAAGTCATGTATGGTTCTCCATACCGATATTTTACTTCCATATTCCTTAAGGACGAACGATAAACTAAAGTATGGTGATGGCAAAAAAAATCGTGTTCGAGATTATTGCAGATTCTGATTCTACTACACTCAAAACATGAAAAAAAGTCGTTTTCCGAAAAGTGTCTGTGTGTGTAACAATAACAGCCAATAATAATAGGTCTGTCTGTCTGTGTGTCTGTAGATTTTTTTTTCGGCAAACGATAACTGCCGCAAATTCAAACAGAATCAAATAATTTTTTGCATACAGTCCTGATTTGTAGAGTACTCACGACCTATTGTTTTTGGTGAAGATCGGTTGAGGGAAAGGGATAGTTTACCTGCAACGGTTTTTTTTATCAAGGGAAATTTTTTTTCTTGGCAAACGATAACAGCCGCAAATTCAAACAGAATTAAATAATGTTTCGTATAAGCCCTGAATTGTAGAGTTCTCAAGACCTATGGTTTTTGGTGAAGATCGGTTAAGGGAAAGGGGTAGTTTACCTGCAACGTTTTATGTTTTAACAAGGGTATTTTCTATCGCAAACGATAACAGCCGCAAATTCAAACAGAATCAAAAGATTATTTGCATACAGCCCTAAATTGCAGAGTTCTCAAGACCTATTGTTTTTGGTGAAGATCGGTTAAGGGAAAGGGGTAGTTTACCTGCAGCGTTTTTTTATCAAGGGTATTTTCTATGGCAAACGATAACAGCCGCAAATTCAAACAGAATCAAATAATTTTTTGCATACAGCCGTGATTTGTAGAGTACTCAAGACCTGTTGTTTTTGGTGAAGATTGGTTAAGGGGAAGGGGTAGTTTACCTGCAACCTTTTACGTTTTAACAAGAGTAAAGTACATGAAAATGCATTTAAACTTTTTCAAATAATGGTAATTGTTAAAAATAAAATAATTTTGTTGCCCGGCAATAAAATTATAATTTTTTCATTTTAATGTAAATCTGTACATAGTATAAAGTAAAGTCGGTGCGTTTTCTCTCTGTGTTTTAAATCGCTAATCTCAGGAAGTACTGAACGGATTTTATTCAAGTTTTCGCCAATAGATAGAGTGTCTATCGAGGAACATTTATGTGTATAATTAATACATATATGTTGTACATTAGCTTAGCTATCACGGTTTATGTCAAGTAAGTGGTATAGTTTACATCTTATATATAAAAATGAATGTTTCTTTGTTTGTCCCGTATGCGTTCTATACCATTCATCCGATTGCGATGAAACTTCGATGAGTTGTTGTGCGCACGTCCGCGAAGTTTTCTTCCACATCTCCTAAACCACTGTACCGATTTCAACCAAACTTCGCACAAATATTTTACGCAACGGGAGAACCAACATAGGATAGGTGTTTTTTCGATGGGGTCCTTTTGGGGGTTCTTTGGGGTCTTCCATATCGCCTCCTAAACCACTGGACCGATTTCAACCAAACTTGGCACAAATATTTTACGCAAAGGGAGAACCAACATAGGACTAGTGTTTTTTTTCGATACGATCCTTTGGGGGGTCCTTTGGGGTCTTCCACGTCTCCACCTAAACCATTGGACCGATTTCAACCAAACTTGGCACAAATATTTTACGCAACGGGAGAACCAACATAGGACAGGTGTTTTTTTCGATACGATCCTCTGGGGGGTCCTTTGCGGTCTTAAAAAACTATTAGATCTGGTTACTATGGCAACCCAATAGAATAGATTCTGTTCTAAATATATTGAATCGCATTAAATTGAAGACCACGCGAACGAAGCTGTGGGCAACAGCTATTTATTTTTAAGAAGCCTACTTTAATTAAACTTTATTAATTAAACTAACATTTTCATTACGTACAACGTGAAACTCCGTAGCGAACCACGGGTATTCTGCTAGTCATGTATAAGAGAAAATATATCGTGCGTGGCAGGCAAGCATATCTCAGTTGTGTACTGTTTACGTTTCCATTTTATTATTATCACTACCGCAATAAAAAGGAAGGGAACACACACACACACACACACACACACACACACACACACACACAATTCGCGTTATTTCTGGCCTCATTCATGTTTATTTTCTTACATTTGCACGGTTTTTAAATGGAAAGTGCCGAACCCATACCAACATAACGCATGCAAGCCGAAAAAGTGTCCAGCGTGGATAGCGATTTGCTTCCTGTGGATCGCTGGGCAGTGTAACTGCACGTGTTTACAGAGGAACGATTCATAGACAGACTTTTCGTCTTTAGGGAATGAACCCTCTGCAAGATGCTGAGGGTCCATGAGTGACTTCGGAGCGCTCCTTCTTTTCCGCGTGTTTGTTCTGTGAAACGTACACTGTAGATTCGCAGATTTATTCTAAGCAACGCTCAATAGGAAATGTTGAACATTTTTGTCCACGGTGAACCCTCATACACACTAAACCTGCTCTGATGTTTTAATTATGGACATCATAATATTAAAACTTTGGAAACTTGAGCACTACTTAATGGAGATCAATCATTAACTTATACAAGCCATTAATTTTATGCATATTTTTTATATATATGTGTACAACGTTGTCGGCAACAAAGAAGTAGTTTTTGTTAAAATTCCTTCCCGGGATATTTGGCCGTAGTCCAATGTTTTCTACAAAACCAGACGTTTCGGCAATGCCATTGACTTCCATCATCAGTGAAAATCGAGTGTGATAATGTGAGGTGGTATATGTTAGTGACCACAGTACTGTGGTTAAGGCTGAAGCAGTAAGTAGAAAGAAGTAGTTTCTATGGTAACATTTCATTTCGAAAATGATTTTAAAACTAAATCTTAGAATATGGAAGTCATGTATGGTTCTCCATACCGATATTTCGAAAAATGTGTGTGTGTGTGTCTGTAGATTTTTTTTCTATGGCAAATGATTACAGCCGCAAATTCAAACTGAATCAAATCATTTTTTGCATACAGCCCTGATTTGTAGAGTACTCATGACCTATTGTTTTTGGTGAAGATCGGTTAAGGGAAAGGGGTAGTTTACCTGCAACAGTTTTTTTTAAATCAAGGGTAATTGTTTTCTATGGCAAACAATAACAGCTGCAAATTCAAACAGAATCAACTACTCTTTTGCATACAGCCCTGAATTGTAGAGTTCTCAAGACATATTGTTTTTGGTGAAGATCGGTTAAGGGAAAGGGGTAGTTTACCTGCAACGGTTTTTTTAAACAAGGGTAATTTTTTTTATGGCAAACGATAACAGCCACAAATTCAAACAGAATCAACTACTCGTTTGCATACAGCCCTGAATTATAGAGTTCTCAAGACCTATTGGTTTTGGTGAAGATCGGTTAAGGGGAAGGGGTAGTTTACCAGCAACGTTTTTTTATCGGGGGTAATTTTTTCTATGGCAAACGATAACAGCCGCAAATTCAAACAGAATCAAGTGACTATTTGCATGCAGCCCTAAATTGTAGAGTTCTCAAGTCCTATTGGTGTTGGTGAAGATCGGTTAAGGGAAAGGGGTAGTTTACCTGCAACATTTTATGTTTTAACAAGGGTAATTTTTTTTATGACGAACGATAACTGCCGCAAATTCAAACAGAATCGACTACGTTTTTTCATACCTTTTTGAATTTAAGAGAACTCAAGGTCTGTTGATTTTGTTGAAGATCGGTTAAGGGTAAGGGGTAGTTTACCAGCAACATTTTATGTTTTAAGAAGGGTAATTTTTTTAGGAAAGATAACTGCCGCAAATTCAAACAGAATCAAATAATGTTCTGCATACACCCCTGAATTGTAGACTTTGCAAGATCTGTTGTTTTTGGTGAAGATCGGTTAAGGGAGAGGGGTAGTTTTTTCTGCAACAATTTATGTTGTAAAAAGAGAAATGTTTTCATGACGAACGATAACTGCCGCACATTCAAACAGAATCAAATATTTTTTTGCATGCATCCCTGAATTGTAGAGGACTGAAGGTCTATTGATTTTGGTGAAGATCGGTTTAGAGAAAGAGTTAGTTTACCTGCAACGTTTTATGTTTTAACAAGAGTAACGTACTTAATTTTGATAAATAAAGTATCCTGATAAGAAGCTCATAATAATCCACTCTAGAAACGTAGATGAAATATTTGTAAATGAAGAGGTTAGGTGAACCGTGTGGGGGTAATTTTCTATTAATGAAAATTATAGTTCAAGGGTGAGGGGAGAATTTTTTATTACGTTTTTACTACGTTATCGGCAACAAAGAAGTAGTTCTTTGTTAAAATTCCTTCCCGGGCTGTTTAGCCGTAGTCCAATGTTTTCTGCAAAACCAGTCTTTTCGGCAGTGCCATCGACTGCCATCATCAGTGAAAATCGAGTACGAAAACGTGAGGTGGTATACGTTAGTGACCACAGTACTGTGGTTAAGGCTGAAGCAATAAGTAGAAAGAAGTAGTTTCTATGGAAACACTTCATTTCGAATATAATTTTAAATATAAATCTTAAAACATGGAAGTCATGTATGGTTCTCCATACCGATATTTACAAATTTGTTTTAAAGAATATGGAAACTATTAATTTAATATTAATACAAATACATAGTTTCTGTTAATATATTTATTATAAGTCCAACATGATGTATGTGTTCATCCACCAGAAATGTATATATTTATTTTGTCGAATCATAATCCAGAACATGTAACGTGTTTTGGTGTTTTGTATGTTGTCTCTACAATAAATTCAACCCTGGCTGAATTTGCCCATTGCGAACATACTCCAGTTGCAAAATTTTACTACTTTGATTGCCACGATTAAAACAACGAAGCATGTGTGTACACTGCGAGCGCACATGCGTGCGATGTACCAGAGTGTGTGCTAGAGTCAATGCAAGGCGCGCGCTTGCACTGACCCCCAACACGCAGACTGCATCACAGGACATGTGTCGGCTCAGCAGTGCGGTGTGTCTGTACGCGCGGGCAACACATGCACGCGCTTACCAGAGTGGGTGTTGAAGTCAATGCAAGGCGCACGCTTGGACTGACTCCTAACACGCAGACTGCAATGCAGGATATGTGTCCGCCAAATGGGTGTGTGTGAGTGTGATGCCTGTATCTTAATCGTGACAGTCGGAGTAGCAAAAATTCCATTACCTGGAGTATTTCACAGTGGGTAAAGGAGCCACAAGCTGAATTTATCTGCAGAGACACGAACAGGAAACATCTGTTATCATTGCTGGTTTAAATTAAACTAAATAATTTAATTTAATTTCTATCAATTGCTTAGAAACAAACAAATTATTGTTATTAACAATTACAACAACGAAAAATTTTTAATTTTTTCATTTATAAATGCTTTACTATTATACAAATGGTGAGAATTAAGTGCTGTAATTTGGGTTTTTTAGGAAATATAACATACCGTACTACAATGTACACTATCATGTAATTCCTTTAAACATTTGTAAAAAATAATTCTTAAAATACAGGATCAGTCAATGAAACGGGTGACTAAAAATTCAGTTGAGTTTTTATTTATGGATTGTAAAATTAACATTTACACTAAATTGAAAGTATACATAATAATAATACTTATAATTACATAACAGGATTTAACTAGATGCAGTAACTATATGTTTTTGAACACTACGCCCTGAATGTGCGACAATTTCAGCTCACACACTTTTGAAGTCTAGTTTTTATGTTTTCAATTACATGGTGTAACGTTTGAACAGAAATTAGACCAACTTTGAGTGTTTCAATGTTTCATGGGGGTAGAACATCTTACTCTCAAAATATCCAAAGTAGAATAAATGGGACATCAGCAATCTCGCGGGCCACAGAATGTTGCTACTCCTGAAGGTAACTTATTAAACTGCATTCATTGATCGCCTAGTCCTATGGCTGGTTGCTCTCCATACTGTTTGGTGTGATTTCAGACTTTTCTGTAACTTGGGGAGACAAAAATTCGTTATAATTTAGATATATTGGTCTGATGTGATAGTAATGTATTTTATTACTCATTAGTATGTGAGTGAATAACATCTATGCTATTATTTATGACATATGAGAACTGGGGGCAATAAGTCACACTGTTTACTTTATCACTGTCACTTAAGGTTTACAATATTTTAATTTTGTACGACTGCATGTTTACATCACCATGAAGAATTTTTCGAACACTGGTATTCGACGAGCCACATGAAACTGTATGGCGTCAGGCAGAATGTTTAGCATAGGATAGAGTAAGATAGCAGCTCTTGTGTGCGCAATGTTTTCGGGCATACATACAGTTCTATGTTACCTGAAGGTTCCTTTTTACTTCCATGTTCCAACGCAAAAAAAATTGAGTTCGAGATAAGGGCTGATTCTGATTGTACTAGCCTCAAAACATGAAGAAAAGTCATTTTCCAAAAAACTACTGCGTGTGTGTTGGTCTGTCTATGTGTCCGTGCATCTATATGTAGAATTTTTTCTATGGCAAATGATAACTGCCGCAAAATTCAAATAAAATCAAATAATGTTTTGCATATGTGTCCGAGTTGTAGATCCTATTGATTTTGGTGAAGATCGGTTTAGGGAGAGGGGTAGTTTACCTGCAACGTTTTATGTTTTAACAAGAGTAAAGTACTTAATTTTGATAAATAATGTATCCTGAAAAGAAGGTCATAATAATCCACTGTAGAAAGGTAGATGAAATATCTACAATAAAAAGGGTAGTTGATTGGGGAGAGTAATTTTTTTGAAAACTATCTTTTCATGTCGAATAAACTACTTCATTTTGAAGGATAAGATACCTTATTAATTACTTATAATGAAACTATTACTCAACAAAAGTGAACATATAAAAAATGGGATTGTTCTGTAAAGGGGGAGGGGTAGTTCACCTGCATTGTTTTGTGTTTTAATAAGAGTAAAGTACTTAATTTTGATAAATAAGTGCCCCAGAAATGAAGTCATATTAATCCACTGTAAAATGGTAAATGAAGGTAAAAATGAATGGTAAAATCTATCTGTAAATGAAGAGGGTAGTTGAAGGGGGAGGGGTGACTTTTATAAACTTATTTGCTGATATCAAGTAAAGTATGAGCATTTAATTTTGAAGTATAAGATACCTTAGCAATTACATATGATAAAACTATTACTCTATGTAAGTGTCAATATCATTCATGGCGGTGATCAGTTGAGGACGAGGGATGATTATCTGCAAAGTTCAGATTCTTTATAAGAATAAAGTACCTAATTTTTATAGACAAAGTGATTCGAAAATAACATTATAATAAACAACTAGCCTATAATTACAAAAATGTCTATAAATAGTGAAAATAGTTTGAGGGTGGAGAATATTTTTTAGAAATTATCGATCGCATTCAAGTAAATGATTTTAAATATAAATCTTAGAACATGGAAGTCATGTATGGTTCTCCATACCGATATTTTTCATTCATCTTATAAATATTTATATATTTCATACTTGTGTGTATGTTGCAGCTTTCATATTTCTACTTCACAGAAATGTACCTGTTTTATGGAAAAAATAAAATTACCAACTCTTTTTGACAGAATGTATAATGCTGACTGCTGACAATATTATTAAGTAGAGTAACAATTAATGTTAAACAGCAAGGTGTATACTGATTCACTATGGTTACTTACGGATTCAGGTCTTTGTCCAGTAGTATATCATAACCATACAGCTCAAAGCAGTGTTTGCTGTTGATAATCACATGTTCAACACTGCGCAAACTGATCATCACAATACGCGCAATACGTTGAAATAATTCATCAATTTTTGTGTGACCATGACTGGCTGTCAAAAATTCCCTTAACTTGTGTAAACTCCATTTGCATCCCTTAAAGGAAAATCATTAAATGCTTCAAGTAACCAAATTTTATTAATTACAATTTTGAGTTTAAACTATAATTTTTATGAAAGTATAGTAAACATTTTGGTAGAGGAATAACAAATATTATAGGGTGGTGGATAATTAAATAAAAAGTAGTATATTATTTTCTGTAGCTAAGCTTAAAATAATGTACTTGCACTTGAACTAGATAAGATCAAGAAAACATGCACTGAGGATCCATACAGTTAATTGTGATGGAAGAAGCCAGAATATTATTATCCAGAAGAACAGAATGTTTCTTCTGGATATTAATATCTATCGAGAATGTTAATGATTATATAAAATGCACACAGAGCAAATAATAAATTAGGGCTTGGGACAAATACATGAAGCACTGGAAAGACAAAGCAGTGGATAAAGGCGGTTTTTTGCCAGCTTAGTTTTCCTTTACAGGACAAGAAATTCTCGTGCGCTTAAGATAATCTTGGTAGCCACTCAAAGAATTATGGTAAAGTAAACACAGGAGAGATAATATTTCACTTACTGACAGGAAGAGAAACAGGAGAATTAAATAGAGGAAAAGAGTTTCTGATGTATAAATGGAGTAGATTAGCATGTGTAGAATACAGAAGGTGAAGTACATATGTACACTGAAGATAGTATATGGAATAGAATGGTTTCAGTCAAAGACTTCGGGTAGAGGATCACAACAAGATGATGTGATCATGTTCAGAAAAACATAATGAATAAGGGTAACAGAAGAGAAAGATACATGGAGGAATCTGCTAAGGGAGATATGTGTTGAAAATTGGGCATAACCAGGCTAAAGAGAAGACAAGTAAAAAAATCAAAAATTACAAAAAAGTGTCTTCTTAAAGTTTTATTCCGGTGGGAGACCACATGATAAAGAAATCTAAATAGAACATTGTGCGTTCATATGAATCTCAGGGTAGCTTGATTTTCATGACACCTAGTCTGATTGTGTGCTTGCCTATCTCAAGTGAGATTAACTAAGAATGAAAAAATACTGTTTAGACATAATGTCACATTGACTTATTTGGGTACAAAAATCTTAATGTGTCCTGACCTACATTTGCACTAAACTCCAGTACACATGCTCTAAATGAATAATGATGTAACAGGTCCAGCTGGTGGTCTTCGTACATTATTAACTGGAATCACTGCCCTATTATACTGTTAACAAAAGAATTTATGCTCTCAAAGTACATCACTAGGTATTGGTAAAGTGACAGTAAAAAAATATATTTATTTGTTTTAGATGTTAAATACGTTACATAGAAATTTGGTTTTACCTAACTTCAATGGTTTATACCTATTTTTAAGTAAATAAGAGAAATGTTTGTGCGGGCCTCCCGCATTGTGGGCTTGGCAGTTATGTCACTATTGCTTACTATAATTTTATATATTTTGTTGATAAAATCTTTAAAACAAAGCCAATATAATTTCTGGAGTAGAATAATGATTAAGAGGTTAGTGCAATTAGAGAAAAAAAGCTTAATAATCTGAAATGTGCTGATTTCACTTAAATCACATCACATTGTGAAAAACCAGAGAAATAATGATAAATTAGATAACTGCAGGACAGATTTCAGTTTGACAACCAAAGTGTGGCCAAGCATTACAGTGACCAATAATAATCAGGAGGGATTGATGATGTATTTATAATGAAGAATATCATTAAAAAATATTAGTAATGCATATAGCTTCAAAATTTGCAAAAATTCTTATTAGATGTTACATACAATTTACATGTCAATAATAACAGACTAATAAATTAATTAGTATACTAATACTATACAAAGGCTTTCACTGCATACACTGGACAATCTTCAAAACTATTAAGATTTGTATAAGAACACTATTTGTATAAGAATAAAAATAATAGCTAATGAATTACTTTACTGAACAAATACAAATAAACATAAAACATAAGAAAATGTTTAACATGCTAGAAAATGTAAACACTTATAAAAATTAAATGTCTGCCAAGTGAGCTCATAAAATTACACTTACCATACCTCATTATTCAACTTACACTTCAACTCACTATACCTCACCATTACACTTACAATTCAACCCAGAGGCATAGCTAGGGGCCAAGGGGGCAGCCGCCCTGGGCAGCATAACCAGGAGGGCGGCAAATTGAGCATAGACTTGAAAAAATTGTTTTCATTTTATAAAACTACAAACGACTTGTTTTTTTGATATGACTATTCCTTAAAAACTACAGGAATATAAGATTAAGAACTACAACAAGTTCCAAAGAGTTTATGAAGTCTTTTATTCAAGGAAAATCGAACCCTGAGTGTCAAAGTATTACAATTAACAAGGAATCAACTTGCGATCATAAAATGGATTTTGTTAGTGATGAGGCTGTTGATAAATACATTAAAGTTAACGACGTGAATACTTCAAACTGTGAAAATGTCAAAGTACAGTTATAAGATTCAGTTGGTTCTAGTACCATGGATGATGTTGGAACGTACACTCTTGAAATTACAGGCGATGAAGGACAGAACATTACTAGGAACAATGTAGACCATGTTCCCGGTGCTGCTCTACAAGATATGGGAGCTTGTCCAAGCAAAAAATCTCAATATTTCCGAGATATAATTGTGAATAGAGGAACAAGTCAGTTGCAGAATAAGGACAGCCATTTTCCTGAAGATGAAGCTGGACGGGACGGTCCTTAAACAAGTATTGGTTTGATAAAACCTTGCAAAATGGCAAAAAGGTAAATCGCACTTGGATGTGTTTTCTCCAACTAAGAAATCTCTATTTTGCTTTTTTGGCACTTTATTTCCACAAGAAACTATCAAAGAAGCCATTTCAATAGTAAAAATCCCCGTATTCAGGATCATGAAAATAGCTCATCACTCATCGCTCCGCGTTTCTGGAATCGAAGGAATTGGAACGTTCGTTAAACAAAAGGGGACTTATTGATGATCTACTTCGGAAAAAATCAGTAAAGCAGTTAAGACATGGAAAGAAAACCTCGAACGGGTCACTGCCACAGTACAAACTCTTGCAAAACCAAATCTGGCACTGTGAGGACATCGAGAGATCCAAATCCTGGAAACTTTCTGGTTTTGTTAAAATACTTGGATAATTTTTACCCTGTCGTGAGATCTTATTTGGATTCAGTCTCTCGTCAATTTGGGTGTATATCATATCTTTCACCAACTATTCAAAATGAATAATAAGCCTGTTAGTAGAAAGAGTGTGCAAATATATTATTACTGCATGTAAGAAGGCAAAGTACTTTAGTATTATATTTGACATAACACCAGATGCAGCACATGTAGAACAAATGTCTCAGATTTGTTGAAATTAAACGCAATACTGTTGATATCAAGGAAACCTTCATAGATATTATTCCTTTAGAAATGAAAACAGTGGAGGGACTCACAGAAACTATTAAAAGTAAACTTGAGAGAGATTGATTGAATCTTAGCGATTTCAGAGGTCAGTAGTATGACAATCAAGCAAACAATGGCTGGTATCCATTCAGGAATTCAGAAGAGAATATTAGATTTGAATCCACTAGCTGTGTTTGTTCCCTGTGAGAACCATTCCAACTTGGTTGGAGTTTATGCAGTTCATGTAAATGTTCAGGCAGTGACATTTTTTAGGACAGTAGGAACATCTATTCACTTTCTTTTCCTGTTCCACTTATAGATAGAGTGTTCTTAAAGACTTCGTAAATATTAAAAGGACTAAAAGGACTTTGTGATACCTGATACCAGAGAAGTTCAAAAGCAGATGCGGTGAAAGCAATATCTACTCAGCTGGATGAAGTGATCGCTGCACTGCAGAAACTGAAGGATACACCGACTGAAACAATTGATACAAGGGAAGATGCGGCGTTAATAATGAATGCAATAGAAAAGTTCAGTTTTGTTATCTTGCTCTTTTTCTGGATACATGTTTCTTCTTCTGTGGACAACATCCAGAAAATCTTGCAGACCAAAGGAATAAAATTTATTCAAGCATTGATACTTATGGAGACGCTAACAGACAAATTAAAAGTTTTGAGGAATGAGCTGTGTGACAATGTCGTTACTAAGGCAGAGCAGGTATGTAATGAATGGAGTGTCAGTATAACAAAAATGATAAGAAGGAACTGCACGATGCCAGGGGAGTAAGCAGACGATTCTGCATTAACTGTTCAGCAAGAAATGCGACGTTCTCTAAAAGAAATTTGGATAATCTGTCAGTCAAAATTTCAAGCCGTTTTTCTAACACAAAAGAGTTAGAAAAATGCTTTGGGTTCCTCTGTAAATTTGAGGCATATGTAAATTATGGAGATATACATTTTAAGGAACAGTTTCCCCAAATCAATATTAAGTGCACAGTGCTTGCAAAACTGTATCCACATGACCTAAACAGTAAAGAATTGTTCAGTGACTTGAAAGACGTCATACTTTTATTTAAAAGGGAAAAAGTTAACAGAGAACAAAAAGACTTTACACCTCAGGGACTGCTACAGTACATTTTTTCAATGAGATTAGAAGCCTACAAGCACTAGCAACAGCTGTAAAAATTTTGCTTACTTTACCAGTGTCTATGTCTTCTTATGAAAGATGGTTTAGTAAACTTATATTGATTAAATCCTACCTATGTTCAACAATATCTCAAGAGAGGGTATCAAATCTAGCGATACTTTCAATTGAAAACGACATTACTTCGTCTTTAGATTTAATAACCCACTTTGCAGCAATTAAGACCAGGAAAGTTACATTTTAAAATGTCTTATTTTTAAATAATTATTAAATATTAAAAAGGAATATTAAGTGTTTATTAATAGAAGACAGAACCACTAATAGTACATGTAATCGTAAGTGATTTATTTTATTACTTTTAATGTAATTCTTTGTTTAACTTTAAGTTGTTTTAGGATATTGTTTTGATGATGCACTTTAGACCTACAAGGAATTTGCATGTGTATTAGAACATTTTTACGTTATAAATTTGTTATATTACTTCATTTTGTTATAGTCTACATTTGTTAATAATAAATGTATACAAATTGAATACCGGTAATATTATAATATGTAATTTCTTAATTTTGACATAACAAATATTGTTAAGATGTTTGCTACACGTTTTTTCATACAAAAATCTACACATTTGCATTTATTAAGTACTTTGTTTGTTATAAATCAAATTATAGAATATTTATATAACTGTATTTTACAAATACACGATAACAGTAATTATTGTGTTTACTATCGGGCGTCATGTTGGCAATTACCAACAGCTGATATTTCATTTACTTTACGGGCCAAGTTTCGTGTTAAGCGAACGAGGTTGTAGAACGGGAAGTGTCATCTGAAATAAATACTCTGAAATGGTTATAAAAAAACAAAACTTATTATTAACAGAAGATTACATATTCTTTGGACTCGACCATACACCAAACACGCCTCGGGGCGTAGTCCTACATATCATGAAATACACAAACATATTTAATATTGAACTTTGTAATTAATCTAGACATATAATAAGCATATAGTACACAAATTTAAGATATTTATATATGTATGTATACACAACCCAGCACTTAAATAAATCACTCTCACTCTCACTCTCACTCTCTCACTCTGGTACAATTCCTTTTATGAGCTCATTTTGAAGATTAAAATTTTAAAGACTTGAATTTACTTTGAAATTGTTATTTTGGTCATTTCTTTGATTTAAGTTTGATTTGGAAATAAAAAATATAGAATGCTGGAACGTTCTCACCAAATCTGTAGCTTTTGTTCATCCGGTGAAACTACGCGCACTGCGAGTTTACCGTTTTCGTTCCCGGTCACATCTTGGAGTACTTTCACACCTTACCGAATGGTAAGGTGTCACTGTTAATAAACATTGTTGTAATTAACCACTTCTAGTGGTAGAAAAGTTCAAATTCACTATACGTGAACGATTTGCCGGCCGGCTGCGATCACTGTTCCTGATGAAATGACACCGAGTCTTTGTTCCATATTTCCGAGGTGTGGTGAATCTACGTCACTCGCCTTTTGTCTATTTGTTGACAGCATCGTGTTGTTTACAAAAACAAATTCCTGGCCACTGACGTCATTAAGGCTTGTCTCTTTTATCGCATTAAATGACATACTGTTTTTTGTGAGGCTTCACGTTTTTTGCTCTGAAACCGTCCGAATCCTGGCAAATATTATATAGTCCACTCACGATATATTCATAAAGGTTATTAAATGTTTATTTGACCAAATGAAGGAATACAATATTTATGGTTTTTTATACCATATTTAGGGTAATTACAAATTGTACCATAATTGTACCATTACATGTTCACTAGATGGGCCTTCACGTTTGCTCTTTTGCCCCCTTTTAATTGTGAAGGCGAGGCGGTCGACGATCTCCTTGCCCTGGGCGCCAAAATATCTAGCTACGCCACTGATTCAACCTTATTATTGATGGACAGTAAAAATTACTTGACCAGATGATGAGTAAATGTAGCCACATTTTGCCTGATGAATCAAAAGATGAGAATGATATCTCAGGAGGAGGAATCTATCACCTCTCTTTTCACACTTTTTCCCAGTGAGCAAAATTAAGATAAATTTTGATACAAAGTCATACTTACGCATTCTTCTGAATGTTATAAATTACACATACACACCTACAACTATAAAAATAGTCATAGTGACAGTCTCTGAATTGCCAATCCTAGTTACATCGCTGCACATCAACCACAAAAAAAAATCTAAAAAACATCATCACATAATAAACATCATACCAAAACTTAACTTGCACTGAGTGGGTCCCTTCACAGTACTGGACACAGCAGATGACCTATCAAAGAAATGCAACAAAAAATATAAGAAATCACATACACACCTAATAACAACAAAACTGGTCTTCCTTAAAAGGAAAAAAAAAACTGTGAAGAAATGAAGAAGAATTAGTTAAGAAAAATATTAGAAAGAAATCTACGGAAACCATAAATACTGATTGGAAAAAATTCAAACATCGACTAGAAACTATTTCTTGTCACCTCTTATCTTAACACTGGCCATACCTTCCTTGCTTTCACCTCAGAAAATTAACTTATGCAAGTATTAAGAATGCTTTCTCCAAAAATATATACTACTCAAATTTGATGTAAAACTTATACCCTCAAACAACCTTTCTCAACTACATTGGGATGCCAGAAAGCTAATCATGTCTTACAACTAAGGGCAGATGTATATTGATGCCAAAAACATTAAGAGTAATATCTATATTTGTGTATAGTTAAATATAATATAATTCTGGATCTTATTTGTATCCCATTTTGATACACAAAAATTTCTTCAACACAACTGTACCAAATATGTTACTGCATCCCATCCTTTCAATAAAGCAGCCACAAAGCTTCTAAGAGGGTCTAGAGTCAGCAACTTCTTAGCCTCCTATGGTCCTTGACAAAACGTGGACACCTAAAGACATGTTCTGCATCTACATTGTGTGGGGCCATTCATGAATATGCTCATACTTCAACCTAAATAAATTAACACTGAAAATCTGTGACCAATCAGTATTTGGTCAGGTTGACCAATCCAATAATTGACTTTTCCAATAGCTCCGATTTTTCCACTTCTCTGTAAATGGTGTAAGTTGGTACATCCACTGACCCTTGGTGGTGAACTATTCCAACTTGTTCACGTGGTGTGGTGAACACCACTCCACGCTTAGTTCTCCCAGTTAATACAAATCACTCTCCAATGCCATGATATTCATTGTGTGTGTGTGTGTGTGTATACTTTACTTGATTTGTTATGTCTCCTGAGAGCTGCAGTGCTGCATTGGTAAGGTGAATTAGATTGTCTACCAGTGATTTCATTGTGTACTGTGATCCTGACACTCGAGCAAAACCCTCTCTTGCCATCCACACTTTTAAAGGAACAAACTGTAACAGTATATGAATGTTAAAATTTTTAATACACAAATAACAAATTTGGTTATAAAATAAAAATATTATAATTACTTAATTTCAATGTTGGCACTATTACTGGTACATTCAAACAATTAGTTGCTTCACACTGGCCATGGTCTCTCGATGATGACACCATTTTCAAGTCATATTCAATTACAATACCACACCCCAAACTTATCTGTCCACATCAAAACATTTTGCCACCATGCATCTGGTAGGAAGACTTCTACTGGCTATCAGTAACAAGTCTTGCTTAAGACATTTATCAGAAAAAAGGAAGATAAGAAGACAGGTGCACAGATGGCCATAAAAACAGAATTTAATAATCAAGAAGCTATTTAATATAGTTTGCAAAATACAGTTTGACTATTACAAAATAGGAGGTTGAGTATTATGATTATATAGGCCTACTAGTGGAAAAAGGGGTTATCACAAGTGCACAAATGGGGATATGCTAACTTTACATGCTAACTAGTGTTGACCATAACGGCCAGTCTTTTATAACGTTTCTGACAGGGTGATTGCACACAGGCAACATGTGACCAGTTATGGACAACTATTGAAAAAGAGATATTAATTTATGTATGCATACAGGTTATATGAGATGCTCCAATTTTTTTGATGGTTTGGTAGGGCTTGAAAAAGTTGGAGACACTGAATGATCTTCTCTAATAACAGTGACATTCCTATTGAGACTGTAAAAAAAAATATAATACACTGTAGATGTTCAAGGTGAGAAATTGGTGAATACTAACTGCAAAAGGTAGAGTTGTTTGAAAGCATGGGCTATATCAGTGCTGTAGTAGCAATGGAAAAAGAAGCAGAAGAAGAAGAATAACAACTATCTGACAGAATTTGTGTGATTTACTAGAGACTTGCTAAGACTGTCTAGATTGCTGATTTCTCTTATTACAAATTAAGCTTTACTCAGTTATATCTTCTCAGATCTTGGTTTATGCTATAACATTTAAATTTTATGTCTCCATTAGCAACCCATGGTTTATCAGATTGAGAACTCAAATAAGTTCTGTATGACAACATACGGATGTTCAGAGTACAAAACAATAGAGTTCATGTTTAGGTATGGCTAATAATTTACTAACACTCCGCATCAATATTACTATTTAATGTTTTGGCAAGAACCATGCTTTATGGTTTGTAATGCCCAAGGTATATAGTCTGTGACCTTATTAACACAGTTGACGGCCAAAATGTCCACATCCACATGTCACTGATACTAATACTTTTCAATTCCATACACTGTTTTATTAAATGTTTTTCAATTGTTAAATCTAAGTAAAAAATGTTTGTATTATTTGGATTAGTTAATGATAAAGTAGATGGACAGAAATGTTAATGATACTTTTTGTAGTGAGTTAACCAAACTTTTTCAGTAGGCTGTAGACCAGGATTTTCCCATGGTGGCAGAGAGATAATTGATGATATGCGGATGGATATGTGGATGGTGTTGGTACATTGGCTGCTAGCTTGTAAGCCCTCCCCCTTCCAGTAACCTTCCATTGACTAACCACTGCTTTTTGAATGTGTCTTAACAGGAGATTGCAGTGTACTATTGTACTACCATTTTGAGGTTATAAGAGTATGTATCATAACGCTATGACAACTAGTTATTGACAGTAAAAGAGAAAAGAGATCTAAGTAGAAATTGAAGAATCAATAATTAATCTATTAAAGCAGATTTTGATCAAGTGAATGGGCATTATAGTAGACATAATGAAGAAGAAGTAGGAGAAGAAAGGAGACAAAGAAGAGACAATTTGTATTATTGTATCATATCGTATTTGTATTGCATGTAGTTATATTGTTATTTAATATGACTCTTATTATAAACAGCCAATTACAGAGACTCTGGAAGCTTTCAGTTTGAGTTAACATTGATGTGTTAACTTTTCATGCTGCATAAGCAAGAGGTTTTCTTGAATCGTTGTTGTACACAATGGACTGTGGACTGTGAGCTATATAATGTGAACAGTAGAAACAGCAACCAGTGCCTTGGTCCATTAGCTAAAATATCTACAAGGCAGTATCAGTGACAAACTGTGAAGTAGGCTCAAGTACAGAAGAACCAAAAAATTACCAGAGCACCTTGAGCAAGTTGGCATTTAGGGCCCAGGACCAATGGTGCCCTGAATCTTTTATGAAATCTGTCAGCCTGATTTCCCATAAAAGTGGCTAACACATACCTGTTACCTGTTTCCCACATCATCAGTAGCTCTACAGTTTCATAGATCAATTCCAGAGGAAGCCATGGAGTAATTAACTAATGTTGGAAGAGTGGCAATGCAATTACTAGACTTAAAAATAGTAACAATATCTACCGTAACCTTAGTTGTACTTCATTTACAAGGGCTTGTGTCTGAGCTGTATTTTAAAAGCTGGCTCGCAGTGGCATCCAACTAAAAGCAGCTAGAACTCTATAGCATGTGTAAACCATTGACCATGACAACATAGTTATACACTTCAGCATATCGATTCCCAAGGAAGCCACAGAGCCATCATCCAGATGTTGAGTCAGGCAGTAGTGCAACTGTTACACAGAAATTACAAGAACCTACCAAAGCCACCTCAGTTGCACTGTCTTCCATGAGGACATGCTATCTTGCACTGGACTCTGGCTTCCATGAGGTGGTTATGCTCTGAACTCCCTTGCAAAAACCATTGGCCTCAGTCTTTGACAGATGCTCCATGCCACCAAACCTCTGTGCTTTCAGAGATAAAACACAGATGAAACCACACACCTGTCACCTCAGGCATAGGGACTTGAAGAGGTGCAACCACAAAATTAAATAAAATTAATATATTTTCCCCCCGAACTTGTATACTAATCTGTACAGCAAGGACACACAGCATAACCTCCTTGATCTGCAATAAACACTTCATGGCGCAGTACCAGAAGATACTAGCTCTCGGCGGACTGCAACTGGGACAGTGCACACAATCTTGGTTCGAGAATTATTTTATAGAATTGTAAAAAGTGGTGTTCTGTAATTACCTGGAAGTGCATATTAAGTATTTATTTGTTTTGAATGTGCACTAATAAGCTTAATAGCTATTCTGGTTATTATTTATTGTGAACAGTTTGATTACTGAATTAATAAAGATCAATTCTGATTTGGATAAAAATCTCTTATTAAAATTGGTGATTCAATTGACATAGGTAGTTTTAAAAAAATTTTAGTTTTATGTACTAAATGGAGTTTTAATATTAAATGGCATAGCGTAGTAGTGTAGTGGCTAGCATGTGGCGCTGCTACGCTGTCGGCGCGGGTTCGATTCCCGCCAGGGCCATCTGATTTAGATATAACATTCCCCTCGCAAGGTGATGGCAAGCCAGCGAAAGGTAGCCTACTTAATATAAACCCTTCCCAACTACGCCGTTTTGATCTGCCATTAAACTGTAGGTCCCATATACCTGTGAGACTCCGTAACACATGCACCATGGGTATATGCGGGGAGGGTACAAACCAGTCGAAAGACTGAAGGACCCAATAATAATAATATTAAATGTGTTTTTGGTTATAAATTGAGTTATAATAGTGTATTTGAGAAGTTTACTGGTTTCCTCTATATTGTATTACTTATAGTATTGTATCTTATTGTATTTCTATAGTACTAATGTACTTTAGTTTGTTATATATTTTAAATAATCGGTTATTGAGTATTATACTAACTGATGTGACTAGAACGTATATACGTAAATCAAACTTTCTGCCTGCAAACAGATATGGTTTCTCTATGTACTTCTGTATAACCCATGTCTCTGGAATGCTTTCTTGCGGTGGATCAGAATATGTTGTAGCTTTACTCGGAGATGGTACTTCCTTGTTTGCATTGACTTCCTTATCTTTCCATTCAATTAAATCTTTTAGTCTGAAATTAACAAAATATTTTGCAAGAAGTTAATCTTTTATAATATTTCAAACTCCAGTTTTAAATCAAATATCATTGGAAACAATAATGTTGTAATTATGTCAAAACATTTAATTATATTAATATAAAATCTAATCCTTGATGACTAAATAGAGGTATTCATAATATGATATCAAGACTACATGGTTTTCCATGAAATATTGTCAAACATAAAATTTTATTATTGATAAATACCCGCTTTCTTTAAATATTATCTACTGATTTATGAGGTCAATGAAGTCCTCATGAAGTTCACAAATAATATTAGAGAAATGTTTCAACATCATCATCATCTTCAGCAAGGATTGAACCAAAAATAGTCTGATCCAGTACCAAGCAGATAGACAGGAGCTGGTTTCTCCAGCGCTTCTTTGGATGCCACACACGTTTCTGTCTTTTCGGCTTATAATTCCCAGTTATTTCAGGAATTACCAGTCATCCATTCAGTCAAGATATTGTAACCATTTTAGCCGATATTGGGAAATTATCTCAAGTACACTCATAATATTCAGCTCCTGCTGTACATCAACATTTCTTTTTCAATCCTGCCATGTGCCTGATAAATCTCATTTTGGCTGCTTGAATATAACCAGCCTGGGACTTCATTAAAATCCAATTCTTAGACCCATAGAGAAGTGTGGGGAGGGCCATCACTTTGTAGAACTTCAAATTTAAACAGTACACTGAATTAGAAGCAGCCTATTAGGCTTTCAGCAAATCTTTGATGGGCTGAAGGGAGATTAGCTGACTGTGATTCATGATCCAAAAGTATTGGACTTCCTGATGATGCTTATAATAGAAAGCATGTTGAGGTTAAAAAGTGAAAGGAATTACACAGAAGAGATTAATAGAAGGGGTGGCAAACGAAGCAAGGAGACATGTGTCAGCAACATTATTATTTAATGTTGAATTGGAAGGTGTAATAATAACTTAAAGGTTCATAAGAATTGTGACATTTACAGATGACATTGATATTATGCCGAGAGAATGACAAATTCTGGAGGAAACAATAAGAAGCAAAAATAGAAAAGCTCAAATGATTGATCTGGAAATCAAATCAACCAAGATAAAACTGGTTGAACCATGCCAGATCCCCCATTGGCAATTACATTGGTGAGCCATTGACAGATTTATGACTAGGCAACAAGACAGTTTCATAGGGCTACAGAATTGGGAGGGGGCCCTACCTGGGAATTCTTTTGGGGAGGGAGGGAATTAAATGGGAATTAAATTATTTAATCCATTTAATATTATTTAATATAGGAAATCAATAGGCTTACATTCATATTTTATTAAGGACGTTGTCTTTAGTTTATTTTAAATGATCATCCACAAATTTTCACTCTAATGTAAAGTTCTATTTTAAATAAATCATTGTAAAATACATTTTACTGAAATAAAAGATGAAAACAAATTTGTCTCAAGGAGATGAGTAATATGGAACTGTTGAAAATGTGTTAAAATTTGATAATAAACTTTCCTGTTTAAAAAGGGGGGTCTCCAGGAATAAACTGCCTAGGACCACAAAATGTCCAAACCCACCACTTTGGTGACCTGATATTAATTTTCAGCTATTCTGAATGTTCAGCACTGTTATTCTGTCCAGCTGTGGGTGTTTTTTAACCATAAGTCCTGACTCCTTCCTATCCCTCTATGTCCTGCTTGTCTTCATTATTAGTTGGAGCAGCTGGTATTCGTCACTTGTCAGTATACGCTCAAGATATGCTAGTTTCCAAAGTGTAAACTGAATATATGAAAATGGATAGAAAAAGAGAGGGCCAGTTTGGAGCGTGGTGGAAATGAATAAATGCTAAATTGTATGGATAATGAATTCTTAATATTTGGGTACAGAGATGCAAGTCAATGATATGCCATTGCATTGTTAGATATGGAAGAAACATGTGATGAGATGTATGAGATTAAGTACACTCTAAATTTTGAGTCTATCTGAAGTTGCCTGTTCCAGACTGACGGACAACAGTAGTGGAGCAGATAAAGGCAGATAGAGTGAAGAAGGAGGAAAAGAAGGAGGATGAGGAGCAGTAGCAGCAGCCGCTGCTGTAGCAGGTAGTAGGGAAAATTATATATTAATAGCTCATAAATAATTATTCTCCATGCCGTTATTTTTTCTAGATGACTTCTCATTACAATGTGGTTTTGTATGGGTGACAAGGAGCATGTTGTATCCTTCTAAATTAGTATTAGAAAAATATTATATTTTGCTACTCATTCTCATTGCTACTCATTATAAACACACAAGTATCGGTAAACCTAAAATTTTGAATGACATGTGAGATGAAAGTAGATGAAAATTAAGATATAATTCTAGCCTAATGATAATAAACTGTAAAACATTAAAAATTATTGGGATTCATGAAGAGGCTGTACTCATCTATACACAATAAGTGAGGGAAAGGTAGTTAAAATCATTGTAAGTGAATATATTTATCATCTATTGACATTTTCTGATCTAATGACATGGATTTTAAATTTCTATTGTGATATTATAGAATATTTCAATAGAAGTTTCAAATAAAATTATGAATAAATATTTATTCATATAGTGAAGTCACACTGTGCAAGTGAAGCAGTTTATGAGCCTGCTCCTACAGTTACAGCTTCTAGCAGATGTTAAAAGTTGGTCTGGTAGGAGCACTTGCAACAAAAATTGAAGAGACAAGAGCAGAAGATAAATAGAGAAAGTAAAAATTTAGAAACATTAGATAAGGGAAACATCCAGACAAATCTAGGGGGGATAAACATGTGGCAATATGAAAAGGCTGACAAACAAAGAAAGGAGAATTAATTCATTTTACTCAGAGGTATGAGGGGAGCTTTGGGAATAAAGTCATCCCAAAGATGATTAAATGAAAATGCCATAAGTCCAAAATAATGTGCAGGTAAAAATGCAATTTGTATAAGTCAAGTTGAATAATTATTTATGTGAGTACAAACATTAATATTTTTAATATGCCAGTAGTCATCAGTCATCTTATGGGTATGAAATCATATTGTATGCAGACATTGGTAATCTAGTGGTTCAAATTTTATTGTAGTTTTGAAGTTGCATCCTTTTTGTGGAAATGGAAAAGAATTAGTTGTAGTGTAGATGTGTAGATTCAAGCTTCACATGTTCATTCAGCTCACATGTATCCACCTCAGCTTTATATTTATAGTATCTATTTAAACATTTTTAAGAAACGTCGACAGAAGGTAAATAACCTATTTTATAGTTTATAGTATCATAATTTATTCCATAGTAATTTGCAGTTTTTGCTTGTGATGAAATCTTATACAGATATGTCTACTATCATATCAGCTTTTCCAGTCATACCAATGACCATCTCTCCTTTATAATGTTTTTGTGTGTTGCTAGTTTACTACCATTTATTATCAGTTTAATTTAATACAAATTGGATGACAGGACAACATCAACGACACTAAAAGACGTGTTCTTTTCTCTGTATATATGGTTTTCTCTATGTATATGTTCTTTTCTCGGAATACTGTTTACAAAAGCTCCATAGCCTTTCCCAGCAAACTTATGTGTGTAGCAGCTTCAACAATGTGCAGCCAACCATGTGTTGTTTGTACATCCGTTAGCACAATTTTGAAATACTTGCTTTTGACATCCTGTAGTTTCCAGTTTATGAAAATATTTGATTCATTGCTGTGGAAAAAATGAGTAGACCAGTTTAATTCTATGTGCACAAACTATTTGTAGACATGAACTCACTAAGGCAAAGTTTTAAAAACTTCGTGAAAAACAATCAACATTATCAGTGTCTTTCATATTATATGAGAAAGCTTTCTGGTATTCCTTATTTTACTTGTAATATTAGATATCATCTTCATTGTTTCATGCCTTTGGTGAGTTTTAGATATCTAATAACCCTAGCCCTTATGTTTCTACACTTATCTTAGTCATTATAACAAACAGCAAATAGAGTTCTTTAACTTTAAATATTTATCCAAGAAACTCTACATCCCCCCCACCCTAGAATGAAATCTTGGCTGTATCTCTGAATTTACTCTACACAATTTTGTAATAACAGACATCTGGGCTGTTAATAAAACCAGTAAACAAGTAACATAACTTGTGATATTTTGTTTTTATTACGGATTATAAAATTGTATTTATTTTCACTTACCTTAACTTCTGTCCAGGATCCCAACACGAACTGTGAATGCAAACATGATTGCAAGGTTACACTAATAACATACGCAACTCGCATGTATGAAGAGTAAAACAAATCAAATTTTATTAAGTTCTTTAGATTTTTTTAACATGATGGTTATTCACCTCTTTAACCATTTAATTACTTCTTGCCAAAATTTAAAATAAACAAAACATTCTGACGATATTTATGACATGATTGTATATTACTAAAATTTTATTACATCTTATTCTAAAGAAAACAGCCCAGCCTGCTCATACACACACACAAACCATTACAAAACGAAACAAACCCCCTTTTTATTTATTTAACATGTTGAATACTTTACGTAACACCCTCGCCGGCATCGTGGTGTTTTCCGACCTCGTGGTTCCGCACTTACAAAGTTCACTATATTGGTCCGAAACAATTTGTTGATTCATTTTTTCTGCGACACTGTTCTCACTACTGTATTTTCAAAAACTGTACTCACTTCATTTTGATATTGAAAAATTATTAATAGGCCCTGTGTGGCCGGCTGCCTGCGCAGGCGAGCGTCAGTAAGAGACTGGGAAGAGCATTCACCAAATCCCCTCCACTTACATGTCTTTTGGACAAGGCGGAAAGCAATGCCTTATGCGTTAAAATCATAGCTGTGGCACATTTAACAAATGCAAACTCCCGTGTACTGGACGTTGACGAAATTTGTTGTCCAGTGGTTTACGTCACTGTAGTGGGCGTGACTTATCCATGCTTCCTCCAGCTAGGACTGTAGGTCACACAAAACTTCGTCTTTGCACCATTTTTGACAGCGTCAGTTGATCTGCTTAGCGTCCCGTCCGCGCGCCTGGTTGTGGTTGCGCGTGTTGCTCAACTCTACAATTCTGGGAATTGTGACGCGTGGTTGTACCTTGACACATTCCATTGTAATTGTTTCATCACCGTTCTTTGTTTGCGACGATTTAGATTCAACCGGGGACTGGCCACGCATATGAAATGAATTGTTACAAAATATCTAATAAAATAAAACCCCTCCCTTTTAGACCCGTTACAATACCCCCCCAATGAGAGGTCTTCTGTCGAAACAGAAGAAATCTCATTGCAAAACCCCTAAGAGGATCGGTGAGGATATGGTGCCAACAAACCCCCATTAGTTCTTACACCTCATGGGTAAACTACCCCCCTGGCTCGGCGACCATGGCTGCACCTGAATGAGATTACTGGACTTCTCTATTCGAGATCCCAACACCATAAAATCGAACAGACACGCACCACAGCGCACCTAACCTTCTAACATGCTACCCCCCAAACTCCAAATCCCTGGCCTTATTCCATGCCAGATCCTCAACCGATATGTTCCCCCTTACCATGCAGGCTGCCTTTAGCAGTTACTGGGCTCGTACACACACTTATAAATACTCATCAAACAAAATTATCCTTTAAAATTTCAAAACAAAATCACAATAAAAAATCTTTTATCTTAATCCCTAATTCTCTTTACTACTACTAACAATTCTAAAGAAAACAAATTGAATACCTTATTAAACAGGAATTCCCTTACTATAACATTTGTTTACACACATATTCTACACAATATAATTCAATAAAACCCTCGCAATACACATAAACAACAATACACTTAAAACTCAAAACATCAATTAGATGGCAGGCACAAAAAATAAAAAAATTTTTTTTTTCAAAAAAATTTAAATTTATTAAAATATTATTTTTATCAATATCGGAAAAATTTTAAAATTATTTAATTCAATTAAACAACAAAATTTGCATCACTTCATTGCCACAACTGGTCTAGTTTATACCATATACCATTTATACATAGGTTATACATAGGCTACATCATAAAATACATTAAACATCTTTAAAATTTTTTATCTTCAAACATAATATGATAAGACATCCAAAATTAACATGGTTATTATTACAATTAACAATAAAATTGACATTTAAATTAATTAAAAATTACACATTGTATAGCTTTAATTAGTTTCAACTTCTATCAAAATCTGTCACTTGCTTTAATTAATCTTATCATTTCAACTCTGATTTACTTTCTTTAACATTCTCAATAAATTTGGGTGACTTAATTATTCATAATAACTTGATTTACCACTTGGCATTTATATATTTATAATCTTTACCCCTCTGACTCTAACACTCATTAATAGCTTTAACTAATATGACACCCATCTCTATCAAAACATCTATCAAACAATCTCAAAACCCAACTTACTACTCAACTCAATTCGCATCATTCTACCCTTATAAAAAAAAAAAATACTCTCTACCCCTTTGTACTCAGGATGTGTGTTTCCCTCCCAAAGCTCATTCCCTTATGTCGGTTCCTGGACATTCCTAGGCAACCCTTTCCGGCGCTAAATGTTCCCTTCCCATCCCAACACCTTTCGTTGCGGACTCCTCATCACACCACCCCCCTTATAAAATTCCCATCAACTAATTACTCTCCCAAAACACCACTTCAACTACAACAAGATATCTCCACTTATTTATTACATCAATATATCAATCAATACTCTACATATTTTCCCCCTATCTACTGTGTCACTATCAATACTTCTCAAATTCTACATTACATTAATTCACAACAATATTATTCATCTCTAGTACCCCTTTAAATTCAACATGGACTGCTCTAATTGTCCTAACAAAATAGTAATCACCCAAAATCTACCTTTTACTATCTTTTACAAATCATTTAAAATTCTCAACTATATCAAATTACTTCCATCATTTAAATCAAAATCTTTTAACACATTAAAATCATTATATTCAAACATTAGTTACCTTGGAAATTTGCAAACAATTTATAAGTGACATTTCACACATCTAACTCCAGCTATCAGCTGATGCTCTAGGTCGGGTGAATGACCTTTGTTCAAAAATGCTACACAAAATTATATAACGAAAAATACATAACACATATTTATAATTTTTACATTCTAACATAACAAAATTAATGACCCACTGAAATATGATAACCAAAACATAATAAACATCTATTGTATCCATTTTTCCAAATCAAACAGTTATTTAATTACTTCAAGAGCGAGTTGCCATTTCTAAGTTACAAGAATTTCAATTCGTTGCTCCCCTGAGCAACCACCCTGCCACACACACTATTATTTTTTTCTGGTGGACTGTTGCGCCCATTTACCTCCACAAGGACGGCATTGGTGGAGGAATTTATCATTTCCGTGTCCTTGCTTCAGCGTTACATTTTAAAATTGGTAGATATCATCTTATCTTTGTTACAAATTTATATGCCCTTAAAACGGGTCTACCACCTGGCCTTGCTGTTCCTACTCGAACAGAGTGGCAGCCGCTGTTCCATAGTTCCAGGGATTTCCCCTAAATTCACCCCCCATCAATTTCAAATATAAACCAATTTCAAGCCAGCTATGGTCAAGGTTCTTAATTTATGGCCATAGCTGACCGCTAGCCAAAACCACGATTAGTGCTGGTAAGGCAGTAATCGCCCGAAAAGTCGGGGAAATCAACTCTAACTTCAAGCATGTTCTCTACATCATTATTATATATGGCACGGCAATCTATCAGCATATAATCTAAAATTATACAAAAGGTGTGACGTATATTTTACGCCATTTTGGCCTCCGATGGAGGTAACACTCTTGGTCACCCCCAACCCTTACCGCTATCTACCGTGGCACATGCCACCACGGTACTAGCCACTTAATAACTAAACTAGACCTTCTACACTTGCAGTTTCTACACTCCCTAAGTATAGCACTTCTATTAACACCACTCAACCCCCCAAAATTACCCACATATCTTGTCTGAAAACATTACATAACATAAGAAACAAATATATATTAACCTTGATCATTAGCATTAAACAAACAATTCTCTTTTAAATAATTTATACAGAAAATTATAAACATTCTAATTTGAAATTTTTATTAACTCTTTAATATATCATCATTTCATTATTTATCACTTACTACAATTATATTCCTCACAAATTTCAAAATTATTATTAACATTTATTTTATCTCATATTTCCGTTATTATTACCTTTGGACTATGGTTTCTATTTATTACAATTATCTCAAATTAGTTTCATCATTAAGTTAAAATCTTTTCAACATCGGTAAACATTTTACTCTATTTAACTTGTATCATAAAATTTATACTCACAGTACTTCGCTCATACCCTGTCATAAGCACACAAATATACATATCAATAACTCCCTGTACCTTCTGAAACATTTTAACAACAATGTTATTCCATACTAAACAATTTAACATTTATTTATTTATTAATTATTGTCAAATAATTTAAATCCATCATTATATAATATCTTAAATCAATTAAAAACATTTAAACATCTCCAATTATTTTAATTAAATCAATTATTGAAAACACAACATTTTTAATTACTCTCACCAATTACAATAATTACAATTCATTTGTTATCCTTTTCAAAATTATTTTTGTTGTTTATTTAGACTGCAAAATATTATTATTATTAAAACAATTACCTACACACATTGTTTACATTACATCCTTGTTACAATACACACAACTAATTTCACTATCAATTATTTACAAATTATTCGTCATTAATTGTTCAGTTTTACCACACTTCATTTCTAAAATCAGCTAGGTCAGAACCATAAATTACAATATTTAAAATGTCCATTTATTAATTTAATGTTCAGCCTCCATCATCAAATAATAATCTAATATATTTATAACATTTCTTATTCTTTTCCACCCTCAATTTATTATTATTATTATAATAATTCTCTAATATTTCAAATTGTTCTGTAAAACCCACATAATAATTTACTGGATTGTTCCACATTATTATCAAATCATAAAACCTGTCTACATAATTGATTTTGGTCTGGTCTCCATCAGTAGTTTTATTCAATCTAAAGTCAGTTGTTTTCTCATCATGTTCTCCTACTACATTCATCACAACATAAGGTAAATTATTATTATTTAAACAGGTATCATCAAAATAATTCTCAATCTCTATTTTATAAAGTAAGTATTTCATATCATTTATCTTTATCACTTCTAACAACTCTTTCAGCTCATTATAATTTCTCTTCAACTTATATAATTCTATTTCTCTATATGCACACAACTCTCTATCTAACTCTCTCTCCTCATAACACCATCTCACACTTTCGACACCATCCCACACAGAGGGTACTAACTCATAAAAACTCGGGGAACAACTCAAAGACCTCATGTCTTTCAATAACAAGGGACTCTTACCCTTCAACAACAACATTTGTGAACACCTTGGTTCATCATAAATATGGGGAAAATTTGCCCTTTGCCCATCTACATTTTCATTACACTCTCTCTCACTTTCCTCAGCACTCGCTAACAACACTTCGTTACTAAATTCTACTTCAACATCTTCCTTAATCATCTTACTCTCTAATACCACGTTTTTAATTTCACCACTGTTATTACTCCTTAACTCATTGTTATAATTATCGCTACCCCTCACCTGGTCTCCCGCCACCTGTTTTGCATCTAAATTACTACCACCGTTAATACATATCTCTCCGTTATTTTCACTTATTTTGCTCTTATCTGTTTTTATCACCCACACTCCCATTCTCTCAATATTCTGTTCTAATTTACTAATGTTACTGGTAAATATCACCTTGGTTTTCTCGACATTTTTATTGATTTCGTTTATATGGTTTTTCAACTCACTGAAATTGTTTTCGCATTTTACTTTTTGTTCATGTATTTCACTTTTCAACTCGTCAAATTTATCATTGAAATTATTATTTTAACGTCAAAACGACTATTTATGTTTATCGTATGCTTTTCTAACGTTATTTGTATCATTTTTAACATTTCAGTACTATCGTCCGACCTTTTACTTTGGATAGGTGTTGACGGACTTTCTGTTTTATCGTCAGTGAAGCTGACTTCATCATTATTAATTTTACATTCCCTACTCAATTTTGGGGTTACTTGAATCCCCGAATCATCTGTACTATTTGTTTCATCTACATTGATTTTTGTTTTATTTTCCTGACTCCCGTTTGGAGTCAAGTGGATTTCAACATTATTCATAATATTTGAATCATCACAATTTTTGACACTAGTCGTTTCATTTATATTGCTTTCATTATTTCCTGCCATTTTTAAGTGGTAAATTTCCAAAATTTTGTTTTACTACTTTTAATCTACATCTACAACATATACACACAAGTTTATGTACTTTACATAATTTTTTGTACTGTCACTTAACCTCGAATCACGCTTGCATTCATCTGTAGGTGTGGAATTTTAATTATTGAATTTATAAAATTCGTCCCTGTTCGGGCGCCAAATGTGATATTTTGTTTTTATTACGGATTATAAAATTGTATTTATTTTCACTTACCTTAACTTCTGTCCAGGATCCCAACACGAACTGTGAATGCAAACATGATTGCAAGGTTACACTAATAACATACGCAACTCGCATGTATGAAGAGTAAAACAAATCAAATTTTATTAAGTTCTTTAGATTTTTTTAACATGATGGTTATTCACCTCTTTAACCATTTAATTACTTCTTGCCAAAATTTAAAATAAACAAAACATTCTGACGATATTTATGACATGATTGTATATTACTAAAATTTTATTACATCTTATTCTAAAGAAAACAGCCCAGCCTGCTCATACACACACACAAACCATTACAAAACGAAACAAACCCCCTTTTTATTTATTTAACATGTTGAATACTTTATGTAACACCCTCGCCGGCATCGTGGTGTTTTCCGACCTCGTGGTTCCGCACTTACAAAGTTCACTATATTGGTCCGAAACAATTTGTTGATTCATTTTTTCTGCGACACTGTTCTCACTACTGCATTTTCAAAAACTGTACTCACTTCATTTTGATATTGAAACATTACAAAATTACTACGTCACTGTAGTGGGCGTGACTTATCCATGCTTCCTCCAGCTAGGACTGTAGGTTGCACAAAACTTCGTCTTTGCGCCATTTTCGACAGCGTCAGTTGATCTGCTTAGCGTCCCGTCCGCACGCCTGGTTGTGGTTGCGCGTGTTGCTCAACTCTACAATTCTGGGAATTGTGACGCGTGGTTGTACCTTGACACATTCCGTTGTAATTGTTTCATCACCGTTCTTTGTTCGCGACGATTTAGATTTAACCGGGGACTGGCCACGCATATGAAATGAATTGTTACAAAATATCTAATAAAATAAAACCCCTCTCTTTTAGACCCGTTACAAACTGTGCTGTTATGTTTAATAACATAACTGTTTAGACATGAATACTTACTTCTGAAATAAAAATATTCCTTTACCCTTTCTTCCACGTGCTGGTTTGACAATCCAGGTCGCTCCAGGCTGTTTACGATATTCTTCAACGAACATCAGATAATCACTCTGTCACAGAAAAATACACATAATTGAGTACAGTGAGAAATGTATGTGTATGCCATCACTTGTATGGTACTATTACAAATGCAAATTTGAAATGATTAAATATAGTAGTACTATAACATAATATATTGTATTGCATATAGTATGGTACTATATTAAATGCAAATATGAAACAATTTCATGTTTTTCATAAAACATTGTTTTGATTAGGTTTTAGTTTACTCAGTTACACAACATGTGGATTTTTATTGTTTATATTAATATATAAACATCAAGTAGAAAATTTTACAAACATGTAAAAACTTCAAACATAATTTTTAGTAGCTTTGACTTCTGTGAGTACACAGGTCTACAGCCTATAAAGGGCTCTGTTTCCCTTCTTCTCTATCCATTGATGGTCTCTCTAACTGAAAACCCCCATTAGCCTTAGCATGTCTCCTTAACCCACACATTTCTTGCTCTTAATCACACTTCACTGCCATTTCACCCTTGTGAGCATTTGGTGGTGCTATTAGATTTTAGAATTGGTATCACTTATTCTACCCAGATCTCTCTATCATGGGTTAACTATAATGCTGTAGATAGTGATCATACTGTTGTTTCCTTCAGTCTATCTCTGCACCTCATTGGAGAACTACATCCAACTCTTTTTTTTTAATTTTATTTTCTATTTCAAGAGTTTCTATTTTGCATGTTTTACTGAACATAAGTCTGAAATACCAAAATATTCCTTTTTAGGCTGTTACAATTTGTTCTGTATTAGTAATCTATTTTTCATATTCAGTACTTGTATTGTGGAAGGATATATTCTGTTTTATATCTGAGAATCTAAGAATATACTTATAGACCCACAATTTGAAGGCTTTGATTGTTTCTTTACCTGCCTGTTTCAACATTTAAGTTTCACATGCATTTCATACACTACTGGGAATACCAAACTATCAATCAGCTACATTTGAAAGTCTACCTTCATCAATTATAATTACATGTTCAGTCTATTGTGACCTTTTCTCTCTAAGAAATTTCAAAAAAGGTGGTTTATTAGGTATCTGACATATTACATGATTTCACCTCACTTGTCAAGTTCCTCTTTTTATAGGACCTGTGGTGCTTCTGATCATTTTTTGCCCTCATAAGTATTTACTTTGTTAAAGTATCTTATAGCCATGTGGAGTTGCTAGTCTCCCATCGGGCGCCTCCCCAGGTGGCGGATATGGGTATGCTCACCAGATATGGTGGGTACCGGAGAAATAAAATACCTGGGGTGGACCAAAACTAGCAGCTGCTGCCTTGTAGTTGGATATCGGTTTATCTTATCAAAGGATAAAGGAAGTAAAACTAGATTAAAATTGCCTGGTCCTCCAGGTTGGTGGTTAATTCGATGGGCCAACTAAAAAAAATGTTAAAAAACCAAGGGCCGAATGGATTCAGTAAAGATAAATTCAATCACTTCTGTAATGTTTGGTTCCAGAAAATGTGTGAACATTGTACAGGCATAATAATAATAGTACAGTATCTTATATCTTTACAAAATATGGGTGAATGTCTTCAACAAACATAAATGTTATCTATATAATGTAGAGAGAGAGAGAGAGAGAGAGAGAAAGGGGGGGGCAGGTAGACAGATAGAAGACAGACAGACAAGAGCAAGGTTATGAATTACTTACTTTCAATTATTCTAATTTTTGTTTTTCAAATTCTATCCTGCTTAAATTGTTTAATATTGGTTGTTGAATGTACTAGTATACTATGTCCTATTTTATTAAGAGCAAACTGCAACAGTACAAGTAGCAAAACATGAATATTGAAGCCATATCCTTTAATACGGACTTAAAAAAATTATTTTCAAAATGCGATAAATTAAATAATTAGACTATGTCACAGTGCATGGCATGAAACTTGTTTCTGGTATATACTGAAAGCAGGAAATAAATTTTGTTTACAGTGAACATTAATGATAGTTACTAATACATTCTTGATTATGTCATCAACTTTCATATTGTGTAACGGTACAGAAGTTTGGGGTTTATTTTATTTTTGTATCAATGGTAATGATGGGGAATTGCCCAGACAGGGTTTCAGTTTTAATAAGCAGAGTGTACTTTTGAAACACCCAGTTGTCGGTTTGTCGAGTAAGCCCGTCAACATACACCGAAAGCTGGAGCATCGGAATGTGTTAGAGTGCGCGGATGCCCGTTCAGACAGAGTGAAGATCACGTACGGTTTCGCTGGTTGACGAGTGCGAGTCTATGATAATTAGCGTTAACCAATGAGAACGCAAGTTGACGCTCTCGGGATGCCGAGGGCCATATTGAAAACGAGCCACTTAGCGTCATCCTGCAGAACCGGCCGGTTCAGTAAACAGGCTCTTGAGCCAAAATTTAATAAAAGTGCTAAAAAATGTGATTGAACTATAAATAATAATGTAATACAGGATTCAAACAGTAGTGAAACTTCAAACAATATTCAGTGAACATTATTTTAATCAGTGAAAACATAATTCGGACAACTAAGGGAACAAAAAACGGACTGACTTCAACACGTGCTTTTCTTGGAGACAACAGGAAAGTAACTGTTTCAAAATTAATTAAATCATTATAACAAATTAAAAAGGAGCTCCAAAGTAAATGGGGTAAAACGTGTTAATGGTAAGAATGAATGAGCGGGTGCTGGGTTGCCTTATCAAAAAATATTTAATTTAAGAATAATACGTAGATATACTACAGTCTGTTTGGTGACATAAGAATCAATGATGAAATGAATAGAAAGTAAGGAAGTTAAAAAGAAAGAGAAGATAAAGAAATGTTAAATAAAGCTGAGATAGTTCACAAATTCAATGAGAGTCGAATTTACTAAACAACACAAACCCTAAATCACACTTATAGGTCACGAGTTCGAGTGAACAATCCTGGACCCGATAAAGGTAAGAATTTTGGAAAAGTATTTTATTTATTAATTATTATTTTGCAAGTAAATTGTAGCGTCACAATTGCTTTTCCTGTGTTACTATGATTGTGCATACTGTGTGGTTATAATGCATGTGAGTGTATTAGCAAAGCCTAGAGATAAAAACTAGTTTTGTTAATATAAGTCTGGATTTCAGAAAAATTAAAAAAAGGAAAGCAAAGCAGGAAGAGTTGTTAGGCAGTCAGAGAGTGCATTTGAAAAGTTTCTATAGCCTTCTGCTCCTGATAGTAATAAAATTCTTGAATCATTGGAAGTTGAGGCTACCATATTGTAATTACAAGTTAATTTGATAAATTTATATTTCATTTGATAAGCATAATTTTTTCTAAAACTTTTTAATGTGGTGTTATATAGCATGTAAGGAGTAGGGGTTAAGGAAGCTGTTCTTTTGTTTTAGTGTTTGGGGGATTACAGGGGTCCAACTAGTCAGTTCAAACCTGTCCTCCCACAGGGCTGTTAAGGATGGCTCTGGGTATATGTTTTTCAAAATAGTAGTCTGCATAGAATTTTGCAGTGTTTTGATTTAGTATATTGAAACTGATGATTCCCCGTAGACCTTGGAATATTTCAAGGATCAGTAAACTTGTTACTGAGACTGCTGTTAACAACATATTCAGACAAGTACTGTTTCAGTACAATAACTGAAAATTTGTGACCCACCATTGCTTTACCCACCGTGTATATTAAGGCATGTTTTTTCTTTTCAGTCTTCGCATTGTGTACAGGGTATCCAGAAGATGAATGATCCACTGTTTCTAGAGCCTTTCCTTTTGTTTTCTTACCAGATTCTTAAAGTTTGTTGTCAATGATGTGTCTTAGTATTACAGTAGAAGTCCAGTTATCGGAACTCCAGTTATCCGAATCACCAATTATCCAAATCGATATCAAGAAATTTAAAAAAATGCAATTTTTAAAAAGAAGTTTATTCAAATTCCAGTTGCTGTAATAATTACAAACATTGTAAGTAAATGAAATACATATAAGACTGTGTTAGCTATGCATCATAGTTTACGTACTGATCAGTACAATGTTTTCTCCCCTACTGCTCGGATTATTAAAATAGAATGTCAAGGACGCACCCATCCCCCGTCAGGTCACTCACCTCACTCACATTTACAGTTGATCAGTGTCTTGCTGTGTACTGTGTGGTGTATGTGGTGCGTTCTGTTTATACAGCTCAATATTTTGCCAAGTTGTTTTCATTTTGTGTTCACGTAGAGTGTATATAAAATGTCTTCTAAAAGGAAACATGTCGTATTGTCGATGACGGACAAAGTGAAAATAACTGAACAACTAAAAAAAAAGAGTGTCTGGAAAACAGTTGGCCGAAACTTATAATGTAGGTGCAGCCACTATTTCTGATATGAAAAGAAATAGTTCTTCATTTCTAATGATTTTAAACTTTGTTTCCAATTTGGGAAGTGAAGATAAAATGTCGTCCAGAAAAGTGATGAGAACAGCTGAAAATAAAAACCTAGAATATGCAGTTTTTAAATGGTTATTGCAGCAATGGTCACTTGAAATCCTCTCTCTGGCTCTTGTATTTGTGGAAAAGCAAACATGTTTGCTGAAAAGATAGGTGATTTATCCAAATTTAAAGCGAGTAACGGTTGACTAGATAATTTTAAGGCTAGGCATGGTATTCGGGATTTAGATTTGAGTGAAGAAAAATTTTCTGCAGATAACAACTGCAGGTGATAAGTTCAGTGGCAAATTTAAAATCATAAATAAAAACTACGATCCTGAATTCGTGTTAATGCCGATGAAAAGGGACTTCATTGGAATGCATTCCCCCATAAAACTTTGGCTTCAAAGCCCTGTATTTTGTGGCTTCTGGGCACAAAATTAGTAAACAACGTGTGACAGTGCTTACTTGTGCCAAGTCAACGCGCAGTTACTTATTTCAAAAATTCTGTTTATTGTCATATTTGATCTCCAATTCCCCCCCCCTTTTTTGGGAAGGGTCTTCTATCATTATGTAAAGTTTGCCTGGTTATGTTCAAAAAAAGCAAAATTTGTTGTTCATCGTTACCATTGTATGTTCAAGAGTATATGACCATGAGTATGTTCATTGTATGACCGTGAGTGATAGGAAAGCAAAATTGGATCTTGATAAACAAGGATCCTAAATCATGGCAGAATTTTATACTTACTGGCAGTTCAAATGTAACAGGCACACACTCACACAGCTCAGCTTCCTCATTGTTTCCCATACTCAGCAATGTTTTCCTAAAACAATAAAAGACATTAATAAATAGATAAAAACAGACAGAATAACAGTGATTAGATTTAGAGATATGCAGATATACAAACCATTGTATGTACAATAGGGTGGAACGAAAATGGCCTTTTTTTAATTTTGTTGTTGTTTAGTTTTGTAATAGTGGGGAAAAGTTGCCTTTTAGGTTCAAAAAGAAGAAAAAAAAATTTGGTTGCTATACTACCAACATCTTGAGGTGCCGCAAAGAGCTTAAAATTTGTAAGAAAATTAAAAAAATTGAAAAATTATAAAGTTTGATAAATAATTTTTTATGGTTTTCTCGTACATATAATGTTACAAAAGATAGTTGTAAATACATATATAAGCATTAGAATTGGAAAAAATTATTAATTACAAAATATAATAATATTAAAAAAATATTTTTTAATGTCAAAAAGTTTGTATTTTTGCTATTTTTGAAACTTTTGCGAACATTTTGGTTGTTACAAATAGTAGTAAATAAGGTTGAAATAAAAGCTCGTCAAATCAATTATATATTTTTTTTATTAGAGCACACGTAAAAAAATATCATAATACACTTTTAAAGACATTGAAAGTTCATTTTTTATGATTTAAAAAACCCTTAATAATTACAAATGTTACAGCTGCAAAATGTTTGTTTCTACTTCATTGACACATTAAACTGTTTTTTTGTATCAAATTTTGGCATGTTCTCACGTGAGTCAATTTTTGCTCTTATATATCCTTCTCTTGCGATTGAACCACAGACATTTTGAGCCGATTCGGTCACCAGTTTCACAGCTCTTTCCACTGCTTGCGTGTGACAAGGAAGCCGGGGAAAGTCGATAAGCGGGTCCACTTTACTATTTGGTTGAGCTTCAGATGTCTTCCGTATAAAGTCTTTGAGAGAGTCAATGGAAACATGTTTTACCAAGGGGGGTTCAGTTACGTCATTTTCAGCCCATGAGATCATGTCGATGTAATCCTTTGCATCAAAGTTTATCTTTGGATCTTTAAAGTTCCTGACTCCGCCTCTACTTTCTGTTCTTGCTTTTAAAACACGTCGTAAACCAAGTTCTCTTACATTTTTGCGCTGATCACATAGCATGGACAAAAGGAGATTTTCTGCAGCAGCAAAGTACCCATTTCTTTGAATAACCGGGTCTAGAACGTTCTTGAAATCATCAGAGAGATAGCGTGAATATGAGATAAGCTTAAACAGATGTTTGGAACCATAAGTACATGAAGGTTTTAACTTAATGTTAAACCACACAGGTGCATACACTTTCACAATGTACTCAGCCAGAGTCTTAAGGTTTTCAGTTGGATTTTCAGTTGCCACATACAATCTAAGTATACGGTTTGCTAATGTAAGCCACCTGGAGTGAGCAAGTTTTCCAGGGTTTCTTAAAGATAAATCTAGTGAGCAATTTCCACTTGATACAGCGATACACATATCCAATAAATACTTCTGATCTGTACTTAAATCATTTATGTTCTCCAAAAGAGGAAGGTTATTTTCAATTGGCAAGAAAGTAACCACAGGAAGATTAGCACAGTTTTCCAGCTGCTGACCTATTTCGCTTTTAAACTCATTGGGTCCCTTCGTTTTACCATCTAAATGACAAAAAAGATGTCGCAAAGGTAGCTCATTTCCATGGAACAAACAAACTAACCATTGTAAAGGTCTTCCTATTTCATTTTCCATCAAAGAAATCACACCATTATTATGTCCAGTGTTTACAACGGTTCCATCACACCCAATAGCAGTAAAGTTCAAAAGTTGTTCATTGTGTTCTCTATCTTCAAGAAACTCCTGTATACTGTCTGCTATGCCTTTCCAGTGCCAGATTTAGATGTTACGTGGCCTAAAAACTTCGAGTTTGGTTCCTCTATTAGTGAAACGTGCTCTTCTGAAATAACTTTTTTGTACAACTTAATTCCTTTCTTTTCTTGAAGAATTGTTTTGTATCTTCTTCCATAAAAAAACAATGCAATAGTTAAACTGTTTTTATCTTTCTATTCATATTAAAACGCCTATTTGAAACTTTTATTGCATAATCGAGACACATAAAATTCTTTGAAAAAGTTACAAAAAGTGTGTTTTTATAAAACTTTACCGCTCTTGCAGCACCTCAAGACATAATCCAAAAAGTTAAAAAAAAATTGTATGTCTTTTTTTATATAAAAACTGCTTTTTTGACAGTATTTGAAATAAAAAAAAAATGTTTGACAAACTTCTTAAAAAAACTTAAAAATGTAGCGAAAATTGCAATTTTATGAAAATTTATCGTCCTTCCGGCACCTCAAGACGTGCTCCAATATTTTTCATATCTTTTTTTCATCTTATTTACACCAAAAGGCAACTTTTCCGCGCTATTACAAATTAAAAATCCAAACTTGATTTTTTCGTTCCACCCTAATGTACAATCATTAATTTGGAGAATTGTTTTATTCAAGTATATTTCCTTGAAACTGGTATTAACGTTCTGAGTAATGAATTCTCTAGTGTTCAATTATTTTACTCCACTGTTTAAGTACAATGGCCAATATGATAATCATAACAAGTAATGTTCAGAAGTGAGTATCAGACTTTTAACAATGGAACAAGAGAACAGTTATAGTGTAGAAGAGTTTAATGCATATGATAAGTGTTTTGCAAGAATGGATACCTATCTGATAATCGAGTTGCTTTCTGTACGCTGTTACTACAGATAGAGAAATGCCAATGAGAAGAAAAAAAGAGAAAAATGACAGCAGAGGGTCAGTGAAAGGAACTTATACTGCTGCAGAGCTGGGTCTATTGCAAGGTAAGTAGAACATCTGAGGTAGAAGACCAATGTCATTTAAACTACCTGATACAGATGAAACAATATCAGACAAAGTATCTGAAGTTGCAGAAGCAATGTCATAAAAAGTACATGCAGTAAAAGAGTCAATTACCAATATTACAAAAAACATTGAAACTGAAGTCAAACAATTAATAAAAACACGACCATCAAACAGACAGTACCAATTAAAAAAAGCACAAGAAGTCACAGAAAGTAAGATAAGAGAGAAAGTTGTTGTGCTTGTAATAGAGTCAGTTCATGTCAAGGCTCCAGAATGATGGAATCTTCAGTAATTTGAAGCTACTACATGTGCAAATTAGTGGACAGATTCAGAAAAACCAATTTCACTAGTTCTTACTTTCATGGTTGTATATAAGTGTCTTTCTTTATAAGGCAATATTCAGGTTTTTAGTAAAGAATTCTGTTTTTTTCCAGTTATTTCATTCTACTGATTTATATAGAAGAATCCATATAATCGTCATAATAATATGAACTTTAACAGTATTATGGAAACTGTCAAGATTCATATACAAAATTTACAAGAAATAAAGAAAGCTTATTGGAACATTCTTTCACTGGACATCCACTGACAGAAATCCATAGCTCACCTGGTCACTCACTTCACCCACCTGGTCCAATTACTGCAAGCCAAAACTGGGTATTACTGTATATATATACTGACACCCTGTTACCACTGTAAAGCAAATAAACCTAACTATCATGACTTGCCCTACACACACTTTCTCAACAAATATTTACAGTCCCAACAAACGTTTAATAATTTTGCATCTTCTCAAAAATCTAAAATGTGTTCGTAAGAGTAAGAACATTAAAGGTACTAGGATATTATGGTTCTCTGATAAGGTCCAACGAGTTCAACAAGGTTTTACAAGCCTGCAACATTAAGTCTAGGCTAATACAATGTAATGTCTTGAGCTACTAAATACAGCTCTTACTGACAAAGCTCCACATGGAATGATAATAAGTACCATAATATCAGTCAGGAGAAGAAGGGACATGAATAAGAAGAAGATATATGACGGGTTGTTTTTAAGCTAAAGCCTAAATACTTTTTCTCTTGCTTTTATACACCTTACCTTTACAAAGGACAGACTGTGAAGATCATTCTTAGGTTATTTCCAATCATCTCCGTTACATGTGGGGGGATGGCAATATTGGCAATTATGGCAGTTATGGCAATATACATATTGTAACGAGTAAAATGGTTGCGTACCTGCAAAATGTGTACATAAAATAATGTGTTTTGGATGATTAGTGCGTTCGCCTCGCACCGGGTCGTTACAGTAATTTTGGTGGCTAGCGATGTTCGTAGCGTAGTTCTGATCACCTGTATATTACGGCAGTAACCTTACCTGTTATTCTTAGGGGGTGTGATAATCCCGGGTGGCGCCAAGTCGTTTTACAAAACAACTAAAAACCGTATTTGAACAAGTTATCAGCGTAGCGGGTTGGTGTATTCGAATCGTTCCCGCTCGCACAGCCGTCTCAATCGTCGCTTCTGACGACTAACTGGCAACTAGCTTACTGCTACAATTTATTCTTCAATACAAGTAATTATTATATAGCACTCCCTAAGAAATGATAACGCTTGTTACTCCCTGTAATGAATATTTTTTTTAATGGTGATAACTGGAAACATTTACAATTACAACAAAATAATTATCGTTTGATTACATGAGATCTTATTTTCAGGGCGGCGAATTAATTTAGAAACCATTTAACCTAGCGTCTGTTTACGTTAGGCTTATTACAGTTTTGGTTTCAAAAATCCGTGGATTCTTTTGACTATGAGTTAGAGAACTACAATGGTTACAATAAAAATACAAATTACCTTAATCTAAGAGTACAGGAAATATAAAGTGTGTTGTTACAATCTGTTGTGTTGTGTTGTAAAGGTGTTCTGTAAGTTCGTGTTCAATTCTTAGGTTATTTTATGTTAACAATGTTTCATTATGTTTTAATTTGCTTAAATACTCTATGAAAGAGAAATACTATCTTTATAGTGTGGTAATTTTACCTTTCAAAATTATTTAAAGTGATTAGGGTTGGTGGAAAATAAATAATTGGATATTACTTAACAATTCGACGTGTATAGGCCTCGGTAGTTGATTCGAGATAGGAATTGGCTGCATAAAATCAGTTTTCTTGGATTTTGGGCTTCATTAAAATGTGGCGTCCTTTCGTCTTGTGTTTGGACGTTCTATTTATGGATAATTTCCGTTTATTCAGGTCTTGGGTCTTGTAATATTGGTTGTAGTGGTCATCTGCTTCTTTGACGATTAGTTTTCAGCAACTTTATACTATTATTTTCATGATTTACACTGAAAAAACTTTCTTCCGGACTTCTGCATCTGTATGGCTTGATGACGCTTCGCTTCTTTTTTTCTCTCTACTAATTTCTAACGGTATTTTTCTGTCAACAACCGCTGTTTCCATAGTAACGGTATTTTTCGAATAGGCTTATTTTGAGTTGATGTATTGTTATCGAAACTTCGAATCCTTCGTATATCTTCTGATTACTGTTATTCCTCCATCTTCCTTCCTGGTTAATAAATATTGTCACTATAGTATTTATTCTCGTTCATAGATTATTTTGATACCCCACAAGCTTGGGTATTTTCAGATTTTAAGTTTTTACAATTATGTTAATGCTTGTTAATTACATTTCTTTTTATATAATAATGCCTATTACAATATTTTGTGTTATAAATGATCTACAATTTATCCTTGGTGATTCCTTCACCTCAGATTTTCTAAATTCTGATTCAATTTGTTATAATCTTTGTATGTTTGGTTCTGACAGTTATGTTTTTTTCTAGGTCTAAGTAGCCATTATAATAATTTACTTATTTCGTTCAAATCGCATTTTGTTTCAGCCTATTGGGCTTACTTTGTTATTTTTATTAGTTGTGTTGTGTTTTGAGTCTGTAGGTGTTTTGTTTATTATTCAATATTGCTCACCTTATTTCAATCTTAAAAATATAACATTAGGTTTATGGACTGCACATTGCATTCAGCCATATCCTCTTCTAACAATAACATGAACACAATTTTTTATAAGTTATTAGGGTTATTGTTTTGATTAAGAGATATCATCACTCACTCCTAACTTATCCTTATTTGCTAATTTTTTAGTTTATAACACATATTATCTGTGTTGTGATAAACAACATCACTTGTTATTAAATTAATAATAGTCCTTTATAAATTAGGTATCTTTGTTAGTTTTTTGACTTCTCAATCTCTAAACAATTTTTTATATTCCCTCCATGGTAACACCTTCAATTTATTCTATTCTGGAATCCTCCCTTTTTACTTACTACTGGCTATAGTTAACTTAACTCTATTGAACATCTTTTTAAATAAAAAGTCATTATCACTTCTAGTGTTTTTCTATCCCTTATACTATAATTCACTCTTAATACTACTTATTTATCAGTTATCTATGCACTGTTTATTTCCAACTTTTACCTTACCTTCACTTGTAAATCACTTATTGTTAATTACAATTTCACTAGTGTCACACTTCACTTTGGGGTTCTTACACCTACACTATTACACTATATCACTGTTTATATCATTTGTTTGATAGTGGGTGACCCCTATACTTATTTCTCTTTCATGACTTAATCCTAATGACAATTAATACTTAATAACTAATACTTACTGACTAATAACAATTCTAATTTGTGGTTTCTGGTTGCCTTTTTAATGGGTAGTAACCATTATCTCTCCTTCCTCCTGATAACCCTTGTTTTGGTTTCAATGTTCTTGTTGAGTGCTATTTTACTTATTTTGGTGAACCATTCTTGGTTTTCACTTTTGCTCGTCTCCCTCCTTCTTCATTTTCATTGTTTGTTTATTATATTGGGTTTTTTCATCCGTTTCTTTGGACATTTTTTGGGGTCATTTAAACCCATAAACTTGTTTCCTTGTGGCTTAGGTTTATTATTTCCTCATTCTCGTTGTTTATTTGTGGTTCCCTTCTTTATGTTTGGGTTGTTGTCTCAATCACTTTAAAATATTTACATTTTACTAAGTATGTTCCGTGGTTCCCTTCTTTATGTTTGTGTTTTTGTCTCAATCACTTGGGTTGGGTTAAAGTCGTCGTATTGTCGTGTTATATTCCTTATGCTTTTATTTAAAATCAATCAGTTCATTTGATAAGAAGTATTTTTACAATTATAAATATATTTTTTATCTCTGGTACGGGGTTGGCTATTTGTGTCGTGACATAATGCCTCTCCTTTAAAATTGATCATTTTGATAAAACACTAGTATAGTTTTTTATGAAATTATCAGTTATACATAATCTTTTTCCTTTTCTTTCTTGGTCGTTTCTCCATTCTTTATTTCTCTTCTTACTGAATTCATTCCATTTTATTTGGATCTGTTTTTCTTTTTATTTCCATTGGTGTGTTCTCCCTTATACACAATTTTTTCCCTAACTTTAGTAGCTGGTTTCTCCCATTACTACTCATTTTTCTGAGACCAGAGGCACGTCATCTCTGCTCAGTTTATTTGATTGCTGGACTTTTCAACAGTCAATCATAAATACCTTTTTTGTCAACTTGTGACTTAATAACAATAATATATTTTGGGATTGTCCACCTTGTGGTTTGTTTTTAGATCACTTTGGCCTTTTACTCATTCTTCCTTCCGCTGTACCTTGACTATATACTATCATTTGCTCATACATTGATTGTTTTTTATTTATTTATATGTTAATTTCATCATTAACTTTTCATTTTTCGGTTTTCAATTCTCATTGTGATCATTTTAATTATCTTAGACATTGGTATACCTTTCTCAGTTAATTAGCAATATTTTGCTTTAGCCACAGCTTGTATATTTGATTCATACACAACTTCTCTCTTTCTTTGTACCAGTTTAGATTTTTTATTTTACAGATAAATATCTTTGATTCATTATTATAATTTCATGTACTTATCTTATCAGGTTTGGTCTGATTTTATTTTTGTATATTTCAGTTTGTATTAATTCTTTGTAAGTTAATTTTCTTACACCATAGGAATTTGTGTAGCGTATTCCTATTTTGGTACATTTTGTTTAATTATTTCATATACTTCACACATCAACTTTTAATATATTGTAAGTTGATTTCACTTAGTAGGAATTTATGTATCTCATTCCTTTGTTTTGATATTTTTTATTTTGTTTTAGGCCTCATAAGTCATCGATCTGTTGTTGCAAGTTGTGTACACATAATTTTTAAATTTTGGTATCTGTATTTTATTTACAGTTACTTGTCTTTCGTGATGACATATGGCCGTACATTTTATAATATATAATTTTATTTTGGTATCAATTCAATTCTCATGGTTGTGGATTTATTATATTATCATTTCCATTCCATATTATAGCCTTCTCCTTTTTGTTCGACACTTCGTTATTATGCACCTCTTCTCCTTCAAGTGTATGATAGTCACACTTATTCTGGATGAACGTATTCCAGTTATTTAGTTTTCTTCATAGAACTTCTTTATGGAAGCTTGGTTGTACACTCCTTTTACTTTTTTGGTGGTTATATTACTTATCTCGTAAGTGTTGTTTCCATTGTCCTTTGTGATGACATATGGACCATTTATTACTATATGTGGGACCATGTTAATTATATTTTTGTAGGTCGACTTCTCCTTTTCTTTCCTTGTTATTGCCTTCTCTTATATTTTTCACTCTTTGTTGTCTTGCTCCTCTTCTCCTTCAAATGTCTGATCGGTGACATTTATTCTGGATAATTATTAATTTCTTTTTTGTTTCGACATTAATGAAGGAGTAGAGTTTGTTTATTATAGTTTCATTGATCATGGTTCATTAGGCATTCCACCTATCGGCCGTCTCTTCTTCTTCATCCTCTATGGTGATTGATGGTTGAGATGTCTGGCAATAGTTTACCCGCTGTGTCCGGCGTCCTTCGTCATTACTTGCCGTATTACGCATTATTGAAAAACCCGGATTCTCATGGACTGTCACCCAATTTTCGCCATTATTTTGGTTGGTGTTGGGTTCCTGACGGCGGTTATTTTCATTCCGAGGTGGTTCTATTGTTCTTGTTCCCGTAGCTTGCTGGTTGTCATTTTGGGAATTGTTGTAAACTGTGCTGGTCCTAATGGGACTATATCGCCGATGGTTGTTCTGTCTCCTCCCGCTGATAAAATTGACTTGACGCCTCATGTCACCCCTATTTTGGTTACTCCCGTTTCCTCTGTTATATGGGTAATTCGGGTCGTACCGGTTGCCATAGTAATTGTGGTTATTTGGGTGGCCATTGGTATTCCTACCTTGTTCTATCCCCCTGTTGTGATTATTCGGTGCACTAGGGTTTTGTGTATTTCTGTTAATTGGTTGGTTCCCCTGGTTGTAACTCGGATGATCTCTGTTGGTTGGTTGGTTACCTTGATTGTAGTTGGGTTGATTCCGATGGAATGGTTGGTCCCCTGGGTAATTATTTGGGTTACGATTTATTATGTTCCGGTAGTTGTTCTGGGTATTACTATAGGGTAAGTTGTGGCTTGGCACGTTGTAACTTTCATTCCCCCGGTTGTACCTTTGGTTGATCACACGATTCTTCTTGTACTGGCTATCGTTTTCATGGTCTTCCAGCAAGTTGGCCATTCCCTGTATGGTCTTTATTTGTCCCTGTCCCCTGGCCCTCTGTATGGCGTCTTCGTAGTGATATCCCAGTTGGATGACTAGGGATTCTTCGGGTATGCTTGGTTCGAGATTTCAGGCTAGGCAGACCTTGCCCAAGAAGTAAGACGTTAATGTATGCCCAGCCTGTGGCTCATATCTCCCGTTGCTTATATCGTTCCTCACTACATTTTGGGTCGACTCCGACCAGTACTTTTCACGAAACAACGTTTTAAATTCTTGCGTACTGCTGATTTCTGGTCGTGTGGCTGTCCACCAATTGTCATTTGTGTCTCGAAACATCTCGTCGATGAGACTTCTCACCGTTGTCCATCTGGTATCTCTGTTCCTCTCGATGAGCTCCTCCACCCTTTTCAGAAATTCTATGGGGTTTCTTCAGTAACTCTTGAAGTTGATCACTTCCCTATTTTCATTCGTAAATATATGAGTGCTACTGCAAGGCTTCTCCCTCAAAGCGTCCAGTTCCTCTTGCATCTGCTTCTCTTTCTGACTGATTTGTCTAATTTTTTCTTTATTTTCTTGCGTTTCCTCGTCAATCTTGTTGATGGTGGTATATACCCTTTCAACGCGTTCGCTGACATCAGTCTGTATTTCTTGGTGCCTCTCCTTCAGCTCTTGAAGCACCTCCTGTTTATTCTTGTTACACTCATCGGTGGTGGTCTTCTGTATTTCTTGGATCCTGAGAGTTCCCTCCTCTTGGACGTGATTTATTTTTTCAGTCAACTCTTCCTGGACGTGTATTACTGTTTCGTTCGTCTCAGTTACAGTCTGTTTGATTTCATTTTTGCACTCAGCCAACTGTTGTCTCCATTCATCCTTCGACTTCTCCCCTTCTTCCTTCAATTGTTTTTGGAGTGTTTCACAGTTGTTTTCAATCTTGTCATTTAACACTTCAAGATCCTTTTTTATTTGTTTCTTCAACTCCTCACTCTTCTTTTCTAACGCCTCTCGGTTGTTTTCCATTTTGTTATTCAGGATCTCTAAGTCCTCCTTGAATTGCTTCTTCAATTCTTCCTTATTTTGGTCCAGTTTGTTATTCAATTCTTCATTGTTTTGGTTCAGTTTTTCGTTCAGGAATTCCCTGTCTTCCCTTCTCAATGACTCTAATTTTTTATTCAATTCTTCTCTATCTTGCTTCCTTCCCTCTTGCAATGACTCTAATTTTGTGTTGGTTGACTCCAATTTATTATTCAATTCTTCCTTGTTTGACTCTAATTTATTATTCAATTGTCCAAATTGTTCCATCATGAAGTTCAGCATTTGATCTAACTTCGTTTCTTCCGTTGGTTTTAGTGGTTGGTCCCCTATCATTACTTCCACTTCCGGTTCTAATTGAACTGGATTCTCAGGTTGGTTTTCCTGAACGTCCTCTTCGACTAACTCCCCGATTATTTCTTCAATTTCTTCCATCTCTTCTGGCTGGCCTTCACTTTCAATTTCTTTCTTTTTATCCTGTCTGGTAAACATTGAATGTCTCTTCATAGCCGTCGTGGGCCTTCTTTTACAGCCTCACTGGTTGGTCGCCAATCTGTAACGAGTAAAATGGTTGCGTACCTGCAAAATGTGTACATAAAATAATGTGTTTTGGATGATTAGTGCGTTCGCCTCGCACCGGGTCGTTACAGTAATTTTGGTGGCTAGCGATGTTCGTAGCGTAGTTCTGATCACCTGTATATTACGGCAGTAACCTTACCTGTTATTCTTAGGGGGTGTGATAATCCCGGGTGGCGCCAAGTCGTTTTACAAAACAACTAAAAACCGTATTTGAACAAGTTATCAGCGTAGCGGGTTGGTGTATTCGAATCGTTCCCGCTCGCACAGCCGTCTCAATCGTCGCTTCTGACGACTAACTGGCAACTAGCTTACTGCTACAATTTATTCTTCAATACAAGTAATTATTATATAGCACTCCCTAAGAAATGATAACGCTTGTTACTCCCTGTAATGAATATTTTTTTTAATGGTGATAACTGGAAACATTTACAATTACAACAAAATAATTATCGTTTGATTACATGAGATCTTATTTTCAGGGCGGCGAATTAATTTAGAAACCATTTAACCTAGCGTCTGTTTACGTTAGGCTTATTACAGTTTTGGTTTCAAAAATCCGTGGATTCTTTTGACTATGAGTTAGAGAACTACAATGGTTACAATAAAAATACAAATTACCTTAATCTAAGAGTACAGGAAATATAAAGTGTGTTGTTACAATCTGTTGTGTTGTGTTGTAAAGGTGTTATGTAAGTTCGTGTTCAATTCTTAGGTTATTTTATGTTAACAATGTTTCATTATGTTTTAATTTGCTTAAATACTCTATGAAAGAGAAATACTATCTTTATAGTGTGGTAATTTTACCTTTCAAAATTATTTAAAGTGATTAGGGTTGGTGGAAAATAAATAATTGGATATTACTTAACAATTCGACGTGTATAGGCCTCGGTAGTTGATTCGAGATAGGAATTGGCTGCATAAAATCAGTTTTCTTGGATTTTGGGCTTCATTAAAATGTGGCGTCCTTTCGTCTTGTGTTTGGACGTTCTATTTATGGATAATTTCCGTTTATTCAGGTCTTGGGTCTTGTAATATTGGTTGTAGTGGTCATCTGCTTCTTTGACGATTAGTTTTCAGCAACTTTATACTATTATTTTCATGATTTACACTGAAAAAACTTTCTTCCGGACTTCTGCATCTGTATGGCTTGATGACGCTTCGCTTCTTTTTTTCTCTCTACTAATTTCTAACGGTATTTTTCTGTCAACAACCGCTGTTTCCATAGTAACGGTATTTTTCGAATAGGCTTATTTTGAGTTGATGTATTGTTATCGAAACTTCGAATCCTTCGTATATCTTCTGATTACTGTTATTCCTCCATCTTCCTTCCTGGTTAATAAATATTGTCACTATAGTATTTATTCTCGTTCATAGATTATTTTGATACCCCACAAGCTTGGGTATTTTCAGATTTTAAGTTTTTACAATTATGTTAATGCTTGTTAATTACATTTCTTTTTATATAATAATGCCTATTACAATATTTTGTGTTATAAATGATCTACAATTTATCCTTGGTGATTCCTTCACCTCAGATTTTCTAAATTCTGATTCAATTTGTTATAATCTTTGTATGTTTGGTTCTGACAGTTATGTTTTTTTCTAGGTCTAAGTAGCCATTATAATAATTTACTTATTTCGTTCAAATCGCATTTTGTTTCAGCCTATTGGGCTTACTTTGTTATTTTTATTAGTTGTGTTGTGTTTTGAGTCTGTAGGTGTTTTGTTTATTATTCAATATTGCTCACCTTATTTCAATCTTAAAAATATAACATTAGGTTTATGGACTGCACATTGCATTCAGCCATATCCTCTTCTAACAATAACATGAACACAATTTTTTATAAGTTATTAGGGTTATTGTTTTGATTAAGAGATATCATCACTCACTCCTAACTTATCCTTATTTGCTAATTTTTTAGTTTATAACACATATTATCTGTGTTGTGATAAACAACATCACTTGTTATTAAATTAATAATAGTCCTTTATAAATTAGGTATCTTTGTTAGTTTTTTGACTTCTCAATCTCTAAACAATTTTTTATATTCCCTCCATGGTAACACCTTCAATTTATTCTATTCTGGAATCCTCCCTTTTTACTTACTACTGGCTATAGTTAACTTAACTCTATTGAACATCTTTTTAAATAAAAAGTCATTATCACTTCTAGTGTTTTTCTATCCCTTATACTATAATTCACTCTTAATACTACTTATTTATCAGTTATCTATGCACTGTTTATTTCCAACTTTTACCTTACCTTCACTTGTAAATCACTTATTGTTAATTACAATTTCACTAGTGTCACACTTCACTTTGGGGTTCTTACACCTACACTATTATACTATATCACTGTTTATATCATTTGTTTGATAGTGGGTGACCCCTATACTTATTTCTCTTTCATGACTTAATCCTAATGACAATTAATACTTAATAACTAATACTTACTGACTAATAACAATTCTAATTTGTGGTTTCTGGTTGCCTTTTTAATGGGTAGTAACCGTTATCTCTCCTTCCTCCTGATAACCCTTGTTTTGGTTTCAATGTTCTTGTTGAGTGCTATTTTACTTATTTTGGTGAACCATTCTTGGTTTTCACTTTTGCTCGTCTCCCTCCTTCTTCATTTTCATTGTTTGTTTATTATATTGGGTTTTTTCATCCGTTTCTTTGGACATTTTTTGGGGTCATTTAAACCCATAAACTTGTTTCCTTGTGGCTTAGGTTTATTATTTCCTCATTCTCGTTGTTTATTTGTGGTTCCCTTCTTTATGTTTGGGTTGTTGTCTCAATCACTTTAAAATATTTACATTTTACTAAGTATGTTCCGTGGTTCCCTTCTTTATGTTTGTGTTTTTGTCTCAATCACTTGGGTTGGGTTAAAGTCGTCGTATTGTCGTGTTATATTCCTTATGCTTTTATTTAAAATCAATCAGTTCATTTGATAAGAAGTATTTTTACAATTATAAATATATTTTTTATCTCTGGTACGGGGTTGGCTATTTGTGTCGTGACATAATGCCTCTCCTTTAAAATTGATCATTTTGATAAAACACTAGTATAGTTTTTTATGAAATTATCAGTTATACATAATCTTTTTCCTTTTCTTTCTTGGTCGTTTCTCCATTCTTTATTTCTCTTCTTACTGAATTCATTCCATTTTATTTGGATCTGTTTTTCTTTTTATTTCCATTGGTGTTCTCCCTTATACACAATTTTTTCCCTAACTTTAGTAGCTGGTTTCTCCCATTACTACTCATTTTTCTGAGACCAGAGGCACGTCATCTCTGCTCAGTTTATTTGATTGCTGGACTTTTCAACAGTCAATCATAAATACCTTTTTTGTCAACTTGTGACTTAATAACAATAATATATTTTGGGATTGTCCACCTTGTGGTTTGTTTTTAGATCACTTTGGCCTTTTACTCATTCTTCCTTCCGCTGTACCTTGACTATATACTATCATTTGCTCATACATTGATTGTTTTTTATTTATTTATATGTTAATTTCATCATTAACTTTTCATTTTTCGGTTTTCAATTCTCATTGTGATCATTTTAATTATCTTAGACATTGGTATACCTTTCTCAGTTAATTAGCAATATTTTGCTTTAGCCATAGCTTGTACATTTGATTCATACACAACTTCTCTCTTTCTTTGTACCAGTTTAGATTTTTTATTTTACAGATAAATATCTTTGATTCATTATTATAATTTCATGTACTTATCTTATCAGGTTTGGTCTGATTTTATTTTTGTATATTTCAGTTTGTATTAATTCTTTGTAAGTTAATTTTCTTACACCATAGGAATTTGTGTAGCGTATTCCTATTTTGGTACATTTTGTTTAATTATTTCATATACTTCACACATCAACTTTTAATATATTGTAAGTTGATTTCACTTAGTAGGAATTTATGTATCTCATTCCTTTGTTTTGATATTTTTTATTTTGTTTTAGGCCTCATAAGTCATCGATCTGTTGTTGCAAGTTGTGTACACATAATTTTTAAATTTTGGTATCTGTATTTTATTTACAGTTACTTGTCCTTCGTGATGACATATGGCCGTACATTTTATAATATATAATTTTATTTTGGTATCAATTCAATTCTCATGGTTGTGGATTTATTATATTATCATTTCCATTCCATATTATAGCCTTCTCCTTTTTGTTCGACACTTCGTTATTATGCACCTCTTCTCCTTCAAGTGTATGATAGTCACACTTATTCTGGATGAACGTATTCCAGTTATTTAGTTTTCTTCATAGAACTTCTTTATGGAAGCTTGGTTGTACACTCCTTTTACTTTTTTGGTGGTTATATTACTTATCTCGTAAGTGTTGTTTCCATTGTCCTTTGTGATGACATATGGACCATTTATTACTATATGTGGGACCATGTTAATTATATTTTTGTAGGTCGACTTCTCCTTTTCTTTCCTTGTTATTGCCTTCTCTTATATTTTTCACTCTTTGTTGTCTTGCTCCTCTTCTCCTTCAAATGTCTGATCGGTGACATTTATTCTGGATAATTATTAATTTCTTTTTTGTTTCGACATTAATGAAGGAGTAGAGTTTGTTTATTATAGTTTCATTGATCATGGTTCATTAGGCATTCCACCTATCGGCCGTCTCTTCTTCTTCATCCTCTATGGTGATTGATGGTTGAGATGTCTGGCAATAGTTTACCCGCTGTGTCCGGCGTCCTTCGTCATTACTTGCCGTATTACGCATTATTGAAAAACCCGGATTCTCATGGACTGTCACCCAATTTTCGCCATTATTTTGGTTGGTGTTGGGTTCCTGACGGCGGTTATTTTCATTCCGAGGTGGTTCTATTGTTCTTGTTCCCGTAGCTTGCTGGTTGTCATTTTGGGATTTGTTGTAAACTGTGCTGGTCCTAATGGGACTATATCGCCGATGGTTGTTCTGTCTCCTCCCGCTGATAAAATTGACTTGACGCCTCATGTCACCCCTATTTTGGTTACTCCCGTTTCCTCTGTTATATGGGTAATTCGGGTCGTACCGGTTGCCATAGTAATTGTGATTATTTGGGTGGCCATTGGTATTCCTACCTTGTTCTATCCCCCTGTTGTGATTATTCGGTGCACTAGGGTTTTGTGTATTTCTGTTAATTGGTTGGTTCCCCTGGTTGTAACTCGGATGATCTCTGTTGGTTGGTTGGTTACCTTGATTGTAGTTGGGTTGATTCCGATGGAATGGTTGGTCCCCTGGGTAATTATTTGGGTTACGATTTATTATGTTCCGGTAGTTGTTCTGGGTATTACTATAGGGTAAGTTGTGGCTTGGCACGTTGTAACTTTCATTCCCCCGGTTGTACCTTTGGTTGATCACACGATTCTTCTTGTACTGGCTATCGTTTTCATGGTCTTCCAGCAAGTTGGCCATTCCCTGTATGGTCTTTATTTGTCCCTGTCTCCTGGCCCTCTGTATGGCGTCTTCGTAGTGATATCCCAGTTGGATGACTAGGGATTCTTCGGGTATCCTTGGTTCGAGATTTCAGGCTAGGCAGACCTTGCCCAAGAAGTAAGACGTTAATGTATGCCCAGCCTGTGGCTCATATCTCCCGTTGCTTATATCGTTCCTCACTACATTTTGGGTCGACTCCGACCAGTACTTTTCACGAAACAACGTTTTAAATTCTTGCGTACTGCTGATTTCTGGTCGTGTGGCTGTCCACCAATTGTCATTTGTGTCTCGAAACATCTCGTCGATGAGACTTCTCACCGTTGTCCATCTGGTATCTCTGTTCCTCTCGATGAGCTCCTCCACCCTTTTCAGAAATTCTATGGGGTTTCTTCAGTAACTCTTGAAGTTGATCACTTCCCTATTTTCATTCGTAAATATATGAGTGCTACTGCAAGGCTTCTCCCTCAAAGCGTCCAGTTCCTCTTGCATCTGCTTCTCTTTCTGACTGATTTGTCTAATTTTTTCTTTATTTTCTTGCGTTTCCTCGTCAATCTTGTTGATGGTGGTATATACCCTTTCAACGCGTTCGCTGACATCAGTCTGTATTTCTTGGTGCCTCTCCTTCAGCTCTTGAAGCACCTCCTGTTTATTCTTGTTACACTCATCGGTGGTGGTCTTCTGTATTTCTTGGATCCTGAGAGTTCCCTCCTCTTGGACGTGATTTATTTTTTCAGTCAACTCTTCCTGGACGTGTATTACTGTTTCGTTCGTCTCAGTTACAGTCTGTTTGATTTCATTTTTGCACTCAGCCAACTGTTGTCTCCATTCATCCTTCGACTTCTCCCCTTCTTCCTTCAATTGTTTTTGGAGTGTTTCACAGTTGTTTTCAATCTTGTCATTTAACACTTCAAGATCCTTTTTTATTTGTTTCTTCAACTCCTCACTCTTCTTTTCTAACGCCTCTCGGTTGTTTTCCATTTTGTTATTCAGGATCTCTAAGTCCTCCTTGAATTGCTTCTTCAATTCTTCCTTATTTTGGTCCAGTTTGTTATTCAATTCTTCATTGTTTTGGTTCAGTTTTTCGTTCAGGAATTCCCTGTCTTCCCTTCTCAATGACTCTAATTTTTTATTCAATTCTTCTCTATCTTGCTTCCTTCCCTCTTGCAATGACTCTAATTTTGTGTTGGTTGACTCCAATTTATTATTCAATTCTTCCTTGTTTGACTCTAATTTATTATTCAATTGTCCAAATTGTTCCATCATGAAGTTCAGCATTTGATCTAACTTCGTTTCTTCCGTTGGTTTTAGTGGTTGGTCCCCTATCATTACTTCCACTTCCGGTTCTGGTTGAACTGGATTCTCAGGTTGGTTTTCCTGAACGTCCTCTTCGACTAACTCCCCGATTATTTCTTCAATTTCTTCCATCTCTTCTGGCTGGCCTTCACTTTCAATTTCTTTCTTTTTATCCTGTCTGGTAAACATTGAATGTCTCTTCATAGCCGTCGTGGGCCTTCTTTTACAGCCTCACTGGTTGGTCGCCAATCTGTAACGAGTAAAATGGTTGCGTACCTGCAAAATGTGTACATAAAATAATGTGTTTTGGATGATTAGTGCGTTCGCCTCGCACCGGGTCGTTACAGTAATTTTGGTGGCTAGCGATGTTCGTAGCGTAGTTCTGATCACCTGTATATTACGGCAGTAACCTTACCTGTTATTCTTAGGGGGTGTGATAATCCCGGGTGGCGCCAAGTCGTTTTACAAAACAACTAAAAACCGTATTTGAACAAGTTATCAGCGTAGCGGGTTGGTGTATTCGAATCGTTCCCGCTCGCACAGCCGTCTCAATCGTCGCTTCTGACGACTAACTGGCAACTAGCTTACTGCTACAATTTATTCTTCAATACAAGTAATTATTATATAGCACTCCCTAAGAAATGATAACGCTTGTTACTCCCTGTAATGAATATTTTTTTTAATGGTGATAACTGGAAACATTTACAATTACAACAAAATAATTATCGTTTGATTACATGAGATCTTATTTTCAGGGCGGCGAATTAATTTAGAAACCATTTAACCTAGCGTCTGTTTACGTTAGGCTTATTACAGTTTTGGTTTCAAAAATCCGTGGATTCTTTTGACTATGAGTTAGAGAACTACAATGGTTACAATAAAAATACAAATTACCTTAATCTAAGAGTACAGGAAATATAAAGTGTGTTGTTACAATCTGTTGTGTTGTGTTGTAAAGGTGTTCTGTAAGTTCGTGTTCAATTCTTAGGTTATTTTATGTTAACAATGTTTCATTATGTTTTAATTTGCTTAAATACTCTATGAAAGAGAAATACTATCTTTATAGTGTGGTAATTTTACCTTTCAAAATTATTTAAAGTGATTAGGGTTGGTGGAAAATAAATAATTGGATATTACTTAACAATTCGACGTGTATAGGCCTCGGTAGTTGATTCGAGATAGGAATTGGCTGCATAAAATCAGTTTTCTTGGATTTTGGGCTTCATTAAAATGTGGCGTCCTTTCGTCTTGTGTTTGGACGTTCTATTTATGGATAATTTCCATTTATTCAGGTCTTGGGTCTTGTAATATTGGTTGTAGTGGTCATCTGCTTCTTTGACGATTAGTTTTCAGCAACTTTATACTATTATTTTCATGATTTACACTGAAAAAACTTTCTTCCGGACTTCTGCATCTGTATGGCTTGATGACGCTTCGCTTCTTTTTTTCTCTCTACTAATTTCTAACGGTATTTTTCTGTCAACAACCGCTGTTTCCATAGTAACGGTATTTTTCGAATAGGCTTATTTTGAGTTGATGTATTGTTATCGAAACTTCGAATCCTTCGTATATCTTCTGATTACTGTTATTCCTCCATCTTCCTTCCTGGTTAATAAATATTGTCACTATAGTATTTATTCTCGTTCATAGATTATTTTGATACCCCACAAGCTTGGGTATTTTCAGATTTTAAGTTTTTACAATTATGTTAATGCTTGTTAATTACATTTCTTTTTATATAATAATGCCTATTACAATATTTTGTGTTATAAATGATCTACAATTTATCCTTGGTGATTCCTTCACCTCAGATTTTCTAAATTCTGATTCAATTTGTTATAATCTTTGTATGTTTGGTTCTGACAGTTATGTTTTTTTCTAGGTCTAAGTAGCCATTATAATAATTTACTTATTTCGTTCAAATCGCATTTTGTTTCAGCCTATTGGGCTTACTTTGTTATTTTTATTAGTTGTGTTGTGTTTTGAGTCTGTAGGTGTTTTGTTTATTATTCAATATTGCTCACCTTATTTCAATCTTAAAAATATAACATTAGGTTTATGGACTGCACATTGCATTCAGCCATATCCTCTTCTAACAATAACATGAACACAATTTTTTATAAGTTATTAGGGTTATTGTTTTGATTAAGAGATATCATCACTCACTCCTAACTTATCCTTATTTGCTAATTTTTTAGTTTATAACACATATTATCTGTGTTGTGATAAACAACATCACTTGTTATTAAATTAATAATAGTCCTTTATAAATTAGGTATCTTTGTTAGTTTTTTGACTTCTCAATCTCTAAACAATTTTTTATATTCCCTCCATGGTAACACCTTCAATTTATTCTATTCTGGAATCCTCCCTTTTTACTTACTACTGGCTATAGTTAACTTAACTCTATTGAACATCTTTTTAAATAAAAAGTCATTATCACTTCTAGTGTTTTTCTATCCCTTATACTATAATTCACTCTTAATACTACTTATTTATCAGTTATCTATGCACTGTTTATTTCCAACTTTTACCTTACCTTCACTTGTAAATCACTTATTGTTAATTACAATTTCACTAGTGTCACACTTCACTTTGGGGTTCTTACACCTACACTATTATACTATATCACTGTTTATATCATTTGTTTGATAGTGGGTGACCCCTATACTTATTTCTCTTTCATGACTTAATCCTAATGACAATTAATACTTAATAACTAATACTTACTGACTAATAACAATTCTAATTTGTGGTTTCTGGTTGCCTTTTTAATGGGTAGTAACCGTTATCTCTCCTTCCTCCTGATAACCCTTGTTTTGGTTTCAATGTTCTTGTTGAGTGCTATTTTACTTATTTTGGTGAACCATTCTTGGTTTTCACTTTTGCTCGTCTCCCTCCTTCTTCATTTTCATTGTTTGTTTATTATATTGGGTTTTTTCATCCGTTTCTTTGGACATTTTTTGGGGTCATTTAAACCCATAAACTTGTTTCCTTGTGGCTTAGGTTTATTATTTCCTCATTCTCGTTGTTTATTTGTGGTTCCCTTCTTTATGTTTGGGTTGTTGTCTCAATCACTTTAAAATATTTACATTTTACTAAGTATGTTCCGTGGTTCCCTTCTTTATGTTTGTGTTTTTGTCTCAATCACTTGGGTTGGGTTAAAGTCGTCGTATTGTCGTGTTATATTCCTTATGCTTTTATTTAAAATCAATCAGTTCATTTGATAAGAAGTATTTTTACAATTATAAATATATTTTTTATCTCTGGTACGCGGTTGGCTATTTGTGTCGTGACATAATGCCTCTCCTTTAAAATTGATCATTTTGATAAAACACTAGTATAGTTTTTTATGAAATTATCAGTTATAGATAATCTTTTTCCTTTTCTTTCTTGGTCGTTTCTCCATTCTTTATTTCTCTTCTTACTGAATTCATTCCATTTTATTTGGATCTGTTTTTCTTTTTATTTCCATTGGTGTGTTCTCCCTTATACACAATTTTTTCCCTAACTTTAGTAGCTGGTTTCTCCCATTACTACTCATTTTTCTGAGACCAGAGGCACGTCATCTCTGCTCAGTTTATTTGATTGCTGGACTTTTCAACAGTCAATCATAAATACCTTTTTTGTCAACTTGTGACTTAATAACAATAATATATTTTGGGATTGTCCACCTTGTGGTTTGTTTTTAGATCACTTTGGCCTTTTACTCATTCTTCCTTCCGCTGTACCTTGACTATATACTATCATTTGCTCATACATTGATTGTTTTTTATTTATTTATATGTTAATTTCATCATTAACTTTTCATTTTTCGGTTTTCAATTCTCATTGTGATCATTTTAATTATCTTAGACATTGGTATACCTTTCTCAGTTAATTAGCAATATTTTGCTTTAGCCATAGCTTGTATATTTGATTCATACACAACTTCTCTCTTTCTTTGTACCAGTTTAGATTTTTTATTTTACAGATAAATATCTTTGATTCATTATTATAATTTCATGTACTTATCTTATCAGGTTTGGTCTGATTTTATTTTTGTATATTTCAGTTTGTATTAATTCTTTGTAAGTTAATTTTCTTACACCATAGGAATTTGTGTAGCGTATTCCTATTTTGGTACATTTTGTTTAATTATTTCATATACTTCACACATCAACTTTTAATATATTGTAAGTTGATTTCACTTAGTAGGAATTTATGTATCTCATTCCTTTGTTTTGATATTTTTTATTTTGTTTTAGGCCTCATAAGTCATCGATCTGTTGTTGCAAGTTGTGTACACATAATTTTTAAATTTTGGTATCTGTATTTTATTTACAGTTACTTGTCCTTCGTGATGACATATGGCCGTACATTTTATAATATATAATTTTATTTTGGTATCAATTCAATTCTCATGGTTGTGGATTTATTATATTATCATTTCCATTCCATATTATAGCCTTCTCCTTTTTGTTCGACACTTCGTTATTATGCACCTCTTCTCCTTCAAGTGTATGATAGTCACACTTATTCTGGATGAACGTATTCCAGTTATTTAGTTTTCTTCATAGAACTTCTTTATGGAAGCTTGGTTGTACACTCCTTTTACTTTTTTGGTGGTTATATTACTTATCTCGTAAGTGTTGTTTCCATTGTCCTTTGTGATGACATATGGACCATTTATTACTATATGTGGGACCATGTTAATTATATTTTTGTAGGTCGACTTCTCCTTTTCTTTCCTTGTTATTGCCTTCTCTTATATTTTTCACTCTTTGTTGTCTTGCTCCTCTTCTCCTTCAAATGTCTGATCGGTGACATTTATTCTGGATAATTATTAATTTCTTTTTTGTTTCGACATTAATGAAGGAGTAGAGTTTGTTTATTATAGTTTCATTGATCATGGTTCATTAGGCATTCCACCTATCGGCCGTCTCTTCTTCTTCATCCTCTATGGTGATTGATGGTTGAGATGTCTGGCAATAGTTTACCCGCTGTGTCCGGCGTCCTTCGTCATTACTTGCCGTATTACGCATTATTGAAAAACCCGGATTCTCATGGACTGTCACCCAATTTTCGCCATTATTTTGGTTGGTGTTGGGTTCCTGACGGCGGTTATTTTCATTCCGAGGTGGTTCTATTGTTCTTGTTCCCGTAGCTTGCTGGTTGTCATTTTGGGAATTGTTGTAAACTGTGCTGGTCCTAATGGGATTATATCGCCGATGGTTGTTCTGTCTCCTCCCGCTGATAAAATTGACTTGACGCCTCATGTCACCCCTATTTTGGTTACTCCCGTTTCCTCTGTTATATGGGTAATTCGGGTCGTACCGGTTGCCATAGTAATTGTGATTATTTGGGTGGCCATTGGTATTCCTACCTTGTTCTATCCCCCTGTTGTGATTATTCGGTGCACTAGGGTTTTGTGTATTTCTGTTAATTGGTTGGTTCCCCTGGTTGTAACTCGGATGATCTCTGTTGGTTGGTTGGTTACCTTGATTGTAGTTGGGTTGATTCCGATGGAATGGTTGGTCCCCTGGGTAATTATTTGGGTTACGATTTATTATGTTCCGGTAGTTGTTCTGGGTATTACTATAGGGTAAGTTGTGGCTTGGCACGTTGTAACTTTCATTCCCCCGGTTGTACCTTTGGTTGATCACACGATTCTTCTTGTACTGGCTATCGTTTTCATGGTCTTCCAGCAAGTTGGCCATTCCCTGTATGGTCTTTATTTGTCCCTGTCTCCTGGCCCTCTGTATGGCGTCTTCGTAGTGATATCCCAGTTGGATGACTAGGGATTCTTCGGGTATCCTTGGTTCGAGATTTCGGGCTAGGCAGACCTTGCCCAAGAAGTAAGACGTTAATGTATGCCCAGCCTGTGGCTCATATCTCCCGTTGCTTATATCGTTCCTCACTACATTTTGGGTCGACTCCGACCAGTACTTTTCACGAAACAACGTTTTAAATTCTTGCGTACTGCTGATTTCTGGTCGTGTGGCTGTCCACCAATTGTCATTTGTGTCTCGAAACATCTCGTCGATGAGACTTCTCACCGTTGTCCATCTGGTATCTCTGTTCCTCTCGATGAGCTCCTCCACCCTTTTCAGAAATTCTATGGGGTTTCTTCAGTAACTCTTGAAGTTGATCACTTCCCTATTTTCATTCGTAAATATATGAGTGCTACTGCAAGGCTTCTCCCTCAAAGCGTCCAGTTCCTCTTGCATCTGCTTCTCTTTCTGACTGATTTGTCTAATTTTTTCTTTATTTTCTTGCGTTTCCTCGTCAATCTTGTTGATGGTGGTATATACCCTTTCAACGCGTTCGCTGACATCAGTCTGTATTTCTTGGTGCCTCTCCTTCAGCTCTTGAAGCACCTCCTGTTTATTCTTGTTACACTCATCGGTGGTGGTCTTCTGTATTTCTTGGATCCTGAGAGTTCCCTCCTCTTGGACGTGATTTATTTTTTCAGTCAACTCTTCCTGGACGTGTATTACTGTTTCGTTCGTCTCAGTTACAGTCTGTTTGATTTCATTTTTGCACTCAGCCAACTGTTGTCTCCATTCATCCTTCGACTTCTCCCCTTCTTCCTTCAATTGTTTTTGGAGTGTTTCACAGTTGTTTTCAATCTTGTCATTTAACACTTCAAGATCCTTTTTTATTTGTTTCTTCAACTCCTCACTCTTCTTTTCTAACGCCTCTCGGTTGTTTTCCATTTTGTTATTCAGGATCTCTAAGTCCTCCTTGAATTGCTTCTTCAATTCTTCCTTATTTTGGTCCAGTTTGTTATTCAATTCTTCATTGTTTTGGTTCAGTTTTTCGTTCAGGAATTCCCTGTCTTCCCTTCTCAATGACTCTAATTTTTTATTCAATTCTTCTCTATCTTGCTTCCTTCCCTCTTGCAATGACTCTAATTTTGTGTTGGTTGACTCCAATTTATTATTCAATTCTTCCTTGTTTGACTCTAATTTATTATTCAATTGTCCAAATTGTTCCATCATGAAGTTCAGCATTTGATCTAACTTCGTTTCTTCCGTTGGTTTTAGTGGTTGGTCCCCTATCATTACTTCCACTTCCGGTTCTGGTTGAACTGGATTCTCAGGTTGGTTTTCCTGAACGTCCTCTTCGACTAACTCCCCGATTATTTCTTCAATTTCTTCCATCTCTTCTGGCTGGCCTTCACTTTCAATTTCTTTCTTTTTATCCTGTCTGGTAAACATTGAATGTCTCTTCATAGCCGTCGTGGGCCTTCTTTTACAGCCTCACTGGTTGGTCGCCAATCTGTAACGAGTAAAATGGTTGCGTACCTGCAAAATGTGTACATAAAATAATGTGTTTTGGATGATTAGTGCGTTCGCCTCGCACCGGGTCGTTACAGTAATTTTGGTGGCTAGCGATGTTCGTAGCGTAGTTCTGATCACCTGTATATTACGGCAGTAACCTTACCTGTTATTCTTAGGGGGTGTGATAATCCCGGGTGGCGCCAAGTCGTTTTACAAAACAACTAAAAACCGTATTTGAACAAGTTATCAGCGTAGCGGGTTGGTGTATTCGAATCGTTCCCGCTCGCACAGCCGTCTCAATCGTCGCTTCTGACGACTAACTGGCAACTAGCTTACTGCTACAATTTATTCTTCAATACAAGTAATTATTATATAGCACTCCCTAAGAAATGATAACGCTTGTTACTCCCTGTAATGAATATTTTTTTTAATGGTGATAACTGGAAACATTTACAATTACAACAAAATAATTATCGTTTGATTACATGAGATCTTATTTTCAGGGCGGCGAATTAATTTAGAAACCATTTAACCTAGCGTCTGTTTACGTTAGGCTTATTACAGTTTTGGTTTCAAAAATCCGTGGATTCTTTTGACTATGAGTTAGAGAACTACAATGGTTACAATAAAAATACAAATTACCTTAATCTAAGAGTACAGGAAATATAAAGTGTGTTGTTACAATCTGTTGTGTTGTGTTGTAAAGGTGTTCTGTAAGTTCGTGTTCAATTCTTAGGTTATTTTATGTTAACAATGTTTCATTATGTTTTAATTTGCTTAAATACTCTATGAAAGAGAAATACTATCTTTATAGTGTGGTAATTTTACCTTTCAAAATTATTTAAAGTGATTAGGGTTGGTGGAAAATAAATAATTGGATATTACTTAACAATTCGACGTGTATAGGCCTCGGTAGTTGATTCGAGATAGGAATTGGCTGCATAAAATCAGTTTTCTTGGATTTTGGGCTTCATTAAAATGTGGCGTCCTTTCGTCTTGTGTTTGGACGTTCTATTTATGGATAATTTCCGTTTATTCAGGTCTTGGGTCTTGTAATATTGGTTGTAGTGGTCATCTGCTTCTTTGACGATTAGTTTTCAGCAACTTTATACTATTATTTTCATGATTTACACTGAAAAAACTTTCTTCCGGACTTCTGCATCTGTATGGCTTGATGACGCTTCGCTTCTTTTTTTCTCTCTACTAATTTCTAACGGTATTTTTCTGTCAACAACCGCTGTTTCCATAGTAACGGTATTTTTCGAATAGGCTTATTTTGAGTTGATGTATTGTTATCGAAACTTCGAATCCTTCGTATATCTTCTGATTACTGTTATTCCTCCATCTTCCTTCCTGGTTAATAAATATTGTCACTATAGTATTTATTCTCGTTCATAGATTATTTTGATACCCCACAAGCTTGGGTATTTTCAGATTTTAAGTTTTTACAATTATGTTAATGCTTGTTAATTACATTTCTTTTTATATAATAATGCCTATTACAATATTTTGTGTTATAAATGATCTACAATTTATCCTTGGTGATTCCTTCACCTCAGATTTTCTAAATTCTGATTCAATTTGTTATAATCTTTGTATGTTTGGTTCTGACAGTTATGTTTTTTTCTAGGTCTAAGTAGCCATTATAATAATTTACTTATTTCGTTCAAATCACATTTTGTTTCAGCCTATTGGGCTTACTTTGTTATTTTTATTAGTTGTGTTGTGTTTTGAGACTGTAGGTGTTTTGTTTATTATTCAATATTGCTCTCCTTATTTCAATCTTAAAAATATAACATTAGGTTTATGGACTGCACATTGCATTCAGCCATATCCTCTTCTAACAATAACATGAACACAATTTTTTATAAGTTATTAGGGTTATTGTTTTGATTAAGAGATATCATCACTCACTCCTAACTTATCCTTATTTGCTAATTTTTTAGTTTATAACACATATTATCTGTGTTGTGATAAACAACATCACTTGTTATTAAATTAATAATAGTCCTTTATAAATTAGGTATCTTTGTTAGTTTTTTGACTTCTCAATCTCTAAACAATTTTTTATATTCCCTCCATGGTAACACCTTCAATTTATTCTATTCTGGAATCCTCCCTTTTTACTTACTACTGGCTATAGTTAACTTAACTCTATTGAACATCTTTTTAAATAAAAAGTCATTATCACTTCTAGTGTTTTTCTATCCCTTATACTATAATTCACTCTTAATACTACTTATTTATCAGTTATCTATGCACTGTTTATTTCCAACTTTTACCTTACCTTCACTTGTAAATCACTTATTGTTAATTACAATTTCACTAGTGTCACACTTCACTTTGGGGTTCTTACACCTACACTATTACACTATATCACTGTTTATATCATTTGTTTGATAGTGGGTGACCCCTATACTTATTTCTCTTTCATCACTTAATCCTAATGACAATTAATACTTAATAACTAATACTTACTGACTAATAACAATTCTAATTTGTGGTTTCTGGTTGCCTTTTTAATGGGTAGTAACCGTTATCTCTCCTTCCTCCTGATAACCCTTGTTTTGGTTTCAATGTTCTTGTTGAGTGCTATTTTACTTATTTTGGTGAACCATTCTTGGTTTTCACTTTTGCTCGTCTCCCTCCTTCTTCATTTTCATTGTTTGTTTATTATATTGGGTTTTTTCATCCGTTTCTTTGGACATTTTTTGGGGTCATTTAAACCCATAAACTTGTTTCCTTGTGGCTTAGGTTTATTATTTCCTCATTCTCGTTGTTTATTTGTGGTTCCCTTCTTTATGTTTGGGTTGTTGTCTCAATCACTTTAAAATATTTACATTTTACTAAGTATGTTCCGTGGTTCCCTTCTTTATGTTTGTGTTTTTGTCTCAATCACTTGGGTTGGGTTAAAGTCGTCGTATTGTCGTGTTATATTCCTTATGCTTTTATTTAAAATCAATCAGTTCATTTGATAAGAAGTATTTTTACAATTATAAATATATTTTTTATCTCTGGTACGGGGTTGGCTATTTGTGTCGTGACAATATATAATGTATTATGTTACAAGGCAGTTATGGCAATATACAAGCCAGAATATGGAACAATAAAATCACATACAATTACAATAGAACAGACATAAAACCATAGAACAAATTAACAAATCATGTATTAAACCAATAAGAACCCATACAAGGGGAAAATAAAATGTAATCACTGTAATTTAAGAAAAATAGCCAATTGCTGTTTAGGCCTAGGCAAATGCCTAACTGTAAAACTACAAAAACTGCAATTTAGAGAATTAAACAATAACATTAGTAAAACTAATGCAAGTAAACAATAAAAGACGATTAGGCAATCATGTTAAGAAAGAAATATTAAAGTAAACATATAAATTAAGAAAACAGTGTAATTCAACAATATCAACATAACTGTCAAAATGTTAATACATTAGTAAACCCAATCTTATTGGATGTTAAATTAATCCTTGAACCAAAATACGAACAGTGGTGATGATATTTAATACTCAAATTTGAATACCGAAGATTAATTGCATTTAGAAGATTTGTAACCATTTAAAATAAAAATTCAAATCTCCTAACAATGGTCTTAAGCCAATTTTAACCAATCAGAATTTTTGAGTTACCATGACAACAGCAGAATATTGACAATTTTCAGTTAGGAAACGAGAGAATCTGTAGTGATGCTTACATGAAGAGATGCCACGCCATGAAGGGCCCAAAATTTTATTATAAAACATTAAAAGTGCCCATATTTTATGAAGAGAAGGACCATACCAACTGATGAGAGGATGTTACATTCAACCCAGACCAAGGACCAGTTTAATTTCATCCCGATGCATTGAAAATAAGGAAATTAACAAGAAGAAGACGCAAGACGTACCTGAAGCCCAAGATTTGAAGAAAGAAGAATCGACATCGATGAACCAACCTACGTTAACTATTGACAATACACTTCCTATCAACTGACGATAAGTATTGCTGAATTAATTGAACTTCTTAAAATAAATTCTCTTTCGAATTTCTCACTAAACTGTGAACTCTCACTAGCACTGAAGGTATTATTTTTTCAAGGATTGATGAATAAAACGTAATTTATGAACACTAAATAACTGATTATAACCTATGTATTACACAAATGACACCGTCGCACACTTTAACACCACAACATTGAATTTAAAGTAAACCTTATTCAATTTTAATGCTCACGATTATAAAGTGATATATTGTAATTTATTATCTTGTTTTAAAACTTCTTTGTCGTACTTAAAAGGACTCATTTGGCAAATTTATTGTGTAAATAATAATCAACGCCGTCTTGTGGCGAAAGAGAACATTGTATTGCCAACCCAGCCATCCGCTGAGTGAACGACTATTTATTGCCGAGGCTAAAATTATTATATTAATTACAATTTTTGTATAAGCGTTAACAAGGATTAACAGTTCTGAGCCAAATAAAAAAGTGTGTATCATTAACAACTGTCCAGTAATTATTTACAGAAAAAATAATATGTATGTTTTGTTTTGTAGCAGCGAGTAAACTACCCAACATTATTTCACGTTGGCAACACTTTTCCCCCACTCAAACAAGATTCGAGTTTGTGCCAGTTGGCGAACAATTCGAATCGACACTACCATACTGTAAAACAACCCAGGTAAAAACTTTTGTTTTCTAGCAAAACAATTTGGCGCCTATCGGAAATTACAAAAGAGTGAGAAGGGACAGGTAAGGCACACAGGCTACTTGACGCTTTAATCACACCGAACGAGACATCATAACGTTCGAAAAAAATTTAAACACTAAAACAATATTAAATTTATAAATACATTAAAAACGACACATACCATATTATTAACAATATACATGAATTTTAACTGTACTGCATATTGTCTTATTTTTAATGTACTGACAAATTCTAGTAAGTGGTAACATCTCAGATGGGGGAATTGACTCAATACATATTGAAATTTATACAAGGCAGTTAAAACTGCTAAATTTAAATTTTAATATTTTGAAAGGGTTTCTTATCGGTAGTTTAATATTATTTTTGAAATGAATATTATAATTCTTGTTGCACAGAAATTAAATAAATCTGCTTTGATAAACGCTCAATATGAGCGTAACATAATTCTAAAAATGTCATGGCTACAACTTGTCTAGTTTCATAGAAAAAGATAACTAAATTTTGTGACATTAATATTAGTAACTCAAGAGCCATCAACTAGCTTCTGTAATCAAAATTAATATCTAAAAACAAGAAAAATTATGTATAAAATACCTTATTTATGAGCATTATTTTATTTAGATGTGAAAACTGCCAACTGAATAAATGACTTGTGGGGAGACTGAAAGAACTAGAAATGAATTCCTGGTAGATAACAATGAGAGTACAAAGGTTGTTAAAAGTAAGAAACTATAATAATGAAGGGTATTTGGTTGACAAAACTATTGTATTAGAAGACACCCGACAAAACTACTAACTATGTAGGTGCGTACTGAGAATGTTGAAACAACAAATTTCAAATCAAGTTCTACAGTGCATCCCTGAAGAATGCCTGAAAAACTGGTGTAGTCTGAATTCAGAGGACCATATCGACCGAGGCTTAAAACTATGAGGCTGGCAAGATAAAAGTAAATAGAAACTGGGAATGGAAAAGTGTAGGATACTATAATACCAGGTTATTAATAGTAAAAAATGATGTTCTTGTTGGTAATATAACCTAAGTAGTTTGAAACAAACAGCTATGCTTAGTTATTGATTATTTGATTAGCTATAGTTGATTTGAATGATCCTTATTAGTACAAATCAACAAAATTGTGCACACTTACTTGAACCTCTTCATGTTTCTGTACAGCATGTGTTTTGTTGTAATTTCATAGTTATTGAGAAAGTGTGGAACACGCTGGTTTTTGTTATGGTGACATGAGTTCAATGCGTCTTTGAATGAACCAACCTCACAGTAATTGAGGTTCCAGAATTCATTTTCATCAGATACCTATTATTTTGTTGAATTTTCTAAGTTAATACAGACATAATACAGCAACACAAATACAAATATACAAATTATTTTACAATATTTAAATATTTTTATTCTACATGAATAAAGTCTATGTTAATATTTTTCATTAAATCAATTTCATTGTGACTTTCTAGTCAATATTTATCAGATTTATAATAGCATTTTTTAAACGAATGCCTGAATATATAATATGTAAAAATTTCATTTATAATTTATTCAGTATCACAATCCACAAATCCTAAATTGTATTTACAATCACAAATTCTAAACATCACATTCCACAGAATGTTTTTACGTCTGTTTAGTGTTCATGGATTAGATGTTTATCACAGAGACAATAAACTTTTTATACCATTAAAATAATAGTAATAATAATAATCCCAATATCCACATCCACACTATATTTTCGATGTTTTGAGCATGGTAATAGCATTGACATAACAAAACTGAAGAGAAAGAAGTGTACTAATCGTAAATTACCCTATTTCTTAACGTAAAGTGAAAATACGTAATTTTTTTTTTGTGAGGTTAGGTACCGGTACTAATGTTTTTTTTGGTGGGGGAGGGGGATTTAGTTTACTATTTAAAGAAATAAAAGACATGGTTAGAAAAAATATAACCAGGTTAACAGTAGGTTAATGGCTTAGTATAAAACCCAATCTAGGAAACTCAAGACTACCAAAAACTAAGGTTTACCATTGTTTACCTGAGGGTCACCTGTTTTCAGATGCTGGAGTCCCATTCTTACACTTCTCGTTCAGATTTGGCAGCTTTGAATTCTAATTCTGATGCCAAACCATCTGTCTAAATTAGTGGGCACTCTAAGATGCTAAGTGGTCCCTAAGGATAACTTAATGAATACTTATTCTCTCTTAAATTGGAAAAGAAATTAAGATATTAGAAGAGAATTAAGAATCAAGTTTTTGCACAAGAATATTAGGGACATTAGGAGTAGATGGTATGAACATTTAGATCACATGTATCATAACAGTTTAACACTTTGTCAGCCTTGAGGTATGAGTCTAACGGAAAGAGAGATATTCCTAGATTGAGGAGTTGGATTCTAGAACAGATCCACTACGGTCTAATCCTTGAATTGAAGATGATGATTATAATAATAGACTTCTTTTTGTATCATCAAGTTAGGAGAATTTGAGTAGACTGTCTAATTTGAGGTGTGTATCATATGAGGAAGGCTTATAATTATTCAGAACCTCAATACCATCTGATGGGCACATAGTAAACCAACTTACACACTAGCTGCCTGACATTACGACTACAGGAAAAAATCATACTTGTGTACAATTCAAGCATGAATGTTTGTTTGTATTTTTGACTTTTAATGTAAATATTTCTGCACTTCTTATTATTTTTTGGGTAAGGTAAACTTGGAAACTTCTTAGACAGAACTTCTATTGACCACAACATAATACAATAAATAGTACAAAATATTTCTTACTTACAAAATAATGATTTTATATTCATTTGATATTTTTTATTATAATTTTTGATTTTCAGTATTTCCACAGTTTCTCCTAATTTTATTTCTTGTTCATTACTTAAAACTTTAAAAGTGATTGATATCCTTATGAGTCTACAAATAGAGTATAATCTTCTTTTTTTATCAGTACCTACATCACAATTACAGGGAAAGTTATTGGCATGCATAGTGATTTGTATAAAGCAAATTGTATGAAAAGCCTTAATGTCACTGTACCATATAGCAGTTAGTAATTGTAATAAGTCACTCACCTCTTGCCAGCCACGGTTCTTCAGGACATCTTTTATTGTTGTAGCTGACATCACATCTAGGCGATACTTTAGCTTTGTAGTACTTTCCATTGTATTGAATTAAAAACTATAGTATCAAAACCAAAATTTTTTAGTTACTTCAGTCTGAAAGATTCAAAACATTTCATTTCTGTAACAGTGGTGGCTTGCATATAAAATTATTGGTGTTATGCACTAATAATGAATTAAGAAAAACTTAATAAAACAAATAGAACAAATTAATATTAAAAACATGAATTTTAGCTTTAAAAAAGTTTATAAGACTGTAACAAAATTATGAAGTACAGGGTATGGATTATGTTAACTAGTAAGTACCATTGATGATGAGGTGCCACATGTCCCTTTTTCTTTCTCGCCATTCACTTGCAGAATGTCAAGAGAATAAGGGAGGTAGTCTCTCACACACACACACACACACACACTGCAACTCCTATGCTGTCTTCCAGGAGAAAGGAAAATTTGACTTATGTTATCAAATAACTACGTAGAAGAGAAAGGCAGGGCTTATGTATAGACAAGAACATTCACTACAGTTGTAACATGTTCGTTTGTGCAGACTGTTAAGTCTCAGTCATTTAGTTTACTATGATTATAATACAATTCACGCTAAAGCATGGTGTGAGTGAATTATATATAAATTCAACTACAGTAATAAATTTTGTGATACATCTGGTGGTTCTGCAGCTTTACAGTCCTCTGCTACATAAACGTTTTAAAAAAATATATATTTTATTTATACTTTCAGAAAACTGTCAAATTTTATAATACAAAAAAATGAATTATGCACACGACTACATAATAAAATGAAATGTTCATTCATTCTGTATTACATTTGTTTACACAAAACCAGTAAAATAAAATAATGCCAGAGTGCTCAAATCAGTTAATTTAAATAACTCTTAATTCACTTATAAAATGGGTTTATAAGTAGCTTGACCTAACAGTTGTAAACAAAAGTGTTTCTGTTAATGGATTATGGCTTACTTTCAAAGGTACATGGCAAATTTTTGTGAAACATATCTCTGGCAATTATAACATATTACTTGCAACAGAAAGTGATGATATTTTCTTTTACCTAGTTACTACAATTTACTGCAACTGCATTTCATAAAATCATAATAACCTCACTTGACCATACTCATTTACTACACACCATTTTTCCATAAACGCTAAGTTTTTTTTAAAATTATTGCTATACTTTGCATAACTAAACATAGTAATAATACCTAACCTTTTACAACTAAAATGTATACCAAAAACGAGTGAAACTGAAACGGGTTTTAACATAAATTTTACAAGACAAAAGTAAAGCCAGTTTACACAGTACTATTTACAAACATCAATACACATAATTAATTACTAGACCTAATAATTATGAGAAAAAATATTTATACCGAATGAATTTTAATTTATATTAAATACTTATTTTGTTTTTTCAGGGATCATTACAAATCGCAAAAACGAAGCAAACATAAACCATCACATAACACATAAAATTTTATTCATTTGTAGTTTACAAGTTACCTACTGTGATTTACACATTTCGAAGGTAGATGGCACTTACGGCTTCACTTCAACAATGTGATGTAGTCGGTGGCGAGCGGTAACCAGACCAATGCAATTTTGCAAATATTTAAACACAGAAGAACAACACTAAGCCCATATTAATGTTAAAATTATAGCCCGCAAAATTTTTGAACAATTTCTTATATAATCTGACCTTTTAAAAAAATATGATACCTTACGATGTAATTTAAAATAACTAAATAAGGTTATACTGTACAACTTGTGTACTTTATGATGGCCGCCAACCTTGGTGAAAGCAGTGTGCGCAGAACCCTGTTTTTAACATGATAGTGTTTTTAGGCTGGGGGTCATTCCACAAAATGCGTGATGCGTCATCGAAAAATGTGACACTTCCACACTTTCGATTCCCCACAGTCTAGAAATCTTTTGTTTACAAAACATTATCATGCTTCGATGTTTCGGTTTCGTCGAAATTCTTTATCAGCACGCGTGCGCGCGCCTGTGTAGGGAGAGAGAGAGAGAGAGAGAGAGAGAGAGAGATTTTTATAAACTTTTTGTCAGTGTAACGGCACATCTCACTGAGTGCATAAGTGTTGATGCGTTTTCAAAAACATTTACCGTGTAGGCCTGTATTTCATTTAATTATTTAGTTTGTATCGTTACTAGTGTTTAGTTTGGGATAGTGACATATGATAAATAATCTAATTACATTTTAATATCATTTAATATTGTCTGTGGTTGTGTTTTCAGACATCACGTTAAGTTAAACTGAATTTTATTTTGCTTAACGTATTGTTACTTTTACAGTACATTTTATTTCATTACGTAATCAGAAAAAATGCCTCCTATTAAATCGAAGTTAGGTAAAAAGATTGTGCATAGCCAAGCTCGGGAAGTCATTTCTAATGTATGTAAATTTATGGAAAGTGAAAAAATGGAATTAGTATTCCACTAAAAAAGGTTCGGAAGATTATATACGCTCTTTAGAACTGCTAAGCGATGGGTGATTTCTTACGGATAAATCCTCTATTCTAATTGCTTCCATCGTAATATTTTTTCAGTTGACGTTTCGATCCCAGGTTTTAGGGATCTCTAGAATCTGGGATCGAAACGTCGAACGGAAAAATATTACGATGGAATCAATCCGGTTAAAGGAATCATCCGTATGCGTCATATAGTTTCGTATATTATTCTGTTTATCGGGTATTTTTTAAAAATTTATTCTAAATTTTATACCACCGAAACTGGTTACGGAAACTTGTTAATCTTCCACACTTTTTCGCGTCGATTCAAAAGCAGCTGTACAGCAGCAAGCTCTTGGCCTAAAGCGGCCCATCCATTAACAAGTAAAACTGACAAGGAAATGTGTGAAGCCTTGACAAGGCTTGCCAAGCTTTGAACAGGCTGCTACAGCCTTGTCAAGTCTCGAACAGGCTCGCCACATTTCATTGCAGGTTTCCTTGAAACTGCCCATCCATTTACAAGTGAACTTTGCAGTGATCCAGTCGTTGTTTTCAATATGCCTCCCGTTCAAAACCGTCAAATACCCTGTTTTGCCGTAATTTTAGCAAAGTGTTTGAAAGCAAAAAGAAGACATTGGTTTTGGTCGCGAAGTTGGTTTTTGCAAAGGAACTTATACACTCACGTAAATTTATTAGATGAACTCCGATTAAATGATGCAGACAATGACCGAAATTACCTTCGTATGGAAGTATTATGAAGTCAGCTACATAATAAATAAGTAATTCACAGTAAATAAATAACAAGCAGAATTGTCACTGTTGCACACCACTATATACAAATTATTCCGATTAGCGCTTTCAAGCTTCACAGCTCATTTTTCGATCTGACGATGAGCTGTGAAGCTTGAAAGCCCTAATCGGAATAATTTTTATATAGTGGTGTGCAACAGTGATAATTCTGCTTGTGATTTTAACCACTAACACAACTTTCTTCATTCAGTAAATAAATACACAATAACACACAATAGACAAACCAATACCTACAAAACAAACTGTACGAGTTGTAAATAGCGCAAGCGGATGTGACCTTGACTTTAGTGTACAGCGCATGCGCCGAAAAAAAAAACTGACGTGACTTGCAGTGAAAACTTCCAAACGGTTTGAATGCCGCAAGGATCCTTGTTGCAAGCATTTTCTTGGCCTTGCCATGCCATGTTGCGCCCATCCACTATAAAAACTGACATGGATCCTTGTTGAGGCTTGCGAAGAAATTGCTCAAGAGTTGCCAGTCAAGAAACTTGCAAGGAAAACTGTAAGTAGATGGGCCGCTTAAGAGTCGAAGCGAAAGAGAATGTTACAGAATTATTTCCTCGCTACTTATGTTTGGTAAATCTGTTGTTCCTCAATAGGTTCTTATCAACTGTGGGATTATGGACAATTAAAGTGTATGTAGGCTACGTCTTGATTACCCAACAACAAATAGCATGACCACTAACAACTCCTCAGATAAAGATTACGTAAGAATAGTAAGAAAAATAAGAATTATTCTATAATTGAGGCAGCTGCCGTCGACAGGAAATGGTAGGGTCTCTACAGAAACCCAGAAACAATTCTAGAACATTCCGCGCAAACTGCACAACAATCGCTGGAAAATCAAATTCGTACACGATATATGGCGACCCTGCTCCAGAGAAGTGGAGCATAATTCTCACGTCACCATAATGCATCTTTTATTACTACTCTGCTGAAGAAATGGATAACTAACATCTGGAAGTTCGTTCAGCAGTCGAAGAAGCAAAGTTGTTAGCGACAAGACTGCAAGGCTAATTGTTTGGGTCCAAATGCAGCTCATTAATCAACAGCATTGTTTCGCTCGTGAGCTTTGTTGGTTTCCGTTATTAATAACAACACTTTTTTCAGGTTTTATACACGATTTTATTTTACTATCAAACGTTTCGTCTATTAAACGACAAGACATCGTCAGTGGCTCGACTGAGTAAGTCGACACACTTAGGACGCAGTCGTCGCCTTGTCTCTGTTCCTTCTATAACTTTTCTTTCTACTTGCATTCTCCGTTTCAATTCTTCGTTTATAACCTTTTATACTCTTGACACTGTACAGCTCCTCAGTAAGAAGTCCGAGCCTTCAGTCTTTATCTATGTCACGTATCTGCTACGTAAAGAAGTACGCTCTGAATCATTTCTGGTACAGTAATATCCCGCTTAGCCCTCGAGATACGTTCCGCAATCACAAAGCGCTATACGAAACGGCGCTGTACGGGGTCGATTTGTTCAATGATTATTGTTTACTACTTATTTTATTATTTTTTCTTTATTGTTTTACTTTTATTTATTTACATTTTAATTTAACGCACCTTTACAATCAACGCTAGCTGCTTCACCTGTTTTTTAAAGTTGTGAAGACTTGAATGTTCCTCAAACCTGTCAAACAATCCAAATGTTTTTGATTTGGCTCCTTTTTCGTCTTTAATGTTAGTAAAAATGATTCTCGCTTTCTCCGTGATGGCTTAACGGCATGTTACGTTGCTTTCGATCATCAATCCAAATGCTGAGCCTTGTTTTCATTTCTTCAAGCACACTGCTTCTCGACCGAGATATTTTGGTAATAGATCATTTTGATGACGCCTATGCAGATGTTTTTATCTCTTCAAAATTTTTAAAAATTGTAATTGTCGATGGTACCAAATTTAATGAACAGGCTACACTCATCAGATTCTAATTGTAATTTCACGTCCAAGCTGATGCGTTTTCTTTGCATCTTAATTACAGGGTTAGGCTTAAACTCGACATGATTGGCGATTGATAAATTGAAAAATTTTCAATAATCATACGTAAAAATAACACAGATCACCGATGAAAGTAGTATACGTAATAGGTAATTAAATAACGAATAAATAAACTGTACGTATTGATAACTAAATAAAACTCAGTTGTCTTCTACTTTTCATCCAAAAGCGCTATGACAAATCAGCGCTACAAGGGGGAGCGCTAAGCGGGGTATATTCGTTTATTTTATTTTTTAAATTGTTTGACGGCGGTATTTTTTTATGTATTTAGGTTTTCATGACGTATGGTAGGCCTATACTCTATGTATGACTTGTTTCGCTTGATTTCTGTTTTCACTTCGCTTGGTTTAACAACACATCTTTTTTTACAACCCCCTTCTTTAACAACCGTCGCAGCTAAATATTTTTACTTATTGCAGACTTCAGAATCCCCTCCGTCTTTTCCCATATCATTTGTTGATGTTACTGTTGCTTAAAATATGTTAGAGAGTTTTATAGGTATCGTATTTTAGGTCTTTACAATGTAATGAATTCTAGATGATTTTCTGAAGTTAAGAAACCAAAGTACTAAAAATGATCTATTAACCTGTTTGTAATCTTAAGTTCTTGATTAAGCATTTCTTTTTGTACGGTTGTCAATTATGTCGTCCTGTGTTGGTACTTTTTAAGACCGGTGTAATACTTTTCTAGCGTTTAATTCAGATCTTCTTAATTTTTTTTATTATCTCTTGGTCGTCTGCAAAGTTGAACGTGTAAACGTAATGTTCTTAACTGCAACTCACATTCCCCTTGCATTTTCTTTTCCAGCAACATTTTAAATAAGGCGAAGATTTTTTAATGTTGCTTTTACTTTTTATTCTTAAAATAATATGTTGTTTGTGCTGAATTTGACGGCTGACTGAGGCTAATAATATTTAACCAGGTGTAAAATCGGCGTGCAATTGTTTCACGTGAGGCGAACACAGCTGATTCGACAGAAACAGCTGAATAACGTTATAAGCAATTTGTTGTTTTTTGTTGGAATCTGAGTGCGCGTGCATAACCAGAGCGGAGACGAGCTGGACCGTAGTGCTGTTACCCGACGTGTCTCGACGACAGCATTGCATAAACTATTAAGTTCGTTTCTTTATAAATAAACAAGTGAAACCTTTATTATTTTTGTATTTATTTGGGTATACCTATATTAGAAATAAAGACATTAATTTATAATATATTTAGAATAGCTGTTAAGCACTAAAGATGATCAAAATCCCATATCTTTTTTGTACAGCAGGTAGTTGTTAAAACGAACTTAATTTCTCTAGAGTTTCTCTGTTAGCTGAATTGTTTGAGTTGATTTTAATAAACAATTTATACTCTACGAGCTGATTAATCTGGCATGGCCAATTCTCTCTCACAAGGCAGAGAATTATAACGTCTCCACGTTATAATATCGGGAACTTGGTTAATTGGCTCAGGTCAATTAAACAGGCTGCCATAATATTAACAAACTCATAATTAACTGAAATATAAACAAACGCTAAATAGGATCCCGTGAATTCAGGAATTTAGACAGGGGTTTGTAGATTTATTCACTCACCTTTTTGGACCATGACATCTCTTTATTACATACTGGTTTTAACATCATAGTAGAAAATTAGTAATGTGTATACTAAAGACAAAATATTTGCACATTACGTACCATTGAAATTAGTGTAAGTCATGGGTGCACATAACTTGTACTGCCCTCGGATCCGAGTGGTTTGTTCCTGTATATGATATTACAAATAATAATCTTTATTTTTGTGCCATCTGAAGAATGGGCTTATTTAACTTTAGAGTGTTATACTCATTAAATTTAACACATCTTAATACATATCATGAAATTACAATGTTATGGTAATTAGGTCAGTCTTTTGTGTTTTATTTTACTCTTATTTTTGTTATTTAAGTGTCTTTCACATTTTAGTTTAAGTTAAGTTCTGAACCACGGAAGTAGAACTTCCGTGTCACCTGTGGGTAACATGTCCTCGGCGAATCGGCGCTTTCTGTCTGTTGTGCAGGGTGTCTGGGAGATCTTCTGTCTATCGTGTGTTGGTGAAGTATGGTGTCATAATTAAAGATGAGTAGTCTGTCTCTTCTGTAGATTCTTGTGGTCTGTTTCTTGGTGGTAACTTTCACTGGTGTTCACATTGTTGTACCGCACATACTGCTTATATTTAACAGTTACATTCTAAAAGTTTAACATCACATTTAGGTGATGTTATTTAATTATAGAGATGTCATCGTCGCACACTCAAGTCATTTACAAGATTTACATCATTCGGCAATTACACAAGCTTTACCTAGTCTACATGTTTTATATTGTCAACACAACTTTCTGTACGCTGTATCAGCAGCGGAGTCTCGGAGTCAACTGAACTTACTTAACTATAGGGGTAATGGGGCTGTCCGCGCGCGGGTAGTTTCTCAGTGCGAAAAGTAGTTCTCAATTATTATTAATTATTTTCCTTTAATTTGCTTACAATTTAATTACATTACTCTATACTTTTATTATTCTTTTATGTAACGCGAGGTCGTTGTAGATTTATTGGGTTTCTTACATTTAATTTTATCAACTGATACATTGGCAAATCGGCAGGTTACTACCGGTTTGGGGCATGGAGAAAGGGTTCATCAGTACCTTATTAAATTATTTTAGTATTATAATTTAAAATTTTTTTTTTATTGTGGGATTTAGGCATCTTAAATCGTCACAGAATGAATCTCTCCTATTGTGCGGCCGGCTTAATGATGAAGACCGGCCATCAATAGTTGGCTTAATGTTTCGCAGTTTGTAGTTGAGTGGTTACTATTCCCAGCTATTCAGACTCTGTATTGCAACTTTTGGTTTTAAGGCTGTTTTAAAGTCAGTCATGAGAAAAACATAAATTTTTGCTCTATAATGTCATGTACTTTGTCTATGAATATGTGTGCGCGTTCGCGTGTGGTGAACCTTCGTGTTATATCTTCCGCGTTTGTTATCCGATCGGCATGAGACTTGGACAGTGAATTATTCTGAAAATAGCTACATTTTCTATATACTCTGTTGTTCTCAGCTATTTTTTAATTGTGGATTTTTAGTAATTGAAAACTCAACTTTTCACGCTTATCACTTGAAGAGTAATAAAATTTCTAGATAAAATCTAGACAGGCACTCGCAGATTTATACAAAGATTTGCCTGCAACGCGTCTATCTTTTGTACAATTTACCACGTAGACAGTTGATTGACCAATCAGAAGCCCCTAAATTCAGTCAGATCCGTCGGTTGTCAGGTGTACTTCGAGGCAGTTCATCGGAAGCCGTTGCCTAGTGAACATGTGTTCTTCGTCAAGAGTTTTCTTGTTCGAACTGGTTTAATCTAGAGTAACTCTAAGTCTTGGGACTCTTTTCGAGTTGTCGATTAGAACCAAGCGGGTGAACTACCAGTTTTAAAATATTCAAGTGCTATTACGTGTTAGTGGAAGATTTTCCGCTTAGGGAGATTTATCTACCGTGATAAATCCTTATTAACGCGGAACACTTCAAGAATAGCCGGAAGGTGTATGTCATAAAAATAAATAAATATGAATTAATAAACATGATTCAGATTGCATAAGCTGGATCGTAGTTAAAAATAGGGAGCGCAGAATTCATGCATGGACATGCATTTTCGACACACCTCTCGCTAGTGTTGTGTACACGCGTATTTTGTTTGTGTGTGTGAAGCCTGTCCGTTCCTGAAATGTAACAAACACTTTTCAAGTAGAATAGTTGTATGTTTTATTTTAATTATAAGAAAACTATGTACGATAGGGTAAAACAAAAGACACCAAAGTGTATAGAAATTAAAGGTGAATAAAGTGTTAAAAGACCTTACCGATATGACGAAAGGTGCAATTACTATACATAAAAAATGAATAGCTCTTTTTGTGATTAACATAAAGAAGTGTAATTTACGTATAATAAACATATAAAAATTAGTGATCGAGTGAGCATCGAGTGATGTGAAACAAACTTCGTAGTTCGCGAAGATAGGCGAAAATTGTTAATTGAACCAGAGTGGGAGAAGTGGCGCTTCGACAGAATCTGACAGGTTAAATATTGTTCAGACATGAGTTTTTGCACGACCTGACTATAAATACCAGGTCGCGCTAATAAAGTTTCTTCTTCTCGATTCAACCGTTGCCACAGGAGGCTATGTCTGTCGACGACGCTAATTCACATCTATAGTAAGAGTCACAGGACAAACTAGATGTCCAACCAGAACAGCAGAGTATATACGATGAGGTCTATGGACACACCGGCAGCATATGATGTGAGGCGAGACGATTATTAAACAATACATGCAGTGGAACATGACCAGAGGACCAGAAGGACACGGAGGATCACGACCAGAGGACCAGAAGGACACGGAGGACACGACCAGATGACCAGAAGGACACGGAGAATCCGACCAGAGGACCAAAGGAGGACGTACGGATGATTAACCACGTCAAACGAGGTGATAAAAAACCATTGTAATTATAGACATTGAAAGACACTAATTAAAGTTGGAATGAAAGACATTCAACCAGTATTAAAATAAATAAATTGTACATAAATGTAAAAGCAGAATAAAAGTTAGAATAATATTTCCTGTATTAAAGTTAGTAATTGAGAGTAACGTAAATGATAAGAGAAATATTTAATTTTTGAATTAACGTAATTAGTAAAGTCTTGTTGATAAAGGAGAATGCATATGCAGTAGAAAGTTAAAACAAATTAAAATAAAAGAAATTTGAATACAAGTAAACTCATTATTGAAGCAAATTAATCAGCAATTGCAAAAAAAAGATGAGCACACAACGAGTAAGCCGAGAGCAAAATAAATATTTAATTAATTAAAATTAGATAATAAGATTTATGTATAACATGTGTATGTAATTTGTTAGCAATAAGTTGTGTACGAAAGATTCGTACAAACGATATAATAATGAGTCAATATTTAATATGCGAAATGAAAGATTTTGTTTAATAAATAAATAATGGAACAATTTTAAACTTTATTTAACGTATCACCTTCTTATTACGATTACACCCATGAATTCAATACATTATATAAATGCAAATTGTGTTGTTATAATACATAATATGTATTACGACTTTATATACTATTTCAACAAAAAAATTGAACAAGACTATGGAATACACGTGTGCTGTAAGTATGTAAACAAATTTATTTTTAAGAAAAAGATCTTTCATACTCTGTGACTTCAATTTCATTATTTTAAAAACAGACACTTAACATATTTAGATTGTCGTTTTTAATATAGGGAACATTTTTTATAAATCTTCTTGTTGCATTTTCATAGAAAATATGTAAAGGTTGTATCAAATATAAAAAATTAATAAGTATAAATTATAGTGGTGTGTTATACTTTATAATCTAACAATCAATGTATGGTTAAAATTAAAATAAATTAACATAAATTGTATTCATTTACTAAATTATTAATTTTATTAAAACATTTGTTTTTCCAATACGTATTACAATGCAAAATTATACATAGGCCTATACTATACTACAGAACTGTATAAACAAAATATTTTGTTGAATGTTCGTTTTGTTCCTTACAAAAGTGCCGATGTATCATGTTCTAATACTGGATCTCTCAATAACTGCCTTATCGTAAAATATAAGTATACAGATATTAAACGCAATTAAAGCTATGGTAAAATAATTTTGAATAAATACACAGATTGTGTTCATTAAGATATTTATTTCATTAAAATTATTTATTGTATTTCATAATTCACATAGAAGTGCATAAAGGCTGGTTAAAGTTGAGGTTTGTTCTCCATTAAGTAATGCTCAAGTTTCTAAAGTTCCAATATTATGATCACTTTAATCAAAACATCAGAGCAGGTTATTGTGTGTATGAGGGTCCAACGTGGGCAAAGACTTCAACATTCACTATGGAGCGTTGTTCAGAGTAAAGCTGCGAATCTACAGTGTACGTTTCACAGAACAGATAAACGCGGAAAAGAAGGAGCGCTCCAGTCGCTCGCATGAACCCTGAGCACATGCAGAGGGTCCACTCCCTAAAGACGAAATGTCTGTCTGTGAACCGTTCCACTGTATACACGTGCAGTTACACTGGCCAGCGATCCACAGGAAGCGAATTACCGTCCACGCTGGACACCATTTCCGCTTGCACGTGTGGATGTCGTTGTACGGATTACGGAATTTTTCATTTAAAATACGTACAACCAAGCAAATAAACGTGAGTTAGGCGAGAAATGGACAGACTGTGTGCGTGTGTGTGTGACCTGCCTGCCTTTTTGATACCGGTAACATAATAATAAAACTTTAGAAACGTAAACATTAAATAATGGAGAATACTTGCTAGCCAGGAACTTCATCTTAACGTGTCGACGATTTCAATTAAAATGAAAACAAATTTAGTTTAATCGCCTAGCAACGTATTTAATTTATTTTTAACAATTACCATTGTTTAACCCAGTTTAAATGTATTTTTATTTAAATTTATCAAAAAGCTTTTCTTTCGAGATGACCGTTATTTCTCGTTCTATGTGTGTGAAGCAGAATACAATATTATATGAACGTGACAATTTTTTAACATTTCTTTTAGTTATAATACCGCAATAATTGAAGATTTAATTTTTTTAACTGCATTCAAAACAAATTCGTTGCCATGGTAACGGTAAATCTAATCTGCTCCATATTCCCAGACATTACACAAATTTATTAACTTAAATATCCAAGGAAAAATGTATTAATATTATTCCATTATATTGTATTCCACAATATTGTATTATTTATTAATACACTTTATTAAGTCTGATGGCAATATTCGCTGTAAACGTTATACTACACGTTAATACGAAATTGTAAATCTCATTGACAACATATTATTTATTGCAAATATTACAGGTTAATTTAAAACAATCCATATTAACACCGAACACTGTTTCCATAGGTTAATATTCCATGTTAACCTTTCATTTTTTATATAACATTGGTTAATTTCTAAAAAAACCATCAGCAGACACACTTTTTGAAAAGCTTCTTTACAGAAACCTATATCATGAAGAAAGCACAAAATTGTTAATTAAAATACCGTACTTTAAACTAAAAAAGCACTTTATTGTAGAAATCATACGAAGGAGAAGAACTCATAGAAATATTGGTACTCTTCCAATAACCGTATCTACACTACATTTTCGATGTTTTGATTATGCGATAATATGGATATACCATGATATGAAGAAGAAGTGTACCAATTTTAAATTATTTTATTTCTTAACAAGTACCCGTTAACTCAAAAACGTCAGGTTCTTTATTTTCAGTGTTTCTGTGTTATAAGCACTGTATATATACATTAAACGTTATGTTTTCTTCAACCATGGCTTTTATTTATTTCAGCAGTGAACTAAAAACCAAAAACCATTGTCACCTAACCTGACAAATGAAAACAACACGTATTTTCGCTTTGCATTAAGCCTAGCGCAGACGGTCGATTTTTTCCCGGGCGATTATGAATCTCCGGATTTGTAACACATAAACTGAAATAGGAGAGCGCACACAGGCGATCAGAAATTTTCGGCGATTAAAAATCTGTGCGGTGCCACAGATTATTGGGCGAGGCAATTGTCGCCCGTCTATCTGTATCGTACATGTTTGAACCTGTCAGTGCACACGAAGGCAAGTATATTGCCTTCTTCGAGCAATTTCTTGTTATTGTATTGACGGTCTCCATGACAACGTGTATTTCAGTTTTGTTTTTAGAGAAGAAATACACTGTCTAACTTGGAATTCGATATTTTGCCCCGTTAGCACGACGTAGGCCCTTTCAATTATGCCTTTTCGTTGACGCGTATAATTAATATTAATACGCGAGACCAGAATTAATTAACATAGTAACAAGTAAATTTTGTTATACGAGCTGACAGTACCCCATATAGACACAGACAATAAAAATTATTTTAAAATACGTAGGCTATTAAAAGTCAAATATTTGCGTGCGAAGCCCCGGGTAACAGCTAGTTATTTATAAGCCTTATTTTAACACACGTAACTGACATAGAAATAGGCCTACGTTAAGTGGCATGCATGTTTACAGAACACAGTCTGAATTTTACAGAGCATACACAAACATGAGCCTTGTATTGAATGACCAGCTGAACTTTAAATGTAATCGGTTAAACATATTGATACGATTTGTACGTAAGTGAGTAGGTGTTGACACCATTCAGAGATAAACGAATTTTGTAATACCGTATGGTATCTCCCCCCCCCACCTATTGGTAACGACATTGGTTATCCCATTTGGTAACGATTCCCACAGTACACAGTACAGTTTCGGCGACGTAAGGTTTTTCGTTTCCATAGACATGGCTCAGAATTTCCGAAAATGATATTCCTTTGTGTAAGCACCAATCCCGAAATCTGACTTCAGGTTATACCTACATGATCGTCTTACATTATTAAAACTCTTCCAGTTCCTTTGTAAATGTTTGTATTAACAAATCCATGTATTCTTAGAAGAACCGATAGAGACGATCAGACAAAAATATACGATATCGATCCTTTTTATACGGTATGTGAAAAAAAATGTGCTGTTTGTATATGGAAAAATATTAAGTGAAATTTTTGTGCAAATTGTGTAAACCTTCACGCATTCGTTGATTATAAAACTTCGCCGGTAAGAATATTTAGAGAAGAAAGAACTGAAAGCAATAACCACGTAATTAACGTTCATTTTATTTTCTTCATAAATCATTCAATGTTATTAAGCCGTGCCTACTTCCAAGATGGCGTTATTAAACAAACGACCGTTAACGAAGGGAACGTTGACACACACGCTACTAGTAGGCTAACAATAGGGTGAACCCAGTACTTTCTTTCTCGCCTTTTCTTCCGAAAACGTAACAGAAGGGCACAGATACATGCGGTCTCATCGAAATCCATTTCACAACTCGTGTGCGTTCAAAACAATTTGAAGGCAGTACTTCAAATAACCGATTTTTAATCGGCCGAGTAAAAAATCGACCGTCTGCGCTAGCCCTTAAGAAATAGGACAATTTACAATTAGAACACTTCTTCTTTTCCACATCGTAGTATATCGATACAGTCGCATATTAAAAACATCGAAAATGTACTGCAGGAACGGATAAAGGTACAGTTCCGTTGCCGCTAAATAGCATTTGTTTATTTACTTGTTATTATGGTAATTAATTCTGGTCTCCATGGTGTTGTAGAAATCTTTATACGCGTCAACAAAAGAGCATAATTAAAAGGGCCTAAATCGTGCGAACGGGGCAGAATATCAAACTTCAAGTCAGACAGTGTTTTTCGCCTTGTGTCAAAGGTTAACTGCCCAAAATTTGGTGGCAATCGGTGTAACGGTGTGTATGTTTGTATTCAATACAAAGAAACAAATTCTCAAACTTTGAGTTTTATCTACATAGATTGTATACATACGTTAAGGTAACTTCACACAAGTTATTGAATGACTCAGAATCTGGTAAATACGATTAATGGATAGCAATAATATTAAAAGAGTAATATTTTGTAGTATATTCTATATCAATAATAATTCACGTAGATTTTATTTTATTTTTCTAATAATTATTCAGGCAGAACAATCCATTTGTAAATACGCGTATTAAAAAATTAAAAAAATTATACAGTTTGTTAAAATCATATTTTTACTAGTATTTTGAAAATATTTTATACATTCTACGAGCTTATCACATGATACGCGTTAAACATGACTGAAAAGAAGACAAATTGAGTACAAATCTAACTCTTAAGGCCATATCTTTCGTCTTCGATAGAAGGGTTTCTCCTTCAGAAGAACTATTGTTTCATTGGGGGAGGGAGGTTGTTAAAATGTTATTATTTGTGGATTTTGCCTTACCATTTCTTTCATGTATGGAACATAAAACCTTGTTGGTTGAGGTAGAAAATTGTTGAGATGCTTGCACATCTCCACAGTTAGGTTACCATACGTCCGATTTAACCCCGTCGGATATTTTCACTTGTGTCAGGGTAAATATCAGGGATTAGCATCTGTCTGTTGTTTTTAAAAAACCTCAGATCCGCTCACTTTTTTGTTTCTGATTCAATGACAATAGTTTTCTAAAACACTATAATATTTGGTTGCCTGAACGAGGAAGATTATACGTGTCTAATGTCAGAGAACTTTTAAATATTAAATTAATTGAAGACTTAAGTTTGTCGATTTTTAATTATTATATTTTTTAGATAATCTTCCAATATCCGTATCCATAATACATTTTCGATGTTTTGGATATGCGATAGTATCGATAAATCACGATGTGAAGAAGAAATATACTAATTGTATATTGTTCTGTTTCTTTTATAAAGTGAAAAAACGTAAGGTTTTTATTTGTGAGGTTAGGTAATAATGGTTTTTTGTTTTTAGTTTACTGTTTGAAGAAATGGTCACGTTAGAAAACATATAACATTTAATGTGTATGTAAGTTACAATGGTTATAACAGAGTGACGTTTAAAAATTTTTAAACTTTTTTTAATAAAATAACAGAAAATGTAAAATGCAAACTACATTTATGTCTGAACGGTAAAATTAAAACAAAAAAGACAACGTATTAACAAATGAGGACAAAATTAGTTGTTCGTTAGACGGCCAATATTGTTTTATGTTCTTCAGTAAAATCTCTGAAGCGAAGTTTGTGCTAAACACAAAAAACGGGAGACATGTGTAGCACCTCGCTTTGCTTCGAGTTGGTTATTTTTCCAGTGATCTGCACAGAAATCGAGTATCAGTGAAAATATGAGTATTATTGGTGGAAAATGAGTTCTGCCACAAAAAGGGAGACGTGTTTAGCAAATCGGATACTTCGACGTGGTTTTCACATAAAGCGAGTATTGTTTTAAAGGCATATGGGTTTCCATGTGTACTTTTAGTTTGCATGTTAACCTACCAACGTCAATTTTTGGCGTCACAGGCACACGTCAGAGCCAGGGCCGCTTTTAAGGTTTATGACGCCCTGGGCAGACTTTGAAATAGCGCCCCCCCACCCCACTCATTAATGAACGGTAATGTGCCAATTCCAGTTTTGGTTCGGGAGGGATATCTCTCTTAACCGTCAAATGGAGACCCGTCCCATTATCCACCACCTATGGACCCGCCGTGTCCCGGACTGGAAACCGGCAGCTGATAAAACACATTTCAAAAATATTTCAAACCTGTTGAGCTAGTACTAATTAAGTATTGCTCACTTATGGCCTGGAAGTGTAAGCACTCGTTCACAAAGAATAGTTAATTTTTTCGTGTAGGATATACGCTGTAGCTAACGAGACATTCGCGCCTTGAAATTTGAATTAAAGGGATAAGCTTCGACTGTCTGACCGCAAGGTGGCAGTCGTGGGCGCTACTTTTTTTCTGTCCCACGTTTTTACCAAGCATTGCTGATCTCGTCGGTTCATCTCTGTTATTACTGTATTTGATCGACAGATTTAATTTAAAATTTCTCCCTTCTTTGCGCCCCCAAACCTCGTGCACCCCTTGGCATCTGCCCAGTCTGCCCAGTTATAAAAGGTACACTGGTCAGAGCCATATTATTGCTAGAAACATTTTTCGTAAAAAAATACGACAATGAAAACGATTCCAATCGTTAACACGCTATTTTATAACACACACAAATAAAATTTTCACGATTTCTATTATCCAACAGAAATTATATGTGATAGGCTATTCACTACATATCGATACTTATAATCGCATAATCGAAATATTGATAATGAGTTATGGTTATTGGGAAAGTAGGCCTACCACTTTTTATTATGAAAGTTAATAAACGTATATGACAAATTATAGTAATTGAATGTTAATATGTTTTCGTTTCCATGACCCTACTAGCTTTTCCAAAAAAGAGTTAATGTATACTTTTATGAATTGATATTGGCGAAAAAGGAAATTTACTATTTCGAAAACACTAAGAAAACACCAAACATTAGTACGCCCTCTTTTCTGAGGCAGTGTCCTCTGTTTCTAAGTAAATGTGCTCAACCTGCCTAAAAAAATAATATAATTTTATCATAGTTCATACCTAAATAGCAAAATCGGACGAATTACTGGCTCATTATGTCGTAAGGTCGTCGCCTATTCTAAAGAACCGTATACAACACTATAACAAAAATATGTAAGATTACAATTATTATGTTAGCGTGCTTACTTGTCAGAAGAAAACGGTGGAAAATATCTTAATTAATTAATATGTATGTCTTAATTTGTTTACTGCCTTAGTTTAAACAGTTTGACTTAATCAGTGTACAGCAACACAAAACAATGGATACAAGCTAAAGGCTGAGCCTCAGGAACGTGCTATCAGGAACGAAAACATCGGCTCGTATGTCATGCTGAAATTGTAAAATTCATTTTAAGTGGCTGTAATTAATCTACTCTCTCTCTCTCTCTCTCTCTCTGTAAGATAGTAAATGCTCCCTAGTACGTCATAAACTGAACCACATCACGGTGTATTGGATACGAAACTTAAAACAGTGACCAAAGTAATGAATTTATTCATTTCTTTAACGAATCCATTACAGTAAGACAACTATGAAATGTATGGCCAGATACATGGTCGGCTCTAGTAGATGGCTTAAACGTGGCAACATTGCGTCTGAGGCCTATAAGCATAGTGTAATAAAAATAGCTAAAGTGAACATGTTATATTTTGATTTAATTTCATAGCATTACTAAAATCATGAGTAGGCCTATTTATAGCTAAATATAAATTATTGGTCTGTGCGCACTTAGTACCATACGATGAAGTTGAAGATATTAGTGAATTAGTGTTAGGCCTAATGAATTACTTTTGTTGGAATTATTGAATTCGTATCATATGAATGAGTTAATTATTATATTTCTCAAATAATATAACAGCACAGTACTTTACATAATAAACTTTTAATTTGCAAAAAATGAAGAACTATAAAACTGCTGTTAACCCGTAATTAAAAATAACGCGATTTGATTATTGAAATACATAAATTAAGAGATCGTTTAGTCGCCTCAAATATCAGCTGCTTCCAGTGTTGCTGGTCGCGCTGCTGCGACCCGTCAATGGATGGTTTCTCGGGTTTGAGGCAAGTATCATAGAAACCATTTGCTTATTTCGTTTGTAGTGAAAGTAGGACTCGTGTCAAAATAAACAACAAACATAAACACTATTAGCTGACAACAATGCCTTACAATCTAAAATTAAAACCCTTGTTACCGGGGATATGAATATTTCATTTTAAAATAAGTAGTGCCGAATCCAGATGATTTTATGTCGAGCAATATTTAAATTATTATGTAACGCTTGTGATTCATAATTCAAGATTCGTTCGAGTCTGAACAACGACAGGTAAGGCTGTAGTACCAAAGCAGACCATAGTACTGCATCATACTTGAATGTACTGCTTTAGTTGTGACACGAAATGTCTTGTTAATGCCACGATAGTAAGACAACTATTATTTCTGAATAAAGGCGAAGTATAATATTTAAAAGGATGTGAAGTATCGTTAGTGATATCGTCACTGACAGTCTGAATAATTTTTTTTTGTTTTTTTAATATTGAAGACCCACGATAGGCCACTACCGGTTTATTACACTTATAAAAGTTGTATGAGTGTGCGTGTATGCATATGTATGTATGTGCATGTGAACGCTTCTGTAGTCTTAATAACTACATTGTTTATTATTTTAAGTTGATGATTTTCTATTTTTTATCGTACCACTAATTCATAACCCGAAACATGTTAAAATCGTTAACAGCGGAATGTTACTTACAGTCCTCTCTTTCTGTGTCTGTTTCAGAAGTGGGAGCGCCCTGACATTACTACCCTGTGTGGAGGCTCTACAAATTGTAAATTCTGAATTGCAGGCGTTATGTAATGATTTGAATGCGACTGGAGGAGGGGCTCGATGATGGGGACCCCAGGCGCCCAAAGAGGCGTCCACTACCATCTAGGCGTGGGCGTGCGATGAAGGGGACCCTGGGCGCCCCGGAGAGTCTACAATTACTCGCACTATGATTGCAACTGATATTAATTTTATCTATATTCGATTGACAAAACATATGGTTTGACACTACACCGGAATAAACATCCATAAAGTATACAATATATGTTTGTACTTGTGCATGTGTTCTAGTGCTGAATAAAGTTGTTAACGTTATTATAAAACATATGTATTCGTTTTAATTCGCTGCAGTTTTTAACAAATTATTATAATGTTCGTTATTTGCTGGCATTTAAAAAACTTTCCTACCACTTCCAAAATTGGCGATGAGAAGCGAGATAAACAAATTAAATAGTGACTAAGCAGCGATGGTTTGAACATGTGGTGAAATTACGAAAGAAGAATCATTAAAGTGGGAAGTCGAACAAAAACGAAGGAAAACGTGGACGACCGGAAAAACATGAAATAATAAGGTGGGAAATGAGAGTGATCAGTGAACAATGAGCGTGTAAGGAAATCATGAAGAAGATTCATCGCCTCGTCACCTGCAGAAGGATAAGGTAGAAAATAAGTAATTTGTACTCCTCTACAAGAGGCTAAGGGATAAGCAACTTGTGATTGATTTTGCTCTGACGTTCAGTAGGCCTATACGAAATTAAGGTGAACCTCAGGGATGTGCTACTACCGACCACGAAAACATCAGCTCACACGTTCGTTGTCGAATCGGTTTTAAATGGCAATAAGTAATGTATTTCCCCTCCCACTTTCCCACCATTTCTCTCCCTGCACACAGTTTTACATTTTGCGATAAGTAAACAAAATAAAGTAAGACTCGTCTCGATTTTTTAAACGCTTTTATTTAACTTGCTTTGCGTGTCGGTCTCGGGTGATTTTTCAAATCGAATTTTCGCACACTTCCCGATGTTCTAGCGACTTGAAATTTTGCATACACACTTGAATCACGTGACAATACAATATTATGAAAAAAAATACATACATACATTTACCAATGTACAGATTATAAGTTAAATGTAGTCGCATTCATAAGCGAAGTTTTATATGTGATACGTTATTGACAACAAAGAAGTAGAATCTATGGAAACTCACCGGTTCCCATTTTCGATCACGCGCAAAGTAATTTTACTTTGTACAAAACGTTTCACTTTGAATTTTTCTCTTCTAAAATTAAAATAAATAAATAATTCTTAATATGAATTACCCTGGCTTGGTTTATGGCACTGTTGAAAGTTTTCGATCTCAGATACGGTCTTTTTTAGGTTAATTAATACTACACTTCTTAAAATTAAACACACAAAAATAATAACAACTAACAAAAAAATTACAACAGTGTTATTGTGTGATAGTTCAGTGTTTGTAAAAAAATAGTTCGCTAGTATATATAGTGTCACAGGTTAGTTTATAGCCTAGTAACCGTTAAAAAAAATCTGGCTGTCGTGGGACTACCGACAGAAGTGTTAACTTAAAAATACCATTTCAAATTAAATGAAAAGTACATCATTTCAAAAAGATAATTTATTAAATAATTACCGTTAAAAATTACGTTACAACTTAAGAAAATAATTACTAAATGTTTAAACATTTACGTACAATGCATATTAGACTTACCTTTCATTCAACAAATACTTTTTTGTTACATTGAATTCCTTGTAGCAGGAGGAATGGTAACCAATAATTTCATCGTCATAACATTCCGGAAATATAACGTCGCTGTATTTATGACGTGATTCAAGTAAAGTTTACATGAATTCCAGATGTCCGGAGTAAATTTTTTAATTTTTTCCCTTTTTTCTCTAAACCCAGGTTTATCAACTAAAGAATTGCACAAAAAGCACTCCATAATTTCCTTTTATTAGCCGCACGTGGTAGAAAATTATCAACCTTGAAGATGGGGCATATGTAACATCTCGAAATGTCTCTAAAATAAACAGTTGAACGTCTGATAAACAAAAGTACAAGTTGACCCGAAAATTCCAAACACAGGGATAAAGATTTGAGGAAATAAACAGAAACTAACAAATCAGTGGAAATAAAATCAAGCAAATTAATAATTCCGAGAGAGACGAGCAATAATAAAACATACAAGATACAGACGAGATACCAAAACTACGAAATAATAGCCAACTAATACACAGAACAAAAATAACAGAAGTTGGACTAAAGAACAACACACACAATTAACTAATTGAACGATGAATACAAATACAACGACTAAAGACAGTACTAATATCCCGTAAATGACAAAAAGACGAAAAAATGACGTTTATGTAAAATAACTATAAGTAGTGTAAGTAGTAAATAAGGTTAAACATTGTACAAATAGCTTTTATAAATATCGAATCTATTAGCGAGAAAGACGAAAACGCGCGTGGGATCGAACACGCGATGTTACATTTGACCGCGCACAAAATTCAAACTTTAAATTAATAAACCTTAAAAAGTGCGTAAATTAACGGAAAAGTGCGAAATAAATACCTAATAGTGCGTATAAATACGGAATAAAAAATATTACTAAAAAACGAAGAGTGATATGAAACATGAACATGTAAACAGAGAGGGGGAAATTGTTACGGATTCTCGTCGCATTCCTTTCTGATGACGTCACATTCTACGGATTCACTCCCGTGTAAATTTTTTCCCTCTCCTCTGCTATAAGAAGTTAACACTTCAAAATTTTTAAAATTTGATTAATATCACAATACGTTCCTTTTTAAATTCACGCTTTTATATTCCTTTTTGGTTGTTTCCACTATATAATTCATTTAAGTTATTATTATTTTAACAATTCACTATATAGTTTTATCACTCGATTATAATTTAACTCCGGTTCACTGTACACCTAAACCCGTCTGATGTTCGATTCCGAGTCCTTAATTGTAAACAATGCGTATAACTAAAGACTTTAACCTCCAGTATCAACCGTTGGAAATATGTATGTGAAATGAAAAATGAATAATGGCAGTTGGTTTTTGACTTGCTGTATCTGCGTTAATACAAACTTACTGTGTCATCTGTACCAGCGGCCGGCAAACGTTTTCGTAAGGGGGGCAGGATACTTTTAGGCTTAGTGGAGCAATCAAAATTTAAATCAGTTTGGTGAAACTGTCTACGTGATTCCAAATAACGGTAAGAAATTTTACTTTGTACAAAACGTTTCACTTTGTACTTTTCCAATGAAAGAGGAGTTATGTCGTTTTGCCTACATTATATGATGTACTTTCAATATTTTAATTGGTACGAAACGTTTCAATTTCAAGTTTTATAATGAAATAGGAGTTATACTATTTTACTGATTACATATAACTTATTATACTTGAATAACATATGTATAAGTTTAGCATTTTCATTGTAAACTCAAGTTAGCTAAATCATTTGTATCTATTTTTTTGTAAATACTATTGTATAGTAAATACCCTGCAATATACGAATGCAATAAAACATTACTTTAATCATGTGATTATATATATCGTGGACAACGTGCCTGAGGCCTAAAAAACCAATGATTTATGATTTATTTCTTCAATTTTATTTAGTTATTTCATGCCATCAACGTCTTGCTCATTTATATATTAAAGAAAAAGAAAATTGCTGCGCAACAATTATACATAGGGCAAGAATCATATAAAAATTCTATTACCTAGCTGGTGGTTTACACAATACAGTACAGTTGCGTTAAATATAAACACATGCTTGTATTCGTAAATAACTCTAACTCACTATAGTAATTAACTTTTCTCTTTAAATAACTTTATATACATTGTGCTGTGAAATATTTTTCGGTGACAAAAATTGTGTAACCAAATTTTAATAAGTGTTTAAAAATATTTGAGGTTAATTTTTCGTAAGTATTAATTTCAAAAGTCTTTTTTATATTAAATCAATAAAAGTTTCGATAAGTATTCTATCATTGTTTGCTTTAATCCAATAATCTAATATATATGTCTATATTTTAAATTATAGATCACACTTAATTATTCAGAAGTCTATCGAAAAGTAAATCCATTACTGTAATACACTATTCGTAAGTATTTTGAGCTGTTTGATAAAAAATTAATTTTTTCTCTACTGAAATATTTTAATATTGAACTTAAATTAATTCAATTGAATTAAATTTTTATCTTTTAATGGATAATAGTAATATTATAAACACACATTATAAACACACGTTTATATGCTATAAAAAAATAGTGGCAAATAAACCTCAGCAGTGTAGATTTGAAGCAACTTCTATGCCTTGCCGATCTACAACTATTATCACCTATGCGAAAAGATGAGCCTGAACTCAAAAATTATGCAAATTGTTATAAAGATATTAGGGTTAATCTAGAAAATAAAGATTACTCTGATTTTGATTCTTTTTATCAAAATAACAATATTTCCTCAGACGAAGATTATTGCAATATACTTCGAGCTGGAATTAAGAGGCCAAGAGTTTTTCTCAAACGTCAACCATACGAAAAATGGCATAATTATAACAATAAACAAAAAGAACTTTTGCTACATGTCATCTCCAATCTATTAACTCCAAACCGCAATCCGTTCCAAATATTGTTCACGGGTCCAGCTGGATGCGGTATCTATAACCGATAATCGTATTTGCCATCTCCCTTCACTCCTCTTATCGTTCTACTTGTATGAATTTTTATCATGCATGTTAACCCTTAGTTTTTCAATCACGCCAAAGAAGTATAACTTCTAACGCGCGTACATAAGTACACGCACCCACAAATTTTTTTTTTAAAAACGCTTTTATTTAAAATTTATAAAATATTCAATGTACTAAAAAGGCAAAAATAATTTTTCTTATACTAAGTACAATAATGATCCATGTTCTACAAAGGAAAAAATAATTTAACTTTTAATCAAATCATCAAATACAATGAGAAATAATGAAACTAATGTTCGTTAATCAAAAATTTTGTAACATTAAGTATCACTAATAATAAAAGCGTGGGCGCCGAAGGAATGTTAATGTACCATGTTAATGTACTCGTCTCGATTTTTTAAATTTAGATGAATGTGTTAGATGCTTAAAACACGATCAAAAACATAGCAGAGCGCAGATTAATAAGAGTAATTTAATTTCCTATAACGGAAAATTTGAGCAATTGCTAATTTTACTCAATAAACTATGCTGAACGCAAAGAAATGGGTGTGTTTTAGAAAGCGGAGAGGTATTGAGACGCCAGAACCGTAAGGCGGCATTATTTGAAAGAAAATTAACTTGTAAAAAAAAATCTGTAGAGTAAAGTGGTAGGTTAATAACGCCGGCGCTGGGGCTGACGAATATAATGAATGTACTTTTAGGCTAAGCCACGTTTTGGGACACAACTGTCATAAAATGTATTATTTGCTAAGATAGTTAGGGTGTTTGCCAAACGTTGTAAACTTAAGTGCATGTAACAATAGATACCGTTAGACGAGAGAGAGCGTTGTGTGAGAGAGATAACGATAGAGGCGAATCAGAAAAAGCAAAGGAGGAGAATAGAGGCAAAAACGTTGGGCGAATCAGAAAAAGCGTCATGTATCGCGCGGGAGGTTTTAGTTAAGCAGATTGGGTGAATTTGTATTTAGCGGTAGTTTAAACCTATAGGAACGTTTTGCTGTAGATCGTAGGTAAGGGACACTCAAAACAAGTATATATTATGAACTTAGAGAAAATAAGTTAGTCTTCTTTATATCGGCGGAATTACACGAAGAGACTCGCGTACGCTGTTTTGCGTCAACAATATATTTTAATAAGTAATGTAAAGAATAAGTAAATTCGCAGAAGTAACAGAGTACGGGAACGCGATAATTACTAATATTAAAGTTATAAAGTTTTATAAACCGTGATAAGTAAATGAGTGGATGATCGGAGTTATAATAAATGACAAGAAGTAATAATACATATTGTACTAAATCCCGGTGTGTCCTCTACTGTTCAAGTCCCGCGATGGGAGCCAATTTGTACGTTTTAAGGCATCTATAGTCCCTTTTATATAAATTCGTACATACAATCAAAACTTAATTATTAACATTTGTATAAACAATTATTTTTCTACATCTAATAACAAATTTATCTTGATCTCTCGATCACATATAACAAAATTCGAACTTATGAACATTGGTTAACTGCCTCACACTTCATTCTATGACAGTCATTGAATAACACTATTTGTTTCATTATTTTTCATGAACTCAACTCATATTTGATATAACATCACATAAACTTTATCATAACATTTTTGTCATAATATAATACTTTTTTAACACAAAATTCTTATCTGTTATTACCATAAATTAAGTCATTGTTTCATTTTTCTGTTTTGATTTTTATTAAACATATATCATTAGCTATTATTTATTTTACAGGTTCGTTTATTCTATTCAACACTACCTTGCATTCTTATTTATTTTGTCTATGACTATAATTGTCATAATTGGGTCTCTGTTCTATTATGTGATTAAGTATCAATTTATTTATCAATCTGTGAATCTTCTTTTATGTAGCATAAATGCTATCATTTTTGTTGCGCTACATATGCTTCGCCTGCTAAAAAAGTTTAGTTTACCTGAATGAAGTTTAGGTCAAATAAACTTGCCTTTTTCACATGCCTTTTCTTAATTTCATTGTTAATGGTTGACGATGGTCTTCTCAATGTAACTTCATTAGACTAGTACTAGTACCTTTTTTATTTAATAACATTTCATCATTTTATTTAACATTTTTGATTCTTGATATATTTTTTTTTCTGTACACATTATTTGTTGGTAACTGGCTACACTATTCACTGATACATTAGTTTTACATCTCTCCTATTTATAATTACTATAATTACTGCATTTTTCATTATTCTTCTGTCAACTCGCTTCTTTCTGTTTTCTTCGTCCTATTCCTTTGGAAACTGAATTTATTTTTGCAACTATTCTAATATTCCTTAAATATTTAATTTCCCTAACAATCCCTAACACATGCGTTGGTACAGTTCAGAGAGGCACTGTTTGGCTTCATACTCTGCTGCCCACACTACATCTTAATGTAGTACTGCTGGAATTCATCTACAGTCAGCTATAAAATATAATAATAATCTCCTAATAATCTCTTTAATCATTTAATAATAAATATTTGGGAAAAGATTTTTTCTTTGTTGCATTTATATTTTTTCATTACTATTCTTCATATTTCGTAATTCCATTTTAATTCCTTAAACATTCGTTAATATTGACTTTGACAGTTATCCATTGTAATCATTTTTGTTTTCATTTTTGTTGAGATTGTAATGTTAAGTATCTTCTTCGTTTTTTTTTTTTTTCTGATCTCAATATTTTTTAATCAGTTGTTGTGTGTTGATCATTATAATTGTATTTCTTACTAAATATATTCCTTATACTTAATTATTCTTCCTCTTATCGTATTTCACTATTTTGGCTGTTTATTTTTTAATGAATTATGTTCATAAATACTCTTTCCTTCTTGTCTTCTTTAACATTATATTAGTTACATTCAATCGTTTACTGAGATTGTTCCATCATGTGGCAATGTATTATGTATTTTAGTCATATGATTTTTTTTTTTTTGTTTCTTCTTTATTTTGGATAAGTAGGTTTGAGGTAATAACTTTTATCTTGGGGTTCATTCTTCATTATTCACACTATTTCTTTATACACATAATAATAATAATTATCGTTTTCTTCTGTAATCTTGGGGTTTGTTATTCATTATACACATTATTTCTTTATACACATAATAATAATAATTATCGTTTTCTTCTGTAATCTTGGGGTTTGTTATTCATTATACACATTATTTCTTTATACACATAATAATAATAATTATCGTTTTCTTCTGTAATCTTGGGGTTTGTTATTCATTATACACATTATTTCTTTATACACATAATAATAATAATTATCGTTTTCTTCTGTAATCTTTGGGTTTGTTATTCATTATACACATTATTTCTTTATAAACATTTAACAATAATTCTTGTTTTCTTCAAAATCGATAATACGTTGTTCTTATTGTATTTCAAAATTTAGTGGTAGTATTCAACTCAAATTATTTTTAAATTCCAAGTATTTTTCTTCAAGATTGATAATAAGTTGTCCTTACTTCATTTTAGAATTTATTCATTATATTTCTTCTGGATTTAGTAATTTTTGTTTCTTACTAAATTCGTTTTATATATAATAGTTATTTCAAATAATTTTTTGTAAGTTGGTCTTACTGTCTTTTAGAATTTATTCATTATATTTCTTCTGGATTTAGTAATTTTTGTTTCTTACTAAATTCGTTTTATATATAATAGTTATTTCAAATAATTTTTTGTAAGTTGGTCTTACTGTCTTTTAGAATTTATTCATAATATTTCTTTATGGACTCTTGGTTGTATGTTCCCTTAATCCTTTTCGTGGTAGGGTTCATTATTTCATACGTATTGTTATTATTATTTTTTGTTATCACATAGGGCCCAGTATATAATAATAATAATTTTTTAGTTATTCCTTCTAGAGTACTTGGTAGCTCCCTGTTTCTTATTAATATTTTCTCACCCACTTGGTACTTAATTGGTTTTGGGTTATTCTTTTCATATTTTCTTCTCTTCATTTCCGTCTTTTCCATAACTCGGTTATAAAATTTAATTGTTTCAAATTGATATTCTGGATTAATTGGAAAGTTTATAATATCTTGGATTTCTCTAGGTGGAAGCCTTTCAAACATAACAGAATATGGGGTATTTTCAATAGACTGGTGGTAAGATATATTTAAAAATTCTTCGGTTACTGACAAGTATTCGTACCACCTTCTCTGTTGGTCATGACAGTAAGTTCGTAGTATTCTGCCAACTTCCCTCAATACACGTTCTGCCGGATTACTGCTGGGGTGATAAACTGAAGTCTTATATGTTCTGATGTTGTGTTTTAACAGATTATTTCTCCATTTATAGCCCTTAAACTGCGTACCATGATCAGTGATAATAGATGACGGTTTGCCAACCTCTGTTATGTACCGTCCGATGACTATTTCTAGAATTTTCTTGGTAGTGGCTCTGCTAATAGCATAAAGTTTAGTGTATTTGGAAAAATGATCAAAAATAATTATTATGAATTTGTATCTGTGATTTCCTCCACTGCGTGGGAAGGGCCCACATATATCTAGAAATACCTTCTCCAGCTTATATTTGGATGTTATTGGGATCATGACTCCCTCCTTCTTCTCATTATTATGTTTAACCATCTGGCAGATGTGACATGTTTGTATAGATTTTTGTACCTTTCTGGTCAAATTTTTTATGTACATTTGTTCTTCTATGGCTTTGACGATTTTCATGGCTCCCATGTGTCCATATCGTTCATGGTAATCCAATATTAATTTGTTTTCCACAGCTGTGGGAATTACTAGTTTCCAGTTTATTTGTTTAGGAGTAACCTTAATAAATAATCGGTCATCATGTATACAGTAATATTTAGTAATAACTTCATCAGCATTTTGTATCTTCTGGCGTATGTTTATTAATTTGGGATCCGATTTTTGGTGTTGACTAATTTCATTGACAATCATCTCCAGATCCTTCCGACTCTTAATGACATGGTACACCTTCGCGATCTCTTCCTTTTCTAATTCAAATGATTGATCTTGTATGTTTATTCGGGACAAGATATCGGCTGCTATATTCTTTCTTCCAGGTATATATTCCCAATCAATGCAATACTCTTGCAAGGCAAGGACCCATCTAGTTAGCCGGCCGTGACTAAGTTTACATCTTTTTAGAAAGGAAATCGATTTATGGTCACTTCTTACGGTCACTGGGTATCCGAGTATATAGGTTCTAAATTTATTGCATGCGTACACTACGCTTAGCAGCTCTTTCTCGGTAACGTTGTAATTGCGTTCGCAGCTGTTAAGCACTCTGCTGGCGAAGCTGATTACCATATGATGTCCTTCTTTATCTTCTTGATATAGGGTAGCCCCTAAGCTAACATTGCTTGCATCACAATTTAAATAAAAGCGTTTGTTAAAATCAGGGTGGTACAACATAACTGTTTCTAAAAATTTCTTCTTGATCAAATGCAGAATTTTATCTTGTTCTGGTCCCCATGCCCACTTGTCTTTAGATGATAATTGTTTCTGAAACTTGGCAGTCACTTCTGAATAGTTATCTTGGAATTTACGGTAATAGTTGCAAATTCCAAGAAAAGATTGTAGCTGTTTTCTATTTTTTGGAGTAGGGAACATTTGGATTGCTTCTACTTTTTCTGTTGAAGGTGTGATACCCTCCTCAGACAAATTGAAACCTAAAAACTTTACTTGATTGGCGATAAATTTAGATTTATTTAGCTTAAGTGTTATGTTGTTCTCAGATAATTTTCTTAGTACCTGTTCCACCCGCTCGCAATGTTCATCCCAATGTGAAGAAGTTATAAGTAAATCATCTACATAGACCGTAGTGAACTGTAGTGTTTCTTGTCCCAATACCTTGTCCATACATTTCACAAATATTGCAACCGAATTAATTAGTCCGAAAGGTAGTCTTTTAAATTGATAGTTCCTTCCGTCAAAAAGGAACGCCATGTATTTTCTACTGTCTGGGTGTAGTTCGACCTGCCAGTACCCACATACCGTATCCCAAGTGCTAATGTATTTAATACCGTGGAATTTCTTTAAAATTTCTTCTATTTCGCCTGGTGAAGTCCTATCATTGACGATCATTTTATTTATTTCCCTAGCGTCCAGGCAAATTCTCACCTTTCCGTTCTTTTTCGGGACTGCTACTATGGGACTGGTATATGGTGATTGACTATATTCTATTATGTCATCTTGCATCATACGGTTAATCTCATTCCGGACCTCGTTTTTTATAGAGTAAGCAATTGGGTATGACTTTCTGCGAAAGTTCACCGGTTCTTTAAAATTTATTATACATTGATATCCTTTTACTTTACCTGGAGCATTGGAGAACACATGTCTGTATTTATTATATATTTGAATTAAATTTTCGGCCTGTACCTTACTTATTTGTTTATAAGTTTTTTCCCTTTGGAATTCTCGAATCTCTTCCAACTTACTCTGCCATAAGTTAGGATCATCGTCTTCATATTGAATGATCCCTGGTAATTTATTCTTCTTACAGAAATAGCTTTTTATGGCTCCACCTTTGGTGTTAACTGGACCGGTTTGATTAGTGTTGATTAACTCGGCTGTCCATAATCCTCCTTCGGATGTTAAAGATATCGTACCTTTATGCAAGTCAATTATTGCGGAATGCTGGCGCAACACATCGCATCCAATCAATACATTAAATGGTAGTCCCGTTGCGACCAAGAATCCTATTGGTAGGGTCATATTGTTATTGGTAATATCGAGTGATACTTGTTTTTTGACTGTTTTATTTTGTCTCCCAGTGGCTCCGATAATTATCACATTATTGACAGGTAAAGTCGGTATGGGTAACTGGACTTCTCGCTGGATTCTTTCAAGTTCAATATTGTCTATCAATGATATGTTAGATCCAGTGTCTATCATTATGGTAGATTTTACCCCATTTAAATTTGCTGATATATATATGATTTCGTTATTACTATTACTGTTTACATGTTTCTGATCCTCTTCTAACAAATCTTCCCTGATATTCTTTAAATAGTGGTTATTAATTATGGTTATTTTATGATTACACTTAATTTTATTTATTAATCGTTGTTCCCCAAGATTACGGTTCAGTGACGGGTATTCATTAATTTTCACTGCCTCTATTAGTTTAAATGAGGGCTTACTCCCTCTTCTCTATTTTCATTCTGATTACTGTGTTGGTTTTGTACTGGTTCCGTGCGATCCTCCGTATTATGTTCTGCTATCCTATAATTTCCATCATGTGGGTAGTTGTCTTCATGCCGAGATTGGTCATAATGGTTGTCATATCGGTGACTCCTTGGGTAGTATCGTCGCTGATTACCTTGAGGCCTGGAGTAAATATAATTGACGTTATGTCTATAATTATTGGGTCGTCTGTCCCCATCTCCTCTATTATTGCGACTATCACGATAATTGTAATTGTTATTGCCGCGATAATTATAGTTTCTGGAATTATTATTTGTGTTTTCATTTTGTGTTCTATTAGTATTAACGTTATGCGCAGGTCGATTGCGATCGTTATTATGAGAATTGGCTGGTGGCGCGTTATTATCATACTTCTGATATTTATGATTTAGCATTCTATTTCTTTGGTATTGGTTCTCGTGTTCATAATTCTCCAAGAACTTGGCCATGGCTGGAATCGTTTTGATTTGACTACACATACGCGCATTTTTTATCCCTTCCTCGTAATGATAGGATAGTTGTATTACCAAACATTCTTCGGGAATTCGGGGCTCTAAGTTCCGCGCCATACATACTTTTCCTAAAAAGTATGAAGTAGGGGACTGGCCTACATTTGTTTCGTATCGACCGTTACTCAAATTATTCCTAATCATATTCTGGGTCGATTCCGACCAATACTTCTCCTTAAATTGCTTTTTGAACTCAGTCATGTCCAGTATATCCGGGCGCACCGCTGTCCACCAATTATCATAAGTATCTTTAAACGTTTCATCAATCATGCTTCGTATAATACTCCAGCGACTCTCTCTATTTCTTATGATCACTTCTTCCAATCTTCTTTAAAAATTCCATAGGATTGCGCTTATAATTACGAAAATTAATCGATTCTCTGTTCTCATGGTTATTTGTATGACTAATTTGGCATGTCCTATCCCGCCATGAATCTACTTCCTCCTGTAATTGTAACTCACGCCTACTAATCTCTTCTATTTTATTTTTATTGGTATTGATTTGACCTTCCATATTATTTAAATTGCCATAGACCCTTTCGAGTCGTTTGCCCATGTCTGTCTGTATTTGCTTAATACCTTCCTTATTCTCTTCCCGTACCTGATGTACTTCGTTTTTAATTTGCTCACATTTTTCGACAGTTTCCTGTTGGATTTCTTCGACCAATGTTTTATTCTCAATTTTTGTGTCATTAATTTTATTCTGTAATTCCTCACGAACCTGTACTATTGTTTCGTTAGTTTTTTCTAACTCTTCATTTGTTTTGGCTATTTCTAATTGTCTTTCCTCATTATTTTGGTCCACCTTCTGGTTAATTGTCACCTTAAATTCTCTTCATGTATTTGTAGGATGTCTTCCTTCATTTGTTTTACACCCTCATCATTCCTATCTAACCTTTCGTGAATTTGGTTTAATCTTTCGTTCATTTGTTTTGAGGTTTCTTTAGTTTCCTCATTTGTTTTATCGAATTTTTCCTCCAGTCTCTTTGAGTTTTCTTCCTGTTTCCTAAATTGTTCCTTTGAGTCTTCCTTAATTTCCTCCTTCATTTGTCTATTGCTTTCCATTATAATCCTCAACAGCTCCTGCATGCTCATGTCTTCCTTTTTGTTGGATTTATCTGGTTGGTCCCCTTGGGCAACTTCTTCCATTAATTCCTTTTCCTTGTCCGCAATTATTTCAGTTTCCGTTATTTCGTCTGCCTGTTGTTCCATTTCGCTATCTGTTATTAGTTCTATTTCCTGTTCTTGTTCATCTATTTCTTTCTCTGTTTCTCCTGCCCTAATCCTTGATCTACCTCTGGTATGCATGTTTACTCTCCCACAGTTGCCTGCTCTGGTTAAGTAATATTAATATGGTTACAGTTACTTAACTTAAGCCCTACACAAGTTGAGCGCCAATTTGTACTAAATCCCGGTGTGTCCTCTACTGTTCAAGTCCCGCGATGGGAGCCAATTTGTACTAGATCCTATGTGTGTCCTCTACTGTTCAGGCCCCGCGATGGAAGCCAATTTGTACTAAATCGGATTCGTACGGTCTAAATTCCCACTGTTGTATTTGTCAATATGTGTTGTATTAATTTAATTTGTATAAATTCTCGGAAATATTTGGTGTTGTGGAATATATGGATGTACTCAATTAATGTTAACTTAACTATTTAATAATTATCAGTGTTAGTGTGCCTAGAACTTAAATAACTTAAGATTTATTCTACAATTTCATCCAACCCTATTATGCCTTGAAGAGAGTTCTGTCTGATTTTATATTTTTACGCTCCCTCTTTGGTGTCAGATAATTCCGCTATAAGCGCTGTAGTATCGGCTCAACGAAACTTGTAGGTTATTCGATGTTTATATTAACTATTTATTCTCTACTTATTCAGTTACTTTTGTTCCAGTTCACTAAATCATACTCCAAATAACAAGGTGTGACAAATATATAAAGGTTCTTTATTTGTTTATCAATTCACATTAACTAAGATATTGTGACAGCAGCGGTATGCGAAAATCTGCTCTCCGGTACCAGCGGTGGACACAGCGAGCCAATCCGGCATCAGCAGCCGCCGAGACGTGACCAACTTCGTGTTCGGAGCTAGCCAATCAGCGATGCCGGTTAGATAATAAAACCCGGGCCGGCAGAAAATTTTACGCACTCTTCATCGCCACGCCATCGAACGCACTTAATCTCCTCTCCTCTCTCGGACGACATCGGGGCGGAGTCAGCCGGAAGGAACAGCCGAAGAATAGAACCGCCGCCGTTCTTGCGTCTTCGCACTCCCGTTCCGCGCCAGCGATGGATTTCGCTGGGCCGGCAGCCGACTCTACAACCGGTGCCGAAAGAAGAGGAGGACTGTAGTAGGCCACGATCAGCGGGCGCAGCCGCCGAACATCTCAGCGCGGCACGACCAACATCACCGTTCTCGCCACTCGGTCCTTTTTAGGGCCACCAAAAACGATTTGTGTACGATTGGCGCCAGTTGTCATGCGGCAAGCCTTTTGTCCGGTGACAATATATTCCAATTAATATATGTTGGGACTATAGATTCAGGTATCGATTGTTGACTATTTAATCCTTTGTTTATATTTAGTTATATATTATATTTGATTCGTATTTTGTTTATTTCAGGGTGTGAAGGTTCTTGTAACTGTGGGGAAGACTAAAAATACATACTAAGAATGCAAGATTTACAAAAATTATGTGTTGTGTATTTAGTATGATTAATATAATATAACTTTACCAGTCTCTAACGAAACAAATCACGTTGGCAGTTGATCGCTAAATTCGTTGTTCTGGTCAATTATGAAGCACAGTTTTCTTTCTTCAGTCTAATAAAAGTAATTCTTGTCCTGTCCACTTCGGAATGCAGCTTCTGAATTGTTTTACGGCCCGATTGATGTTTCTTCTACACCGCCAGGATCCAAATAGGTTCTTCCTTCGGTTGAAGCAGTTAGTGGTGTTCCGTGTATTTGCAAGGTTATAATTTCTGGTGTTGTGAATATTATAAGTTGCGTTACTATTAATTCTTTATATTTGATTAATTTTCCATCAATTCCCTTCGGACATGGGACAGTCCAAGTTTCTTCTTGTAGGATTTGGTTATTTGTTCTCGATTATTATTTCATAATATATCGTTATTTTATTAATCTGTGTTAGTGATAGATGTAAGTATTATTATTAGAATTTTATCTTCTTTATAATCGTATCTCTTGTCTTCGAATATTACGATTCAATATATTCTTCTTGGGTTTTTTAAATCATCACGTTCAGTTTTTTTACAAAAGCAATTCTTGTTATTTTATAAATCTACAACCTTCTTCTTAAAAATTTTTCCCTAGCAACCTATATTAATTTCCGCTTCCATATGTTTTGACTATATAGTGTTTCTTTCATATATTTTTTTGTCTATTCTTTGTCAATTTGCTGTCCTATCGGAATGTAAATTTACCGATAGCTGGTTTATTATTTTATACACATCTTCTACTGGTTTTTTGATAAAATTCCGTTTTTTCCTTTTTTATTATATTTAATCCACCTTCGATATTATTTTTTACCAATCGATATTATGGCATTATGGTATTATTATAATTTGTATAAATTTTATTAAATATTATTATTAACTTAATGTTTTTTCTTCTTTCTAGCTCTCCATAGTGTATTTATTAATTATTATTAATTGATGTATCTAACCTTTAAGTTATAAGTGTTTATTTAGTATTTTTGGCTGTTAGGCCTTTTATTGTAAATTGATCTACCTGTGGTTATGTCTGTTAGGCATCTATAGTCCCTTTTATATAAATTCGTACATACAATCAAAACTTAATTATTAACATTTGTATAAACAATTATTTTTCTACATCTAATAACAAATTTATCTTGATCTCTCGATCACATATAACAAAATTCGAACTTATGAACATTGGTTAACTGCCTCACACTTCATTCTATGACAGTCATTGAATAACACTATTTGTTTCATTATTTTTCATGAACTCAACACATATTTGATATAACATCACATAAACTTTATCATAACATTTTTGTCATAATATAATACTTTTTTAACACAAAATTCTTATCTGTTATTACCATAAATTAAGTCATTGTTTCATTTTTCTGTTTTGATTTTTATTAAACATATATCATTAGCTATTATTTATTTTACAGGTTCGTTTATTCTATTCAACACTACCTTGCATTCTTATTTATTTTGTCTATGACTATAATTGTCATAATTGGGTCTCTGTTCTATTATGTGATTAAGTATCAATTTATTTATCAATCTGTGAATCTTCTTTTATGTAGCATAAATGCTATCATTTTTGTTGCGCTACAATATGAAGTTCCATTAATTCAATACGTTGTGGTAAATCGCGGAAGAAGGCGAATGAGTTCGGAGTAAAGTCACGACGGTGTAAGATACCGTCGCCATACGCGACGCGACTGTGTTAGATGCACTTAAGGTCAATTCAATAATCTTTGTGTCCAGAGTGTATAATTATACGACATAGTTATATGTATAATCCATATGTCAAGTGCAGTGTACCTCTGTGATAAAGTGAATTAGTGCAGTTTTAACCAGGATTAACATAAAACAACGACTGCTGACGACTCACCGATCTACATCTTCAGGACTACGCACTTTGGAAGGATTCTTACGCAAGTAACGAATAATAAACATTTAATTCTATATTGTTTGATAAATATAGATGTTTGTATTCAATATAGTGACTCAATCTGTCAGAAAAGGACTCATTGCTATTTAATAATATTCAATTTGTAAGGTAAAACGATCCAAATCATATTTAGAAATTTTGTAATGTATAAATGCAAATGGTTCATTAAAAGTTGATTAAAATACTTTAATTTGTGTTTATTATTACTGGGGCCCTGAGGTATAATCAAGAGTCGGTACACTGGAATAAGTGTTATAGACTATTAAATAAATTATTAATATTATTATTGATCAAGGTAGTTCGTAAATCTTATTTCTCACATGCTCGTAGGCCAACATAATTTTCAAATAAATAATTTAACTCTTTTACAAAGGCCTATCAAGAAGTGTATTACATTCCTGAGTAACTAAATTTTAAGTGAGTAGTGTTTTCTGGACGGCATTTAAAACTGCGTTCTCCTCTGCCTCTGACCAGTCACTGCCTGTGTCGTCACAAGGCTCAGTTTTCAAAATGGCGAGTTTAAATATAACTCGAGTAGTACAAAAATATGAAAATAAGGTTTAATTCTTTGCGAAGACTTCTATTCATTTACTGGAAGGCATTAAGTGCATTGATAGTAAATACATGATTCATATGATATTATCCAGCACAGTACGCAGATCACGTATAGAACAAAGTGTGATCTGTTTAGTCGGAAGCTTACGTATTCTGCTCTTCGTCTTTAGCACTACAGCCCAACGTGAGCCCTGGCTTCCAACACCAATCTTCTCCAATGTCTCCTATCCATTACCCCTCACATCCATCACATCCATTGTCTTCTACCCCATCTCAGCATATACTCCCCTCACATCCATTCTTCGTAGGTCTCCCACCACATCATCCAACCATCGTATCCTAGGTCTGATAACTTCTTTTTGCTTTTGTAGACTTGCGCCCTCAGGATGTTCTTTGGCATACGCTGATAATCCATCCGTCTAGGACCCATTACCTAGCCATTGTATTCGTCGAGACTTTACGAATCTTATAATGTCCTCATGCTTCAATAGCTGATCTATCTTCTGGTTATTTCTTATCCTCTATTCGTCATATTCTTTAACCGGGCCATAAAAACCTCTTACTATCTTTTTTCATACCTTTTTAGTGTTTCTTGTTATTTTTGTTTGTTTGTTTGTTTGTTTGTTAATGTCCATGTCTCGCCTCCATTAGTAACAACCGGTCTGATAAGTGTCATATATTTTTATTTTATGTTACGACTAATGAGTTTGCTTCTCAATAGTCTAGTGTTGGCATAATATGTCCTATTGCCTACTTGTACCCTGTCACGGAAGCGTCTGTAAAAAAATGAATTTGCTCTTTCTTGCCCTTTCTAAAAAATCTCTTTCTTAATTTGCTAGTTTCGATATTGTTGTCTGGTTGGATTCCAATTCTCACAAAGCATGTCGCGAGCATTTTTAATTTTACATGCAAATTTCATTTAATATATAAACGGCTCGCCAAACCGAAACAAATATGTTTTTATAAACAGTACTCAATTGTAGTTCGAGACACAATATACATTTTATTATCGCTCACTGTCTATCGATATCTACAGGAATACTTAAAATTATTTTTGCACAAGTAGTTTTATATTACGTACAGATGTTTGAACGCTTGAAGCGATGCTTAGTGTATTATTATTACGAGGATTTTTGTTTGTTTGTTGAATTACTATAAGCATGCTGACACAAAGAACGAGAAAGGCGTTGCTCAACAGTTCAATATTTTTATAACAAAATTAGTGCAGTCTAAACAGACTAATGGCAGACAGCCCGTCGTTAGTTACAAGACCTTGTATTGACAAACTATGTCAGAATCAGTGACGCTTTGGTGTCACATTGATAAGGCAACTGTTCTTATAACTACAATAGTAATGTCAATAAAACAAATCCATTTATAATAGAAAATAAAATGTAAGAAATAAATAATTACACTAACAAAAGTATTAAAAAGAAAACATAACCAATGTGCCGCGAAATCAAGTTTGAAAACTCACCTTGACGGGATTCAAAATCGTGGTTCGCAAGCGAGAGAGGCGACAGGTGCGCTGCTATATTTTATGAAAGTACATTAAACGAACTTACTCTAAACCAGTGCAAATAAAACTTAACGTTCACGTGCAGTAGCATAGGGAATGAGTGGAGAACTCTCAATACAGGCCACATTTCTATTCGTTTACAAGAAATTAAGTTTACCATTAATAAATGTCTTGAGTAAATTTCGTACTTACTGCTAATTAAACTATGGCAGTGGCAGTTTCCTAAGTCCCTTTGTATCTCGACGTTATATCGTCTTTCAGAATATTTTTTGGACACGTTGGTAGTAAAACACACTAGCACATATTTAAATGATCAAACGTCAGTGGCGTATCTAGAATTTGGGTTTGGTGGTGGCGGTGGGGGGTCCGGGGGTCGGATGAGCTTCATACAAAAGAAAAAAGAAGTTAACGCTAATCAACATTACTAACTTTAAAGTGGTTGAAAAACGCGTGATAATATCCTGAAATCAGTCCCATTAAAGTAAACGGTAATGCCGTTATTGAAACATTGTTAAAATATACTTATTGATTTTACTATATTTCATATTTCAAACGTATACCCTATGCTGTGTGATAAACCTGTTTGTGTATGTAAAAGTAAATATCGGTATGGAGAACCATACATGACTTCCATGTTCTAAGATTTATATTTAAAATCGTATTCGAAATGAAATATTTCAATAGAAACTACGTCTTTCTACTTATTGCTTCAGCGTTAACCACAGTACTGTTGTCACTAACGTATACCACCTCACGTTTTCGCACTCGATTTTCACTGACGATGGCAGTCGATGCCACTGCCGAAAAGTCTGGTTTTGGAGAAAACATTGGACTACGACTAAACAGCCCGGCAAGCAATTTTAACAAAAAACTACTTCTTTGTTGCCGATAACGTAGTACACATATAAAAAATTCTCCCCTCCATCTTCAACTATAATTTTTAATAATAGAAAATTACCCCCACCCCGTTCACCTAACCTCTTCATTTATAGATATTTCATCTACGTTTCTACAGTGGATTATTATGAGCTTTTTATCAGGATACTTTATTTATAAAAATTAAGTACTTTACTCTTGTTAAATCATAAAATGTTTCAGGTAAACTACCCCTTTCTCTTAACCGATCTCCTCCAAAATCAATAGACCTTCAGTCCTCTACAATTCAGGGATGCATGCAAAAAAATATTTGTTTCTGTTTGAACGTGCGGCAGTTATCGTTCGTCATGGAAACATTTCTCTTGTTACAACATAAAATGTTGCAGGTAAACTACCCCTTTCCCTTAACCGATCTTGACCAAAATCAACAGACCATGGGTTCTCTACAACTTAGGAAAGTGTGCAAAAAATTATTTGATTCTCTTTGAATTTTCGGCAGTTATCGTTCGTCATAAAAAAATTACCCTTTTTAAAACATAAAACGTTGCCGATAAACTACCCATTTCCCTTAATCGATCTTCAAACAAAACAACAGACCTTGAGTTCTCTTTAGATCAAAAAGGTATGCAAAAACGTAGTTGATTCTGTTTGAATTACGGCAGTTATCGTTCGTCATATAAAAAATTACCCTTGTTAAAACATAAAATGTTGCAGGTAAACTACCCCTTTCCCATAACCGATCTTCAACAAAATCAACAGACCTTGAGCTCTGTATAATTAAAAAAGGTATGCAGAAGAGTAGTGATTCTGTTTTATTGTACGGCAGTTATCGTTCGTCATAAAAAAAATTACCCTTGTTAAAACATAAAATGTTGCAGGTAAACTACCCCTTTCCCATAACCGATTTTCAACAAAATCAACAGACCTTGAGCTCTGTATAATTAAAAAAGGTATGCAGAAGAGTAGTGATTCTGTTTTATTGTACGGCAGTTATCGTTCGTCATAAAAAAAATTACCCTTGTTAAAACATAAAATGTTGCAGGTAAACTACCCCTTTCCCATAACCGATTTTCAACAAAATCAACAGACCTTGAGCTCTGTATAATTAAAAAAGGTATGCAGAAGAGTAGTTGATTCTGTTTTAATGTACGGCAGTTATCGTTCAACATAAAAAAAATTACCCTTGTTAAAACATAAAATGTTGCTGGTAAACTACCCTATTCCCTTAACCGATCTTCACCAAAACCAACAGGTCTTGAGAACTCTACAATTCAGGGCTGTATGCAAAACATTATTTGATTCTGTTTGAATTTGCGACTATTATCGTTTACCACAGAAAAAATTACCCTTGATAAAAAACCGTTGCAAGTAAACTACCCCTTTCCCTTCACCGATCTTCACCAAATACAATAGATCGTGAGTACTCTACAAATCAGGGCTGCATGCAAAAAATTATTTGATTCTGTTTGAATTTGCGTCTGTTATCGTTTGCCATAGAAAATACCCTTGTTAAAACATAAAACGTTGCAGGTAAACTACCCCTTTCCCTTAACCGAGCTTCACCAAAAACAAAAGATCTTGAGATCTCTACAATTTAGGGCAGTATGCAATTAATCATTTGATTCTGTTTGAATTTGCGGCTGTTATCGTTTACCATAGAAAATATCCTTGTTAAAACATAAAACGTTGCTGGTAAACTACCCCTTTCCCTCAACCGATTTCACCACAAACATTAGGTCATGAGAACTCTATAATTCTGGGCTGTATGCAAAAGAGTAGTTGATTCTGTTTGAATTTGCGGCTGTTATCGTTTGCCATAGAAAAAAATTACCCTTGATTAAAAAAAAACCGTTGCTGGTAAACTACCCCTTTCCCTTAACCGATCTTCACCAAAAACAATAGGACTTGAGTACTCTACAAATCAGGGCTGTATGCAAAACATTATTCGATTCTGTTTGAATTTTCGGCTGTTATCGTTTGCCATAAAAAAAAATCCACACACACACACACACACACACACACACACACACACACACACACACACACACACACACACACACACACACACACACACACACACACACACACACACACACACACACACACACACACACACACACACACACACACACACACACACACACACACACACACACAGAGGCACTTTTCGAAAAATGACTTTTTTCATGTTTTGAGTGTAGTACAATCAGAATCTGCAATAATCTCGAACACGAATTTTTTTGTCATCACCATACTTCCATTTCCTTAAGGAACATGGAAGTAAAAAAGAGTTATTACTATAATAGTGTACACAGCTAAAAAATAATAAATAGCCTAAAAATTAAGAGGTTAACAAAATTCGTCAACTTTTTCGACCCTCTGGGGTCCCGTTGCCATAAACACGTCCCTGATATACATGCATACCAGTAATATACAAAAAAATGAATAAATTAAGCAAAAAAAAAAAACAAACAACATTGTAAACATATTATGTGCACACATGCGTTGTCGTTTTCTCGGGCTGTAGCCTACGTTTGAATTGTTCGTTGGTGCTGAGAAGGCCATATCTGCTGCATCGTTTTGACATAGTTCTGTGTAATATTAACTTCTGGCTGTCCGTTTCAGGAACCTTCGGTACTTTGCGACTGTAGAAATGGCCTTTCTCAGGGTCGACAAACAACTCCAGGAGTAGGCTATAACCAGAGAATAACTAAACAGACGCTATACTATTGTCCTACCAAGATGTTTTTTTTCTCATTGGAGACATGTTTTTAACTCATCATCAGTCATATTGGTTTGTTGTCTGGTAAAGTATCTGTGTGCTGGTTGTCTTCTGCTATTAGTTGTTGTTGGTTTTCGGATAGTTTCTGTTGACCAGGCATATTTGGTTTCATTGTTGTCATTGTAATTTAACATGAAATTCCGACAATATAAATGGCTCATAGGAAAACATTACAACCTGTCTTTATAGAGTAAAACTCTGATCTATAATCAGATAATTAAACCCACCTGGCTGTACGGAATTCAGCTCTGGGGGTGCGCGAAAGATAGTAACATCAGGATAATACAAACAATCCAAAACAAAGTTTTGCGGACCGTGGTGAATGCACCATGGTATGTTCGAAACGCCGATATCCACAGAGATCTAGGTATTCCAACAATTAAAGAAGAGATTAAATGGTTTGCGAAGAAGCATGAAGAAAGCCTTCACCTCCACGAAAATACAGAAGTTTTTCAGCTGCTGGACAATCAACACGTGTTCCGAAGACTGAAGAGAACGAAACCGTTTGAACTTGTGTAGCGTTTTGTGTTATAAAGCAGAGCATTGTGCGCGGGTGCGAATGTTTAGTTAAGAACACCAGAACTAACTAAAGGATGTCATTGGACTTAATTTGGCTGATATCTATTCAGTATTAAGAGGTATTAGATATAAGTTGATAGTTGGTCTTACATACCAATTTTAACATGTTAAATTCAATAATAAAAAAAGTCATCAGCCATATTGGTTTGTTGTCTGGTAAAGTGTCTGTGTGCTGGTTGTCTTCTGCTATTAGTTGTTATTGGTTTTTGGATAGTTTCTGTTGACAGGCATATTTGGTTTCATTGTTGTCAATGTAATTCGTACTGCTGAATAATTTCGTTTTGTGAGTGTTATCATGTTTATATTTTAAGAATTTTATCATGTTTTTTATTGAGTCTAAAACACTAAACATTCGAAACATTGGATCGAAAGTTGATATTTTCCCTCGATCTTCAATGGTTCATAATTCAGAGACGTAGGGTGCGATAATCCAGAACGCTTTGTGAAATTTCCCTTTATCCTGAGGTTAGTGTTTCTTGAGACCAACAGCCTCCCAGTGAGTTTAATGTCTTTTATGGTTGGGTCATCAACTTTGAATCTATTAGGCAGGTATCGGAAAATTGTAACTTTGCAACTTCCAGAGATATGTATCTGTGTTTGTGTTTATAATTGCCATGCAGTGTTTTGTTATAGTACGTATTTGTGACAAATTCACAAAGTCTCGTTTTGATAGTAATTCCATAAAAGCATACTGAAAGAGAACATTCGATAGCATAATAACCACAATAGGGGTGTATTTACGGGGGACAGGACTGGACCCAACCCCCAAAGGGTCGCAAAAGTTGACGAGGAATTTTGTTAATCTCTTAACTTTTAGGCTATTTTATTATTTTTTCCAGCGCTAATATAGTAGTAACTTTTTCTTTTAAAATGCTCACAGCATTTGTGTATACATTTGAAATATGAAATTTAGGAAAATCAATTCAGTCGATAAGTATCTTATAAACGATTTTTCAATAACGCGTATGTTTGTTGTGTTATTGCCGTTTACTTGAATTTATTTCAGGATGTTATCACACGTTTTCCAGCCACTAATATTGATTAGGCTCAAGCTGTTTTTTTTCTTTCGTATGAAAACGACTCGATCAGACCCCTCCCCAAGGCCAAATTCTAGATACGCCACTGCCACAATCTAACAGTAAGCTATATTGGTCGGTTGGTGTTCTCGTTTGAAGATGTCTGACAGCAAGCTCACAGTAACCGAGCATCGTCAAGCAGTGTGGACGCTTTCTCGTTAACGTGCTGTTACACGGCCACGAGCGAATCGTTTAATTTCATTTGTCACAGCGTCCACTGTGGAGATCACTATACCCACCGCACCAGGAAGTGCCGAGTACTTTGTTCGAGAAACTTTGATTAGTTTATTCAGCGCAGTCCCGGTAGCGAATATCAAAGTTCCAAGCAGGATTCGGAACCAGTTTATACAGCGTCACCTTGTAATGACGACGACGACTGCTTACATTATTAGAAACAAGACTTCGCTATTCTGAATAATATTTGAATTCCATGTCAATTATATTAATGAATATTGAAGAATGTCAAATGGTGTATTAGACCAGTGAAAAGGTTTACTTTCGGACCGATTTTATCTAACTAGTTCGCTGCGCTTCGCAGACTTGATTGTTTTTGTAAAACTTTTGTTAACACTTCATATGTGTCGTAAAGAGCACACATGCACGTTTGTTTTGGGTTTCCGTGTGGTTTTGTGTTTTAGTGTCTGTAACACATAAAGCTTTGTTTTCCTTATTATTATTTAACTTGTGGTGAACTAAATAAGTGAGTTGTACTACAGTTACTTTGGCAATGGCTTTTCTTTATTAGTTCGTAAAACACGAGCAAAGAAAGTTCATTCACTTTTTTGGAAGAAAACATAGTTTACGGTGAATTTATATGTGAAGGGACTATAATATATGAAACTATTCTTAGCGCCCACCAATAAAGATGACATTGTCATGTACAAACTTCATCATCATCATCATCATCATCATCATCATCATCATCATCATCATCATCATCATCATCATCATCATCATCATCATCATCTGCAAGGATTAAACCAAGGATGGTTTGTTCCGGTCTCAAACAGGCAAAGTCACCATCCGTCCGGCTAGTCCTTATTTTAGTCAATTTAGTAACGAATATGTCCCCTGAATATGTTGCTAGCATATCACAGGGTAAGACATACGGTGGGGCTGCCACCTTCAGGCTTAACGTCCAGCCCAATTTTCTGTCCGGGTGTTCTCTCATATACTGGCTATCTTACCAGACTAAAGAGAACAGTTTTCCCTGTTGAGATATCCATAACGATCTTTAATGTGGTGGTTTCTCCTCGCCTCCCACATCCTACGTCGTTGACCAATGGAAGGTCATCCGTCTTTAGGGGCAATTTCTCACCCAAATGGCAAGAGGGTGCACTAAACCTCTATTTGACAATGGCAAGTAGAGGAGGTAAAGTTTATACCGGCTGTCCAGAGCCGCGTTAGCCACCCGTAGGTGTTGCCCATCGCCCTGAACTTGGAGATGCGGTTTGATATTTCCCTTCATCAAGGAATGAGACCATAATTCATCCTCTCCAGTACTTTGGGGTATCACGTACAACTTGTCCAAGTGAAACTGATGCGCGTCCTTCAGTAGCTGTTGCACACATAGGTCCAGAACAAGAGTACGTTGTACGTATCCTACAATGGATTTACAGAGAAAAACTAAAGGATACATCGGCTTACATAACAACACAATACAAAGTTCACCTAGCTTTTTACAAGTTTTTTTTTTTTTGAGGGGGAACGTGAAAGAGTAAATTGTGTGTATGATTTCAAAAAGTACTATACGAGAAAGTTTTTAGTTTCAGTTCAGTGGAAAGTAGCAGCGAGAAACTCGCTGACCAAAAAGTAAATTTTTTTAAGTTTCAGAAACGATTCGCTTTATGGATGCTTGTTTTTTTATAACTATAAATAATTACGAAGTATAAGTAACTCGAATCGAACGCACTGCTTATACGAGTTATAGTTTTGCAGTGTTCATCTCGGATATATTCAATTCACGGTTAATAAGTTTTCCAGATTTTACTGGAAGAAATACATAGGCCTAAGACATTAAGACGGACAAATGTAGAGTCGAATATTGGAACAAAGATAGCACTGTTTATTTTACATTTTCCGATGATTCAGCGGTTCTTATCGAGAAGAGGGAAGAGTTAGGAACACTAACAGAATTATTTGTTACATAGTCGCGAACAGTATGTAACAAAGTAAATTAAAACAGGCCGGAAATTCATGGTATTTCGACCGAATAGAAATGGCAAATCAAGAGGGGGAATTGCAAGTCCTGCAATATAAATTTGAGGAAGGGGGAGTTTGAACATCCGGGTAAAATTATCAGTTCCGATATTTCAGAAGACGTAGAAATCAGAACCAACTGATTTTAGAAAACAGAAATATGCTTGCTGTCAATAAAATCATTCCCTCGAGATCATTGACTAATTTTAACAAAACAAAACAAAAATTCAACTATGGTGAGGCCAGTAGGTCTGTATGTAGATGAATATTGAAAATTATTAAATGAACAGCAGGAGAGAAAAATTGTGATACTTGAATGTAAAGTTTTGAGAAAAAATTTTGGACCATCAAGGGGAAGGATGCCTGGTGAATGAAGCATAACTGAGAATAAAGGAGCTTTATCATGAATCAGATACAATAGCGAGAGGTATGGCAAAGAGGTATGGATGGGCTAGTTACGTGGCCAGGAGAGAGGTGGTGATAAGACCACAGGGAAGACATTTGATGAGGTGTTAGACCCATGCGAAGACAGACTTAGTAGAATATGTGTCGACCAGAGAGACGACAATCTAGTATTGACAAAGTAGCTAGTTTGTGTGGATTATTGATTTTTGTAATAACAACATATACAGATCGTAAAGTACGCGGAGACTTGGCCTAAATTACGCGAGCAAATCTTGTAATTAAAAATTACAATCAGCTACTACAGACATTGACACTCATAGCTAACTAAACAACTCAATTGTGATAAAATCTAACTTTCTCATAAAAGTTTGGGCAGATATCAGCGTGTATAACAATTTGGGCCCCTTGAATAACAGATACCTTGCGACGATACACGAGAAAGGGTGTGGTTAGGTTATATTTTGTGTTGTTTAATGCGTATGTTTTTTTCTTTTCAAATTCACTTGCATTGTGGTTGGACTACGTCTACAGTCAAATCAATGAGGTGGGTGGGGATTATTGACTAAGATTTCTCCATGCGGGGAAGGGGCAGATATAAGCCAGGATTTTTCACGGTGTCAGGGTAATGACGATAAGCGGATGGAGAGCTGTTGTCGGTCATAGGGGAGTCTTCAGTTCTACAGCTCAGTATCACGTCCGGTATTGAGCTGATACTGCCTGGTGATTTTGACTATAAGATCCTATTGGTGATCTAACCAAGGTGGGACTGTAATGCCTCCCATTGCCCACGCCACTGAATAAGACAACTCATACTATACAGTGAAAAACTATAACAATAAATGGTCATTAATGGCGGGCGCCCTCTTAATAAGACTCCATTGTTAATTCTAATTACAGTAAACTCCCGATTATCCGCGGAATTGGGTGGCGCGATCTTCGCGGATAATCTACAATATGTACAAAATATCGGTATGGAGAACCATACATGACTTCCATGTTCTAAGATTTATATTTAAAATCATTTTCGAAATGAAATATTTCCTTAGAAACTACTTCTTTCTACTTCTTGTTGCAGCTTAACCACAGTACTGTGGTCACTAACGTATACCACCTCACGTTAGCGCACTCAATTTTCACTGATGATGGCAGTCGATGGCACTGCTGAAACGTCTGGTTTTGCATAAAACATTGGACCACGGCCAAACAGCCCGGGAAGGAATTTCAACAACAAACCACTTCTTTGTTGCGGATAACGTAGTACATATAAAAAATTATCCCCTCCCCTTCAACTATCATTTTCATTTATAGAAAATTACCCCCTCTCCCTTAACTACCCTTTTTATTTACAGATATTTCATCTACCTATCTACAGTGGATTATTATGACCTTCTTTTCAGGATACTTTATTTATCAAATTTAAGTACTTTACTCTTGTTAAAACATAAAACATTGCAGGTAAACTACCCCTTCCTGTTAACCGATCTTCACCAAAATCAATAGGCCTTGAGTCCTCTACAACTCAGGCACATTATTATTTGCATTATGGAATGGAAAAAATTATTTGATACTGTTTGAATTTGCGGCAGTTATCGTTCGCCATAGAAAAAATTACACACACACACACACACACACACACACACACACACACACACACACACACACACACACACACACACACACACACACACACACACACACACACACACACACACACACACACACACACACACACACACACACACACACACACACACACACACACACACACACACACACACACACACACATCTCAGAAAATGACTCTTCTTCGTGTTTTGAGGGTAGTACAATCAGAATCAGCCCTTATCCCGAACTCGATTTTTTCGCCATCACCATACTTCCGTTTCCTTATGGAACACGGAAGTAAAAAGGGCAGAAAGTAATGAAAATACTATGTAACTATTAATCAAATTTTCTAAGCAGTTTAAACACACGAATTGACATTTCGTTATAAGAAGTTGTACTGATAAATTATATCTTACGAGTATCATCTAGATTGTGTATTTCTGAAGTTACTACTTGTATACGTACAAAAGATGTATAGGCGTATACAAAAACCAAGTAAACTCTCCCACGTTTTTATGCGCAGCCGGGATTAGATTCAGGAATAGGTTACCGCAAATGTATGAATTAAAAAATGTCAGAAAAATACATTTCAGTGAAGTCACTGCTGACCTGTCTGTAAACATCACAGGTGGCGCTCAACGTCAATATCTAATTTTTCACGTCCGTTAACTAAGCTAGTAGAGTACGACGGCTTTCAATTATACCGTGTAAACATAATTAAACAAACATAACTTACTGAGAAAATTAAATGTTCCCACAGTCGCAGTAAAATACATATGCCCGGATGACTCATGGTGGCGATAGCTGTCGAGCGACAAATAGTACTATATCTATCGGTGAGAGGTGACACGATCCGTCCCTTGCCCACACCTGTAGATAACTTACATAAATTTAAAACAATATTGTTTACAGTAAATAGTAAAATAATGTATTAAGATTAGTGGATCAGAAATTGGAACTGTAACTTTATCCGTTTCTGCATCGTGTTTTTAATATACGATTGTATCGATATATTACGATGTGGAAAGAAGAAGTGCACTAATTGTAAATTGTCCTATTTCTCGATTCGAAGTGAAAAAAAGAATGAATTTAGACGAAACCGAAACATCGAAGCATGATAATGTTTTTAATATTTACTATATAATACACATATTTACTATATAACAAATATATTTATTATATAACAAACATTATCATGTTAAAACGACAGAGACCGAAGATTTCTAGACTGTGGGGAATCGAAAGTGTGGAAGCGTTACATTTTTCGATGACGTTACATTTTTGTGGAATGACCCCCAGCCTAAAAACATTATCATGTTAATACGTGTTGTTTTCATTTGTGAGGTTAGGTGACAATAGTTTTTGGTTTTTAGTTTACTGCTGAAATAAATAATAGCCATGGTTGAGGAAAACATAACGTTTAATGTGTCTATACAATGCTTATAACACGGTAATACTTAAAATAAAGAACCTAACGTTTTTGAATCGGCAAATTAACAAAACTACAACAGCAAATGTAAACTGAAAAATACAAATACTTATCGTTAATGGAAAACACAAAAAACAATATGTTATTAATGAATGACAACATACGCTCTACATACTGGACGTTTCTTTTTGGTTAGCCACAAAACGAGTATTTGTTGGAAAACGAATGTTACCGAAAAAACGAGTTCTGCCACAAACAAGTGACATGTATAGTAGGCCTAATAGACAAGGGGTGGCGCTTGGGGTGTAATTTCAGCTCTCGTGTTAACCTAACAACATCAACTTTTGGCGTCATAGGTACGCAACTGTGATATAGGCTGCTACAATCATTTTTAATTTAAGAAACGGACTAAGAACACCAACTACAATCGCCAGCCAACTGTTTTGCAACATACGAAATTAAAATTTGTATAATTCTTTCACCTACAGACAATTTTGTACGATATTCACTAAAGATCGAAGCTAAACAATCCCATAATCTAAATATCGAAAATGACTGGAGGAACGGATAAAGATACAGTAACCAGAAATTTTATTATTCAGTTGAAATTTATTTCTCTTTACAAAAATAATTATTTAAAAAATAATTATAAAAATAATCCGGGTTGCCGCGGATGTTCGGGGTTTACTATATTTTGATACCTGACGTAGTGGATACGCTCTCTGACACAGTATTAGCACGTATTAAATTAAAGAACACGTAACCAGAGCAATGGTATAGATCTACAAAAATGATAAAGTTTAGAAAATCATATCCGCGGACTTTGAACAGGATCGTATTAAAATATACCCAGAGTCATTCCGGTTAATGAGAGCCGCCTTCAGAATATGGCGTGAGCATGAGATACGATTGTTGTCGGTGACGTCATCGCGCTTGGTTACTCTTTGTGAAGAGTCAAACTGTCTAGCGAACGAGTGAGGAACTGTTTGCGTGATCACACACACACACACACACACACACACACACAGAGAGAGAGAGAGAGAGAGAGAGAGAGAGAGAGAGAGAGAGAGAGAGAGAGAGAGAGAGAGAGAGAGAGGCTTTGGCGTTAGTATTATGTTAAGCTTATAATGTTGATGTAGAACGGTCGTTTGTAAAGGGTTCGATTCCCTTGTAAAACCTGTAAAACCATTGTCAGTCAAATATTCGCATGTCAGTCTAATCCAATGGTTCTCGAGCTTTTTAAATCCGGGACCCACCTTGAAGAGTACTACATTTCATGGGACCCATAATTATGGGCGCCGGAATTACTTGCAGGGGTGTGCACCCAGTTTATAGTCATATGTTTGCTAATATTGAATCTTTAGTTCTCTTTTACGCCTAAACAAATTATACATACTTAATTCTACTTAATATTAAATTTCACAGGTTTTTAAGATCGTAAGACAGTACCTTTGGAAGATCAAGTTAAGAAAGCACACTTGCGCTGGTTTGGACACGTTCAGAGAATGGAAGGGGATAGACTTCCAGAACAATTGTATAAGGCAAGAATTGCTGGGAGAAGACCCACGGGTCGGAGAAGAGTGACTTGGGAGGCAGGGCCGGCCCCAGAGATTCTGCCGCCCTGTGCAGTATTTATAAGTGCCGCCACCCCCTCCCTATTTTAACTCTGAACACATCACGGACACTAGACCTACTCTAAAGATACGGCGATTGCTTTCAAATTACGACTAGAAATGTTTGCATTGTTGTATTGTAATCTACCACTATCCTTCTACTGTTCGTATGTGTTTTAATAACTGTGTTATAAACTATTGTTTAATATTTGACTTTAAAAATTAAAAGTGTGTTTACAATCGAAAATCAAAGTTACAAGTTATGGTGAATCGAAATAATTATATTTGTCTTAAAAGAACTCCTTTAGATGAAAATAAAATAATTGCAGTAATGTTGTTTGAACAATAACGTTGCTTAATTCAATAAATAAGCGTACTAGCTGGTTACTTGATGAAGGTAGTCGTCGTGTTGATTCTGGCAGCGAAACTCCTCCTCCAGGTTGACAGTTGTCTAAGTACGTAAAGTCTAGTCACGTCTGGACAATAAAATTAGTAAAATACACTCCCACGTACCTGGTCGTGATTCTGGAAGTTCAGAAGTTCACTTTTTCAATAGATTAATAAGCTGCCAAGACGGTTTACAAAACCAGCTTACTTTATTTACCAGGTTAGGTTACCTTGTTTAATAATGGGCGCCACACAGGTTTATTTCGGGAAAATCCCGTGTAAAACCCATTAATAGAATCAAATAATAATTTTAAAAAACTGAAATTGTGTTTATTGCCCTTATGGCAATTCAATTCAACAATATATGATTGCAACGAAAAGTTATTTTGATTATTCTGAATGAATTATTTATTTAATTTTGAGAAATAAATTAAGTCAAGTTATGCTGCTAATAACTGGGTTTTATTTGTACCCTTGATAATGAATTCAAACAAACATAATTAAGAAAATACATTGATATACAATTGAAAATATTTCGTTCACATACCCTATTCTACTAGCTCAGAGCATGAATAACAGTTCTGGTTATGTCCAGATAAACTTTACTTTGAATATTAATATTATTTATATCTCGGGCGTAAATTCTTTGAAACACAAGAAAGAATGCTCATGCCTACACAATAGTTAATTATTTCATAATACAATATCGACTAGTAATGCCTTGTCGTTTACTAATAAAAAATCAAACCTCTTTTATAGGTTAGACGTTCGTCACGCTTGCTTAATTATTCACAAAGTTATATAGTGAGACCACTTAAGACTAACATCATTCTTAAACAGGATTGACAAATCCACTAAATAAATTCAGACATTGTGTAATACAGAAAATGTTTTGGTGTTATGCGTCAGTACAAATTTTGTTTACAAAATATATAGGTTAGTGCACTCAGTGTAATGGAATAAATTGTCACGCTGTTACCTCTTTATTTTAATCTTTTTCGATTAAAATTTAATTAAACACTCCAATGGTCGCATTGTAATGACCATCGTTATTCGCTACACACGCACTTGAACAGAGAATATTGGTCCGCTTCTGACTAAAAAGGACCTTATATAATACTATTTAATTATTTTCTCCTGTTCGATATACCCCGCACTAAATAAAATAAATACTTCACATCGATGCACTGATTCTATGTAGACTGTATAGTAGTTACTTTGTTGTTGCCGAAATAATTCAATGGACGCACTATTATATGAAGCTATCAGTTAATAAAAATTTTGATGAGACGAGCGGCACCTTCCGTTCTTGATGATTGTCAAAAAGTATCTAACGGTAATTAGCCGCATTCCTTTATATACCCTCTGTTTTGATAGGGCTTAGGCAATTGTTTTATTTAGTAAGCTATTTTCTGATTGGCTTAGCCAGGCGTTACGAAAGTGACGCATTGTTTTTCCAACGGTCATTAACCGACTTTTCGCCACAATGATTGACAGCCGTCGTTGTTGTTAGTTTTAATAAACAGATTTTTTACTTTCTATTTACAAATGATGCTAACGCATGTTATAGTTGCGATCGGGGTTGTATCGCTATCAAATTAAAGGATATTTTTTACTCTTCAATTTGATATAGTTTGACACTGGTTTATTTACACTTTCACTGACATTTTTTAATAAACAATGTTCAGGTATATGGCTTCGCGCTGTCGTCTGCTAAAGAAGCCGATTATGATTCTCTCTTATCAATACATTATTTGTGTTCCACATCGCAGTTTCACTTAAACGTCTGTGTTGGAATACTAATATAACCGTCTTTGTACTTATTTAACGAATATAATGATTAAATCTTAACTTATTGATGTACTACATAGCTATGAACTATTCTTACTGCCTAATGACATTTTGGTTGACACTATTTTGCTCTATGCTATTCATTAATAATTGAGTTATTACTTGTATAATATATTAACAATGCTTATTGCTACCTTTGGTATAAATATTGTTCAGTGTATGTGATTTACACTCGTAGTACTTTCTACTTATCACCTTACTGACAATTGTTCGTTTTAGGCGTTGCCTAGGCATACCGTTTGCATCGGATTTATGCCTTAATAATGGTTATTATTTTACATTTCGGTACCTTGGTGAGGTAGCTTACTTATATAAGGTTCCCTCTTACAATTATTTTTACTTATTATGATTACGTTTGAGACTGTAATACAGCTTCAATCTTATATTGTGGCCATAGCTAATCTTAGTCCTAGGCATTAATAGTTACTAGTCATAGTTGATTTATTCTCAGTCAAATACTGTTGCTGATATCATATTATTCGGATCGTTACTTAATTATTTTTATTAACATGTCAAATTACATTCAAGTTATTCACTGACTCGCTTGACAGCTTAAAGTGAATTTAATTTGTCCATTAGTTTGTGTCAGTTATAGTATTGGTTGTAGTGTCAAGCAGCGTTTTGGTTTACTGCTTCTTGTGGCACTTCTTCTTCTTTCTTCTTCATTGGTCCCTCTCTTCTTTGCTACTTTTATCATCATATTATCTACTTACATTACCTTCATGTATTTATTAATTCTATGGGCATATGTCTAGGTTATGTAACACCTGGTCATGTTACAGTATTTATCAAATAACTAGAACTTTTTCGCGTTTACGATGCGGCTACGGCGAACGGCTGCAATAAAAATTGTAGACAATACAAGGAATCGTGAGACAATAAAAATATATGCTTATATGATGACTTAAAATTAAAATACTAACTAAAATTCATTATGATTGAAATATAACAAAAGTAATGTATCATATACCTTAGTTAAAAAAATGCTCGTCTAGCTTTTGCACTGGCAAACTCCTTTATGACTTGTAATCAAGTGATTCAGCTAGCTGATGTTCTATAGATTTATTCGCCAGACCACCCAGGCGAGTCTCGGACATACTCGATCTGAGATAACTTTTAATAAGTTTGAGCTTCGAAAAAGTCCTTTCTCTGCTTGGCACTGTCACAGGTAAAGGTAATATCACCAGTTTTCGACACTTCGTTAAACTCCTCTGACTTTATACATAAACTACTTCTAACTGATCTTACATATTGTGATGAAATTAAGTGAATAAATTAATTTTTTCCCTCAATTTCAACTTAACATCCCGGAATCTGCCGCCCTTTAAAATATGGTGCCCTGGGCGGTGTCACGGCGGAGATGCTCTCAGCAGGGGCTGGGAGTGCAGTGGAATGAAGCCAAGGCCCTGACCATGCAGAGACTACGGTGGTAAGACTTTTGATCAACCTCTAACTCACAGGCGGCAAGTGATGTTAATATTTTAGGACATTTCATTTGTATTGAAAATATAATTAGTTTTGTGTATGTGTTCTGCGTGCACAAACCTTTTATGTTGCGTTTTTGCTTCTTTTAAATACCAAGTAATCGATCTCACTTGTAATCTTTTCTGGGATTGAAAATTTAAAAAAATCCTTTGTACGATCGACACACATCTCATTCTTACTGACACATACTATTTCTTTCGCTCTGCGAATGCTACGCGCGCGCATGCACACAATTGCTATAAGTGAACCTACTTTGAAGGTTCCCCTTAGAGGATGGAATCGTATCAGCTGAGGTGACGTGTCTACAGTTCGATATACATTTTGATTAAAAGTAAACCGTTTTAAACAGGGAAATTACTCTTTTCCGAGCAACTGCTCAGTTATTTTTTTTTAATAACAATATAAACATTCTGCTGTTTGTTTTAGAATCAGATACTTTGAGTTTTTTATAAGCCAGTCGCATATCAGTTGTCCAACATTTACAGACAGCTTCATCAAATTATTGTTCCGTGAATGCGTAGGCTCATAGGTTCGAATCATAAATTTTATGTAATTTGTGTATTAAGCGATTTGAGTAAAGAATTTATGTACATAAATACAAATTACCGTATGCTATGTGAGCAAAAGAAATTACAGTAGTGTAAGTACAAATTCGAATCTTTTGTACATGTCGTCTTTTAATTAGTTTCTTTTTTTATATCTTTTGTTTGCATAACGCAGCCTCTTTTTGATAAAGTCGTTTCTTAGAATATGTAAATTCGTAAGTTCTGCGGTGTTGGTAGGATTGGATAAAATTTATAAACGTATTGAAGGCTTCTGCAGCTTTATTCCAATTAACTTGAGTTGTAACATCTCTTCCGAGCCCTACCGGCCTGCCGGACTACTAACAAGCGCTTATTAGATTCAGAAACAGCGTAATCAAAATACGTTTTATAGAAAGCGGCAACCTGCTACCCTTAATAAAAACTCTATTTAAAATAAGGAAAATCCTTCAAGTCTCTACTGTTGGGCGTATATTATTATTATTATTATTATTATTATTATTAATTACTATTAATACTACTAAATTATTATTACAGGGTCTCTTCAAGCCCTGTACTGCATGAAGCATGTAGTATGGTGAAGAACAGCAAAGTGAGAATATATGTTTTTGAGACGGGCTGACGGAAGACTGTGCAAAGAACATATGGAAACAGCGGTGAAGTATAATAAATATACGTGAGAAGAGAGGATTATGGAGAACTCTCATAACACGGGAAACGGGAATACCTACTGATAGCTGGAACAGGGGTGTATTTGCAGGGGGGACGAACGGAACCGCACCTCCCCTAGGTCAAAAAAATTGACGAGTTTTGTTAACTTCTTAACTTTTAGGCTGTTTTATTATTTTTTCAGCTGTGTACGCTAATATAGGCCTACAGTAACCCTTTTTAAATATACAAACAGGTTTATTACACAGCATTTACGTATACGTTTGAAATGTAAAATGTAGGAAAATCAGTTCATTCAATAAGTATCTTGTAAACAATGTTTCAATAGCGCGTATTTTTATAGTGTAATTACCGTTTACTGTTATGGGACTGATTTCAGGATGTTAACACACGTTTTTCAGCCACTTTAAAGATAGTAATATTGTTTAGTCTTAAATTGTTTTTCTCTTTTGTGTGAAGCCGATTCGACAATACTTCCAAGGCTAAATTCTAGATACTCCACTGAGCTAAGCACATTTAATTTTGCACCATAGATATCTTTACGACTATGGTACTGGAGGGAACAGTCACGGGAAAAATATTCGGAAAAAACCAACGAACCACATCTTGGGTCAAGTAACTGAAGATATGGATTTGAAAGATAAAGGAATGTAAACGGGGAACGATCGACAGGAACTCTTGCAACATCATAAAATATCTACCCACAAATTCCCGGAGTGATGACCAAACAAGGTAAGAAGAAGAAGAAGAAGAAGAAGAAGAAGAAGTTAAATTATATCGTATGGTAACTGTGAATTATGAAAGCCGGAAGTTAGTGTCAATTTCCAAGCTCAAAATATATATTTGTATTTCAAATTCGATAACAATACGGCGATTTAAGCAGACGAGAGAGTACCTATACAAAGACTGTTAACAAAATTCAAATTTTTGAATAGTTGGGTATGGAATGATAAGAAACGTACTAGAAACGGAATTGATGAGGACGGCACGATGAGAAAGGTATAAGGACAGGAGCAAAGCTATAGAAAATATAGATACAGATTCTTACTGAGGTGTGGACCAGAGAAAATGTGATTAGGAGCGTAATACCAGATGTTGAGACAAAATGTTTTGGCAGTCGATCGTTTATGACTTGCTTTTTTTCTGTTGACTTTAATTCGAATTTACATCACTGGTGTCCCGTTGTACGAAAGCACCTTTTCATTTTGTGTTGTGTGCGTATTATTTCTAAAAATTTCACACAGATTAATTTCTCTAACGGTGCTGTTTAATTACCCGAAAGTTAACTCGTCCGGAACATCGCTGACTGATTATTCCGCATTACTGACGAGTAGGCTATAATAACAGTAAATACGTTAACGCCGTTTTCACCAACATTAAAGTTTACACTGTTGCCAACACGGAAGTAACAAATTACTAGTGAATTAGCGACAAAGTTCGGGAGGTAACATTCAACCTATTTTCTGTTTTAAAAACTGCGCTTTCTAAATCTAAAATTAAGGACGTAATAGGGTAATCACTGTTTATAATCGAAAATTATTAACTAACGAAGTAATTGTAAATAATCTAAATTACTTTAAACGTTAAATGTACAAGTAGGCCTACCTAAATTGAATTAACAATACTGCTCCACACAGTTGGAATAAATTAGCGTGTGTGCGGAAGTTAACATCTAAAAACGCCACCACCTTTCACAGAAATGAATCTTTATTATTTATCAAAATCAGCTGCGTAACTAGGAGCTGCTCTTCGTGGGGGGGGGGGGGGTGATACTGGGGGGGAATGAGAGTAGCTTGGGGGGGGTGAAACTAGCTTGAAGGTTGGACTCCCTTGTTTCCTCAGGACAAATCAGATATTCAATATATTCTTCCTAAATAATTATTTAAACAGTTATTTATAAGCTTTATTATAACACACTTAACTGGTTTAGAAACAGGCTTACATTAAGAGATCATGGGATTTCACTGAAATTATTAATCTCTTAGGGGAGTTTGATCTCCCTGATCCCACCAACAGTTACGCCACTGATCAAAGATCATCAGATCACACAACTGAAACAGAATAATGAAAAATTTCATGATTATAAAAAATAGTCAACAATGCAAGACATTTTTTTACTTCCATATTCCGAAAGGAAATGGAAGTATGGTGATCGCGAAAAAATCGTGTCCAAGATAAGGGCTGATTCTGATTGTACTACCATCAAAACATGAAGAAAAGTCATTTTCCGAAAAGTGTCTGTGTGTCTATGTGTAGAATTGTTTCTATGGCGAACGATAACTGCCGCAAATTCAAACAGAATCAAATAATTTTGTAGAGGACTTGAATTGTAGAGGACTCAAGGCCTATTGATTTTGGTGAAGATCGGTTAAGGGGAAGGGGTAGTTTACCTGGAACGTTTTAACAAGAGTAAAACACTTAATTTTGATAAATAAAGTATCCTGAAAAGAAGGTCATAACAATCCACTGTAGAGGGTACGTAAAATATCTATAAATGAAAAGGACAGTTGAAGAGGGAGGGGATAATTTGTTATATGTATACTACGTTATCGGTAACAAAGAAGTAGTTTTTGTTCAAATTCGTTCCCGGGCTGTTTGGCCGTGGTCCAATGTTTTCTGCAGAACCAGACGTTTCGGCAGTGCCATCGACTGCCATCATAAGTGAAAATCGAGTGCGCTAACGTGAGGTGGTGTACGTTAGTGACCACAGTACTGTGCTTAAGGCTGAAGAAAGAAGTAGTTTTTATGGAAATATTTCATTTCGAAAATGATTTTAAATATAAAATTTATAAATATAAAATATAAATCTTAGAAGATGAAAGTCATGTATGGTTCTCCATGCCGATATTTTTAAGTTGTTCCGTCTCCAACAATGATACTGTATTAAAAAAAAAAAAAATGCAACCATTTGTAATAAAAGATAAGAATTCTATTTATTTTCAAAATAATACTCAATAATGAAAGAAAATAATGAATAATAGGCCTAACTAGTAAAGTCCCTGACCTGCAGAGCTCGTTTAATATTTTGAATTAAAAATATTTATTATTAGATAAATAAAATTAATAAGTTTTAATTTTTTAAAGCTGCGGGTAAAGTTCTACGATTCTCAGCGTTAGCCGAGAAACGTCACAACAAAGGTGGCAATAGGGCTACGTCATTTCTCATATTCTATGTGGTTTTTTAAATTTATTAAATTATTAAGATCCAAGAATATTAAGGCAATTGATATTTGTTGAATCAAACCATAGCAGGCCTATATGACTTTAAAAAAAGATCCAACCGCAGTGTACTATATACCTGTATACAGGCATGACTGTTACACAATACAACACTCCCGGATTATACATCAGAATTCTTTGAATCTCCCATCGGTGCCAGTTCCATTACCCGTGATTCTCTACTTTCCGGGAGTGACGTTATCACTCCCTATCATTCATTCCTTTTCTCTACCCTCCCTGTCATTATCACGATTAATGGAGGTTTTGATGTTCCTTGAAACATAAAAAGAATGAAAGAAAGTTACAAAACCCCAACTGGTCTTCTATTTTTTAGCAACATAACAATTCTAGTCTAGACAAGCGATATTACTTTTTTATTATAACGCATAAATAAACACTAAACATCCCGACTAATGCAAGTTTTGTTGTTGTTATGTTTATTAATAATATTACCTAAATGACATATAACTGATTTCTAGCTTATACGTGAAGTTTATACATGTTTCCATAGGTAGTACTAGGCGTACATCTAATATTTTTCACAAATAACTGATAACAAGTGTAAACGTTTTTAACAACACAACTTAAAAATGTTTTGAAAGCTAAAACATTTTCATGAAGTGCTGATAGACATTAATTTTGTCAAATTATTAAAGATACCGAGCTCATATTTTGAATACAAGTATTCATAATATGATCGCTCACAAAGACTCTTACAATATTTTCAAGATTTTGACTCCCATTATTGGCTCGGAGTGTCTCTAATGTTAAAAAATGTTAAACTCAACATTACATTCGAATTTTGATTTCCCTTAAAAAGTTAAAATTTTTTCTAAATTTTGATCCGTTTTTTTTGGGCCCTGGTGTCTTAAAAATCTGAAATTTGCGAAATTAAACCCTTATATTCAGATTTCGGTTAAAATTTTCTTTGTGTTTGATATCCCACACGGATTTTCGCAATGTTTTCAAATTCTTGATTCGTCACAGTTTGCGTTTTTCGCCTCTATTTTTTGGAGGGGAGAAATCTCAAAAACAGTAGGGGTCTGTTTTGTAAACGCATGGACACGTACTCTACGTTTACGGATATCGATTGACAATTCAAACGTTATTCTGAGACTTACACCAAACGATAGATAACGGTTCTCTCGCCTCGACTTCCAAAGTAGATTCTCTTTGCCTTTATGTCCTTTGGAACAGATCTGTTGTTGGCACAAAATATTTATTGTCCGCAGTCATTACAGAAAATAACATCCTTTCGACATTGAAATTTGCTCGAATTTAGGTTTACTTTTTTCAGTAACTGGTACTAAATGCGGCATTAACCTATTTTAGAAGAGTGAAATAGGGGACAACTTCATGAAGAGAAAAGTATCATCAAGGCTGCTTGACCTTGTATTAGAAGTAAAGACAGGAGATTTCAGTACTGTGTCTTATTTAGGTGGCCGGAATAACAGGCGGAAGGTTTTTGTAAAATATGGGAGAGTTAGAAAGGTATGTATGCGTTTATCTGTCCACACTGCCGAGCAAATGTATTACCAGACGTTCTCCACTGGTAGCATATAACCGCGCGCGCGTGCTCGTTTGCGTGTGCGCCGCAAAGCAGAACCGATGAACTCTGTACGGTACAAACAAAACACCGAAGTTGACGTAAAAAGTACGAGAGCACTGTATCAGATGTCAGGCGAGGTCATCGTCGGTTTGCTGACTCCGCGCATTCCACAGACGCACACTGCCACAAACATTTATCGTCTATTCAATTTTGTTAGTGTTATCGTTTGAAGTCGGTATAACTCTTGCCACTTATGAAAATAAGATGTTTGTTTAAAGAAAGGCATCTGTATCCGTTTGGAATTAACGGCTATTTAAATATCTGTATACAGTGGCGGATTATCCATGACGCTAGGGTATGCTGCAGCACCGGGCACTAGGGCCTCACGTCAGCTGTCAGAGGGGGCACCATCCAGCCTAAATCACAAAAACGTTTTAAGATAAAAATGTGAAAAAACAGTCGTCCTCATCCAAAAACATATAAAGATATGTGTACGGCGAACGTTTTTTAAACCCTTAATAGGCCTACGTAAAATGTTAACAAAACATTTGGTTCGTCGATCGCGTAACTTGAAAAAAATCGCAAAAGTCCAAGTGGAGTATCAAATTAAAGGAAATTATAATCAAAATACGAATTCGAAATTGTGTATGCTATTTATCAGTGTAAATAATGGATAAAAGGTTGAATTTTGAATCGGATGGGGGCACCAGTCTGATAGCAGCACAGGGCACCACGCGCTTCCAGTTCGTCCCGGTGTGTCTATATGTATGTGTATGCATTAGTATTTATGTATGCTTTTGCAGCTGTCTAGATCCTTCCCAGTGACAATTGCGATCTCGCTGGATCCATGGATCGGTTCGTGGTAAGCTGATAACTGACGTTGCAGGGTGTCATATTACTTAACAAGATAACGACTTGACTTTGTCAATCTTCGTTTGTCAATCGCTACGTTGACGACGAGGCCTTTCGGTGTCTTCAACGTTATCAACTCTTGTTCTGTAAATATTAATCCGCAGAGCACCGAAAAGCTCGTCGGTCTTGGAGACACCGTACAGTAAAGTCTCGCCTAGAACGATGATGTTGACAGTTTGCCAACAAATATTGACAGTGGCAAGATGGAGGGAGACTGCTAAAAACAAACACTGGATGTGACACAAAGTATGACTGTGTGCACCGGGACTTTGAATTTTCCCGGCGCGTGTAGAGTTGTTCAGGGCTACCAACACGGTTGGAACCAGTGCCTGCCAGTGCCATTGTCGAAGCGGCGCCGACCAGGTGGTCAGCTGTTCGCTGTGTTTTGGGATTTCAGAGTGGCTGTCTAGTTAGGTTAGCCAAAGGCTTTATTTTTGACAAACTGGGACAGGTTTGTCTTATGCAGGCAGGTACGACCTACACACCATTGTTTCCGTCTCATTTCTCAGCAAGCCTTCAACCAGGACATTCCCTTTGGTCTGACGGCCTAGGTTATGTGTGTCGGTATTCTTTTCATGCGTCTGTAGTTTCATCAAGACGTTCAGGTGTGTATAATTAACTAATTTTATCTCATTTTTATTTAATTATGGATTATGTGTATTACAATTGTGTAAGCGTGTGTGTGGCCCGGTTTATTCGTTACTGTAGAACCTTATACTGTGTAAAATTTTAATGTACAAGTTACTTCCTGTCTAAGGACGAAATTATTTCTTGTTAACTCTTATTTAGTTAAAACTTATTGAAATAAATTATTATTATTTTATGAAATTAAAAGATTTGAATTGAATTGAATTGAATACAATAAAAAAATTGTGCATTGTCACTAGGTTAATGTGAATAAGGTGTTAATAAGATTATTGTCAAAGTGATTGCGGTGGTTGTGTTCCGAGGCGAGAGAGTGTAATGTCTGGGTGTATTAACTGGCGGCTAATCCCCAAATAAAATGTTATAGGGTCCCTGCCTCAGCCAGGAAAAAAGGGGAAGATCGGTGGTCATGCGAACATCTGTGACCACCAACAGAGCGGTTCTACATTAAGGCGCTCCCCGAAGGCGTCAGACCAAGAAATGCGGAAGAACCAAAATACACCGAAAGATCCAGAAAGACCAAGAACGACTTCCAGAAGCATTCACCATAGTCCATGGACAATTTTTGAAACCTCTGCTCGTCCACAGTTCATCCTGTTTCAACTTGAGTTCGTCGCTACATACTTACAGGTGGGAGCGTTTCATTTATGCCTCTTCTGTCTACATCAACTCCATAGACTGGCTACCCTTGTTTTCTACATTAAATATCTGTCAACTCAATCCGTGTAACAAACTTATTAAGAACTAAAAATACCTGAAGGTCATAAGAACTGAAGTTTGTAAAAAAATGTAACTTGTTCCATTGTAACTTGTCTAACATACACCATGAGGGGGTGGTTAAACAGTTCTACTATGGTTGCTTTACTTAAACTATGTGGAGTCAGATTATCTTTATTACCATTATTTTTATTATAATCATTCTTGAAAGGTTATTAGTTTTTTAAATTAAGTGGTTGGATTAACTTTGGTATGGTCCGTCATTTCTACTGGATTAATGTTCGCGTCTTTCTCCCTCATGGGGTATGCTAGTCTGGAAATAAATATGTATATCTTTATGTCTATTTTCTAAATACTATAAATTAATGACTATATGTAAAGAACGATGTGAAACTGGAACATTGTGTCACCAACGTAAAATCTAATAAATCTTGTTATTATGTTAAAAATGTGTTGATTGCAAATCCTGTCACTCTGTTAAGCTCCAGTACACTTTTCGCTTCCTCTAGGTTCATTAACCTAGTCTTAAATATTACGTACGGTCCTGTGACCGCTACAACTGTCATGTGCACGTGTTAAATTATGAAGTTTTCATGTTATGAATAAGAAGAACGAATTGTAAAGAAATACTCGTTCTATTAAGCATTTACTATCGTCAAGTCAGTCCTAAACCAAGTACAGAGCGTCAGTTCTGTCAGCAGTCTACAGAGCACAGTTGTATTTTTGCATTAAAAATACATGCAAATCTTAAATTAACTATATTTTCACTCAGTGTGTAGGGAATACAAGTAATATGCGTCGTAATAGTATTAGACGCTGTTCGTTTAAGAATTATAAGCATAAATAGTTTTTACCTTAGACGCTTGTTTCCAGTAATTCAGTAAGTGTTGTTCATAAAATACATTTAATATGAACTTATTTTCAAATGTGTATCCCCTCTTTTACGTCAATGACCCTTTAATAAAAAGAAACATTTTAAATATATAGTATGTTAATAACGGAGGTTAAAAATTACCTGTGTACACAGACCTTTATGATTAATTTTAAAAAGTAGAAACAAAGAGTATTTTCTGTTATTTCACCACCATTTCAACAGCCATTAACTGCAGAATAATCAGTGTATTTATCATTAAAACAATATTATGGGATATCGCTGACATAACAACAATACAGGACAGTGGCGTGGAGTGTGTAGTCTATATAACACCTGTTGCCGGTTGTGGTAGGCCCAAAACAGCCTACAAATTAATTCGAATTTTTCCTAGCACCAGGTGTTCTTTTTAGAACTAAAATATTCTTTTTAGAGCTAAAATATCTTTTTAGAGCATTTTCTATCTTTCGCTGCCAGAAGAATAGGGTCCCGGTTCAACGGGATCTGACTCCATTATACTCTCACAAAATAAATGAGGACACAAATAATCGAATTAATAATAATAAAGAAAAACAGAGTACCACATGATTAACAGTAAAACATTGCCAATGTCTGAGCCGGCAACGGAAGACGGTGGAAGTGCCCGGCAGTTCGAAAGGAATGCTATGCTTTTCTTCAAGTTTTCCTACTAATATTGTTCGAATTTCAAATTATTCAGTAACTAAACTATTTATTCTGTGATATAATTAATATTATTTTCTTTCGTTTTCAGGAATTTTGCCGCCGGCAACAGCGGGTAAACGTCACGCCACGCTACTGAATAGGATAACAATAGTATGTGTTGTCTTATAACAGTGGAAAACGGTAGCATCTCCCGTGGCGACAAGCAATGCTTTATTTACTCCGATAGAACGGCTGAAATGCTAATAAGTGTAAATATAAATATAGAGAATACATCTTGACAGGCACACGTTATTGTTATTATTCTTGATATGTGGACATTCTACAGCGAGTTTAAAACGTGTCACGATTGTATTTCGAATACACGACTGCGAACTAATCAGGAAGTTTTGTTGGTCAGGTTAGGTTAGGTTATGCCGTACAACAGATACCACCACTCCACTCTGTATCTGTTCCCAGGCGAGAGCTACCCTCACTCAGTGACGTCCGAGAACTTCTCTCTCATTTCTTGGCGCCCTCGAAACCGTTCTTCTTTTCCGCTTTACAACTTTCACAAGTGTTCTTTTGAACATCTCTTCTTCACTGCTTATTTACCCACTTCCTTTATTCCTGTATATTCAACTGTACTGCTACCAATTTAATCACAATTTAATTCAGGGGAAAATGAAAACAAAACTACAGAACAAATTTTACGAAGACATGCAAGAACCTTTTGAGGTTAAACGCTAAAAATTCAAACACATTAAACAAAAATTCTTAACTAAACATAATTATATCACTACCGACTCGGAACACAAAGTTTTTATTGGTAAAAACGTAAAAGTTTTACCTCGATTGTTGTAATGTTTATTAGTTAGCTATTTATTAAATATTTAATGTTCTATTATTCTAATAAATGTATGATTTTAAATAAATCGATTTGTTTTGTTTTTATTTGAATTTGTTCTTTAATTACAGATTTTTATTTTTGTGTTTGTAAATAGAATCGAAGTAAAATCGATTATCCGTTAACTATATTGTATGCGAAACACTCAGTTACAATTCAAACAAACCTCTGAAGATACAGAATAATATCTGTGACATGTGCGTCAGGTGAAAACAAACCTACTTGCAGTGTATTTATTTGAAGATATTATATTATATTATATTACATAGGCCTGTATATAATTTGATGTACGTATATTATGTTTATAATTATAAATATTTACAATATACAACCTTACTTTAATTATACGTTTACGTAATAATAAATTAAATATCATATTGTAGGTGTGTGGCTGTGTGCTATTACGGACGACCTCCGTCCTCAACGTGGCTATGCTCTGTGTTTTGGTGACATCGTAGCGCAGAAGAAGACACACCACTTTCACATTCTATACAGAGATATTGTAATCATTTTTCATAAGGTCTTTTTGTTTTGCAATCCGGAAATGCAAATAAACGTTATCGATAGCAACGAACGTGTAGGCGGAACAAAATTACTCCGTGCGTAATTTTGCTGAACAAAGACGAAAGTAATTGTGTTTTTTTGATTAAACACACACACACACACACACACACACACACACACACACACACACACACACACACACACACACACACACACACACACACACACACACACACACACACACACACACACACACACACACACACACACACACACACACACACACACACACACACACACACACACACACACACACACACACACACACACACACACACACACACACACACACACACACACACACACACACACACACACACACACACACACACACACACACACAAATATGGATACAAAGCAAACAAGGCGGTTACTTTCTCTCGATAAGTATAGCGTAGGCTTCTATTGTAGAGGACGAATTTTACAATACGTTGTCTTCTCTTTCAGACGTCACTCTACGAAGACCTCCCGGATGGGAAAGTCGCCTACGGTGTCCGCCTTTCGGACGGATTTCTCCACTGTATGGATCCGTTTCTGACCAAACATTCCGCCCATCACACATATGTGAAACATGTTTGTTTTTCTGTTCTCTGATCACAGGTTTGCAAATAACTGGTATTTTCGGCGCGAATTTCAAACTTAATAAAAACGATAAAGCGACCGAAGTCATATGTTGGCCATTATAAGTACAGTATATGATTATTATTACGTTTTGGCCAGCTATGGACCACGTTATTTCAACTGTTTTCTTCCTTGTACTTTAACTATTGTCCAGTATTCCTGTATTAGATTTCGGCGCGCTTCCTTTCTTTCTTCAGTTCACGTTTTTCCTGTTCTCACCTTGGGCTTTTCCTGGTGACCTTCAAGTTTCTTCTTGAGAGAGTCACGATCCTGGATTCCCACGGCTTGCAAATCCGTCTCCACTTGGCCTCGGTGAATCAAGTTCCTTTGGTTTTCTTGCTTAGAAGGTAGGCGAAGATCCAATTGGGATGTTATGATGATGATGATTATTAATAGTAGATATTATTATTAATATTAGACTAATATTGATTACGGGTGATATACAACGCGCGATTTTTATTAACCAGCTATTAAGTCATGAATTTAATTCTCAATGATTTTTGGCACACAACTAAACACATGAATGTTACAAGCCAAGGATTACATTTTCGACTTTTATTACATTATCGTAAAACCGAATCTGATCAGTTGTCTTCTCTAATATGTTCTGCCGTATAATACACAACTGTTTGATTTTAACGAATAACGCAACAATAATTGAAATATAGTATTCTTTTGTTCAGTATCATCATACACCCGGGTGAGCGATCTTGGAAAGGTGGCGGAACTGCCGTTTTACTGAGTGTTGACAAGGGAAACGAGTGGGGTAGACAGACATCAAGACTGTTCGATAGAGAACACGCGTACTTGAAACGGGATCGCGCAGAGAACACAAGATGAAATGAAATCAGTAGACGGAGGGACACTGTCTTCAGACGGAAAACACCGGACAAAGAGAAGTCGAGGTAGATAGTAACAGGACAATGTGACGCTTCATAGACAAAGCGATTCACAAAAGAGTTATGACTCTGATCTGACAGTTGTTAACATTTCTGAATTGGAGAATTTCCAAAGAGAAAACATATAAAACAGCCCCGAATGTTTGTGGATGTTCTATGTTAAAGAGAACATAGGATAAGAATAGTTTGGTCTTAGTAGAGGAAGGGGAGACAAAAGTAGATCTTCGATTCATAAGGATGACTGGTGAAAGATATAGAGACATATGAAGAAGTCAAGTTTGTGTTTTATTGAAATGGGAAGAGCATTTGGCAGAGTTAATTGGAATAAATTGATCTTGGTTCTTAACTAAAATTATAATGGCAGAATGTTGATCAAACCATTTCGGTATATATGAGACAAAAAGCAGCTCGTATATGAGGCAAAAGTAAATTAAATCAATGACTGAAAAGTGGCTAGAGCAGAGTAGAGGCAGATAGAAAAACCAAAGCGATGTCGGGCACAAACGGAACCGACGATAAAGAAGAAGTGTTAGGTATTTCAGCATTATCGTAGATGTACATTTTGACGTAACAGCGGACGTCGATGGCCGGTATCGTCCGATTGACCGAGAACAACACTTTACGGCCGCGGCGTTGATCCGTTTAATGACCTATTGGATTACCTGTACTTTAATAGCGTTGTGCTTCGACTGTAGTTACAAATCATTGCGTGACCAGCCGTAACTTTAGATTATTAAGAACAAAACAAATTGATTTAAATTTCGCCGAGCTTACATTTAGTCAAAGGCACTGACCAATTTGAAGGAAATTAGAAGTTTTGGTGGGAATAAAACTTTTTATCTATCCATCCATTCAGCTATCTATCCATATATAAATCTCAATACGTTGTCTCCAATGTATTTCTAGATGGTTATTTCCTTGTCTCCTTGTCTAGAAGGCAGTGGCGGCTCGTGGTTCTGACAGTTGGGGGTTCAATGTCTGAAGGTTTCTACTAAGATAAGAACAATTATCCACACAAACACGGGGCGGGTCGTAACATGAAGACATAACTATTGACAACTGTAGTAGGTAAAATATTAAGTTGTGTTTATGCTATCTGTAAATTATTCTAAAATTATGTAGTTAAAATAAAAGGACAGTTAAATATTTCTGTTTAATGTTTAAAACGGGAAGCGGCCTACCAAGTTCCTTAATTTTGCATTTATCTTGAGAGAGAGAGAGAGAGAGAGAGAGAGAGAGAGAGAGAGAGAGAGAGAGAGAGAGAGAGAGAGAGAAGAAAAATTTGTTTTTAAAATAGATTGAACACTATTTATTTTACTAAATCAATGAACTGAACACAAAAATAAGAAATACCTGAACACTTAACACACAAAAATACCAACAAACATTTTGAAGTTTATACAGGCTTCGATCGGCTTAACGTTAATATAATTATATTAAACACACATTATTTTCGGAATACAATTACTTCACTGTTTTATTTGATTTAAAACTTTACTGCACACATTTTCATTGCATTCTAAATGAAATAGAGAAATCTGACAAACTGAAGGTAAACTGATGGATCATATGATAAAAATCATAATAATGGTGAATGGCGGTATTATGAAAATGTTAAAATTCGCGGTCAGTGCGGTTCGGCCCTCGTCGGAACTAATCGTCTCTGTCGCTAACACTCGGGATTAGCGACTGTTGAATGTAATTTTACGTATACTGAGTTCCCCCTCCAAAGCTGTCTACACAGTCCAGGAGAGCTGTTTTGGACCTCCAGCAATAGTAGCGAACAATTCGCCTATTACGCGAATCCATTACTGTTTCATCAACAAGATTAATCTCGCATATCTTGTTATTTAAATATGAAACCATTTTCTTAAAAAAGCTTTAAAAATATTTAAATTATTTAGGGGGATTCACTGAACCATTGAACCTTATGGACGAGCCGCCACTGCTAGAAGGTTATTTCTAGTTACCACCTCTTCCTTATTTGTTCCATAAATGTGTTTGCATTTCCTTCTGCTCTGCTCTTTCCTCGAAATACTCTATGATTCTATGAATGTTTTCCCATCGCTCGTCTCCCATTCGCATGATATGTCCATACCGTATTAATGACACTCTTCTATTCTTTCTATTACAATACGTCTCCATTTCCATCTTCGTTCTCATGTACGTTCCAGACTCGAGACTATATGTAGACAGTCCATCTCAGTTGTCTGGATTTTAGATTTACCTCTAGTGGTTAACTGCCAACATCATACTGGCGAAGATAATAATTCACTTCTTATCTACAAAGCCAAAATATACGGAGTTCCGCTTAGAATGCTTACAATTGAATAAGAAACGCTAAATAGCACAATATATAACGCATTCTAAGTAATATCAACGGAATATAACAGACAATATTAAGGAAACTAACACGCAAATCCAACTCATTAACACTATGTAACGTACTAAGACTTCTAAAGATCTTTACAGACGTATTAAGGGAGAAGTACTAACAGTGATGTATCTAGAGAGTGATTTTTGGAAAGGAACTGGTGAATAGGAAACTAAGAATTATGAAAAGGCACACTCTTCTATAAAAGTCTGCAACAAAAGTTCTATGCTGAACTTAAACTGCATTTCTGAATATTTGAAAAAACGTTTAGGTAATACGCTTGTCATAAAAAAACATTATCTCATTAAGTTTAATTTCTCTCGCAAATTAAGGAGAGAAGAAGATGAAGCTGAGGAAAAGAAAAGTAGCTAAAAGAAGAATGTTTTGCTGGAGATGATCTAGAGAGCAAGAGCTCATGGAAAGGTACATGGAGAATGGAGATACTTGAAGGAAAAGACGACAAAGTGATACGTAAAGGAGACGGAGTAAAGTAATAGAAAGAGTATTCAGAGGACTTAATTTTCAAGAGAGAACTCAAAAGCCTTAGAAATAGAATTAAGCAGAGAGAATTGGAAGGGTTCGTCAACAGTACAGTCTGACATAAAACAAGCAGTCAAGGAAAGGAAAGAAGAAATTAACGATGGTGAGTGATGTGAAGAATGGAGGTTATAAGAGAGTTGAAAACCAGATCTGGGACAGGAGTAACTGAAGACAACTGTGATGTATAGGACTGTTGTCCGCAGACCACCATATGGCGATTAGAATAGTGGACATTGTAAATTTATGAATTTGTAAGAAATTATCCCCTATTATCTTTCCTCTACGATGATCTGTTCCGACAACATGCTTCAGATAATACTAGAGGGTAAGGCTGGTGGGCGATGGAGTGTAGATAAGAAAAACTTGTGGATGAGAAGTTAAAGCAGCAGACCTTCCATCAGGGGAGGAGAGGACAAAAAACAGTTTACTATAACATTCAACATCATTAGAGAAGGCACCTATAAGCGCGAAACTGGATTCAACTTTCGGTAGATGACAGTCCTTCTATAACACGTAATATTAAATATTAATAAGTTCAATATTAAGTATTGATATTTGGAAGTCCATTAATAAGTCTGTTTATGATATGTACGTATAAGGTATAAGAAACTGATGTAAAAATGATGTGTTTTAATGACAAAATGAGTCCGTAGTGACAACACAAAACCGTCCACGAGAAGTTCATTGAATAGTCAGACTGTCGTTAGTCACGGACACAAATTAATGTCACAGAAAAATTTCACGTCCAATTTATTTGACAAACACTGAATGAGACGAGTTTTGGGTCTCTAAATGACCGTAAAATTAAAATCACATTGGACACTTCAATAATAAAAAAAATCCGTAATTTTTTCACTTTCTTCAATAGCTATTCGCTGTCACAGGAGAAGATTGTTTTCTTTTCATTTGAACAAATTGTTCAATTAATTCTTCTGTAGCTACGGTTTTTGACAAAAATTGTTAACCAAGGAATTCAATCTACTTCCGACCAGATTCAATTTCTTTCGACCAAAAATACTTCTGTTACTTTCATGCTTAAAAAAACAACGTTTAGTGGAACAGCCTGGCTCTGTAACAACTTTACAACGAGCGAAATCACTTTTTACTGATTTTGATAAGCCTCTGGAAGTCGTAATTGAAGCGAGACTTCCGCGATGGTGCCGCATTGTTGCTTCCTGAAGCTCAAGATGGTTCGCGCAACGGCAGCAAGGAACAATGTTTTTGGCGAATTGAGGCGTGTGACTTGTTTCTGGCCTTATAATTCGGATTGATCATTTAGAAAAAAAAATACTTACCAAGAACTTACCCGTTTTGGGAGGATTTCACCGCTGGTTACAAAAAAAAAAAAGAAAACGAAGAAAATTGTTATTATTCTTTGTTTCTGATACTCAATCATCTTTCTGTTGGCATATTTTGACGATATGTATTTGTGTTGGTAGATAGATGTTATAAACGTTTGTTTACACCTGAGGGCAACCTCAGGTTTTGAGAAGTCGAAACGTTGTGTTTAGAATTGTTTCTAAAACGATGGATAATGTTCGAAATATTATCATACGTTTAGGTTAAGTCGCCAGGTGGGGCTACGACTGTGGCAGTTGTGAGTGACAACTCTACCGCTGCCTCCGAAACGTACACCCTGGCCCTCGCTGCCTTACGGATTTCCAGCGGTTCAGGACTGTGGTAGGGCCTGTTGTGTGATGTCTGGCGCTGCTGGGGCATTCACCCGGTTCCAGTTCAGGGGAATTGGCCCCCCTCCTCATCTTCTTGCGTAAGTGACGAAACGCACCTTCGCAAGGTTCCCGCTGGGCAACGTTTTGTCTTGTATCGACAGTTATGTTTTTCTGTGCTATAACTACGAAGTGCGTTAGTCTTCTTTTGCAAGAGGAGGCTCGCATCCCGGTCGCTGACGCAGCGTGTATGGAAAGCGGAGACTTGCTGCTCTTCGCTGGGAAGCTTATATAGTTTGCGGCTGGATTCGTTAGGGCCCGGGAATTAATCTGATCTTCAGAGTTGGCGTGAGCTAGACTCTCAATGTATAACAGTGACAGCCACCACCGCCTACCTTAACTGTCCTCAGTACCGTTTATTCTGAACTATTTACGACTCCTATTTCGAGCTAGTTGTCATGGTGCTCAATATGTTGCTCTATAAATTTGATCAGAGGCTCTCGCGACCGCCGTTAACATGGTTAGAATTAGTGATAGCCGATCTGTTAGGCCGTGGTCTAAAGATGTTAGTTGCAACGTTTCGGCTCCACAGTCGTAGGTCATCTTCAGCGCAAAAAATTGTTTGGCAACTGTTCGCCAAATAACCCCAGTACTGAGGTAGACTATGTTGCTCGATGTTTGCCAGTTGTTTGTAGTAAATTCCTCTTTAATTCTGCCACATCGTGTACACATAAAGGCTGCGTCAACATTACAGTCGTGTAGACATTAATTTGTCGTCTCCGCTTCTTCAATGCGTTTCGTGTATGTTTTGTAGGAACCGTGTCTCTAGAGAGACTTGAAAAGAAAGTGTTATTTTTTCTGTTTGCATTCAACACCATTTTTTAAAATACGGTATTTACTTCTTGATCCCTTGACTTTTTGTTTCTTTGCAGTTCCGTTCTACAATGGGTCCGATTTTCAGCTGCACAGTTAACTCATCCCTGCCCTGTTCGTAAACATACCTTCTCTTCTCCGCTACATGGGTGTATTTACGCGGGGGGAGAACTGGAAAGGCCCCCCCCCCACAGAGGGACGAGGAAAGTAGAAAAATTTTGTTAATCTCTTAATTTTTAGAATGTTTTATTATTTTTTCAGCTGTGTACGCTAACATAGCAGTAACTCTTTAATTTAATATACAAACACTTGGTAAGTTCTACACATGATTTTTTTCCTGGCAGTTGTTTCACCAGTTACGGCAGCTTCAGAGGTTGGATTACAAGAGTTGAAATCAGGAAAATAAAACCATCTGATGAACTTACCAAGTGTTTGTTTATTAAATTCAAGTAATAGTAAAATATTCTACCAAGTGCCGAGCGAACATTAGATCATTGTAATAGCAGTAACTCTTTTTTAAATATACAAACAGGTACTACACAGCATTAGCTTATACATTTGAAATATGAAATATATGAAGATGAATAATAAGTATATTCATCTAATAATAAGTAGACCTACATGTTATTCATTGAATAATAAGCCAATAAGTGTACTGAAAAAAATATTTCAATAACGCGTATTTTTATTGTGTTATTTCCGTTTACTTTAAATAAGACTGATTTCAGGATTTATCACGCGTTTTTCAACCACTTTAGAGATAGTAATGTTGATAAGCCTTAAATTGTTTTTTCTATTGTATGAAGCCGACTCTACCCCGGACGCCCGCCAAGACCAAATACTAGTAATATAACAGTTATAGAGTTACTATCAAACAATAAACACTAAAAATTCGAAACATTCGATTTTACTTCATTTTATTTTGACAGCCTGCTGGATTTTCATAATTTAAAAAATTGGATGTCTTTTGTCCCTGGGGTTCATTAAAAATTATCTTTAATTTTATATACACCACATGAATACTTGCAATTTTATCAAAGTTCACATCCAAAATATTTTGAAATTTTAGGAAGTGAACACTATATTCAGACTGTTGTTAAAATTCCCTTTAATCTGATACCCCAAATGGACTTCCGCAATTTTTTTACAATCTTTCCCCCCCACATTTTGTTGGTCTACCCCCTATTTTTGGAGAGATCAATCTCAAAAATAGTAAGATTCTGTAGGGTAAAAGTATGGACACGCATGCCAAGTTTTACGAAAATCGGTTGATGCGTTCAAAAGTTACCGTGAAACATACGCCATTGCTCCGCTAAGAGGTCTATGAGCGAAATTTCCTCTCTGACTTGAACAGCAAATGTGGAAGCAACTTTTACCATAATTGTGCATTGCGCTGTCTCCATTTCTGCATTATGTTGCTACATATATATATATATATATATATATATAGTAACGTCTCGCGGTCCGAACCTCTCAGAGAGTCTTTAAATAGTACCTTCCTTAATGGAATCTATGTTTTATTTGGCCCACGTTGTTAGCGTTATCTTGTAACGTCTCATGGTCAAAGTCTCGGAGTCTATTTATTCTCCTCGAGAATCCCGCTTTCATGAGAGTCACTGTTAATCCTTTATTGATTGTATTTGCAAATGTTCAGTTTCGGTTATAATTTATGTTTACAGAAATTAAAAAAAAAAACTGAAATCGAGTGTGTGTGATTTGGGAGAATTCAATGAAGTTGTTTGACCGTAGTCAGGAGAGAGAGGGCCAAGGGTATTATCCCCGGAGTATACAATTACTTAATTTAAATTTTCGCCGCTCATGAGACCAGCTGATTTTGACGTCTGCAACCCAATTTGAGGTTAAAATAACATCAATTGTCGGTAATATTTTTCCGGCTGTTCGTCCTCTTCTTTGTCTCCTGAAACTCTGTAACAACTACCCTCTACGAGAAATAATACACATTTTATTATCTATAACAAAGTATTCAGGGTATTTATTTATTAAATACACAGATTTTTATCTTCTCCCAATACAAAAGTTATAATCGATTCTCCCTGTCAACACAACATTGGTTCGATCTTATTTGGTAAACATAGAAATTATAACAAAATATTTTTTATCCTTGATAGAATATTAAAGCAATAAAGAATTAATTTATTAATTTCCCAGGGTTAATGGTAAGTTCTTTGTGTTATGAGACGGTCAGAAATGAATAATAAAATACTAAGCTTTACAAAGAAAAATAGATTATATTTGTTTTTTCTTTAGTATGTAGTTCCGGGTTTATCCGCTAGAGTACAGGTTATGTTCTTTAGTACAAACACGAAATTATTTAGTGGATTCTGAAAATGCACAAAGATCCGTCATGAAGGTTTTTTGGTTAACAAAAATTAATAAAGTTTGTTTCACCTCTTTTCTTGAAGTGTTTACTGGTATGGTGCTGTTTCTAGTGTTGAAGTTATAGTTGATTTGTAATTTAGTTAATTTTTCTAAGATACGGTCTCACCAAAAATCTCGAAGTGCAGTAAAACTAGGCCTGAACTGGTAGTTGGATTATTTTAAAGTTTCATCGAATAAAGGACTTGAATGTTGATACTTGAAGGAGTTCTAACATAAGGTGGTCATCACTAGTTAATATTTATTAAATTTCGCACTATTTCCAAAAGTATTCATTAGTTTTTCAAATTTAAATAGGCATTACCCTTTTTTTCAAACGTTCTTTTTCCCAATCGTTTTAACAATTAACAATTATCTTGTTAGTTGGTTACTGTTAGTAACCAAGAATTTTCATATGATTTTTATTGGTGATTCTATATAATTTTGAGTATATAGGCTGTTTTTAATTATTATAAATTTATTTCTTATTTATAGAAAAATAATCCTTTTAACTTTTGTTTATAATCCAATTTAATTTATATAGTGTTTTTCTTTCTATTTTCTTTTAAACTTATACATAGGTCTTTAATATTTTGATTTCCTTCAATTGTATTTATTTATTATTTATTATTTGCTTATAGTATCCTTACACTAAACTATTTTCCTCAGCCATTTTGCTCATACATTATTATTTTATATTATTATTATTTTATATCTAACCCTGGGTTATTTTATATTTAAACACAATTATTATATTAAACATAAAATTATCTCTAAGTACAAAATCTTTGTGGCCTACACCATCCAAATTATACAAAATACCAACAAAATACAGAATTTGTCAGTAGCAATATAGTCTATTGCTACAATTAATTGTTTCTCCACCTACAGCATAAGTCTGTGAGATGCTCCTTTTAAACCACTTACTTTCTCACTGTGTACACTATATCTCACTTTGTACCCTGTATGTCACTTAGTTATAGTTTATAGTGTTTTGTAATACAAAGTAATCTATAGCTAGGTATATTATACCCATTTCTGACCTTTATAGTGGGGTGATTACGTTATCATTTTTGGGCATGGGTTATGTAACGTTACAATATATATATATTCAATCACTTTCTGCTACAGTCCGTTTCTTGATGTATATAATACATTTAATATTTATAAATAAATTTACTTCAAGATATACCTTTTTTTCCTTATTAGGAACATGTTTCGGGTACTATCTTGTACCCATCCTCAGCCTTCCGGTTTTTTTGTCTGGTGAAGTACATATGTGTTGTTGGTTGACTATTATTATTGTGGCTTCCTGTTGGCTTCTGGTATTTCAAATTGGCTTTATTGTGTGTGATTGTGGTGTATGTGTTAGTTTTTTGTGTATTTTCAATGTTGAGTGCTTTGAATATTGTGTCATGTTTTGTATTGATTTGTATTTGTTCAGGTATTAGTTTGTTTTCTGTTTTATGTTTGTATATTTGTAAATTTCCCCAAATGTTCATTATGGTGCCTTTGTGTGGTATATGTTTTATTAGTGTTACATTGGTTATGTCTGGGAATTCATGTCCTGTTACAACACATGCAATAAACACAGGACATGAATTCCCATACATAACAATGTAACATTAATAAAACATATACCACACAAAGGCACCATAATGAACATTTGGGAAAATTTACAAATATACAAACATAAAACACAAAACAAACTAATACCTGAACAAATACAAATCAATACAAAACATGACACAATATTCAAAGCACTCAACATTGAAAATACACAAAAAACTAACACATACACCACAATCACACACAATAAAACCAATTTGAAATACCAGAAGCCAACAGGAAGCCACAATAATAATAGTCAACCAACAACACATACGTACTTCACCAGACAAAAAAACCGGAAGGCTGAGGATGGGTACAAGATAGTACCCGGAACATGTTCCTAATAAGGAAAAAAAGGTATATCTTTAAGTAAATTTATTTATAAATATTAAATGTGTTATTAAATGTTATTAATATTAATATATATAATATTAAATATTATATATATTACAACGATACACGTTATTAAATGTGTGTCGGGCACACGCTCATGTGCGATAAAATTATACAACGGTAAATAACATTTCTAACAACGTGTACGTGTATAATTAGGGGTTCAGGTGTAATTATAATAATGGTAGCCTTTTTAGGAAATTCAAAATGTTCCCATTTATTAATTTAAACAAACATATCAAGAAATAATACTATACAAATAATGATTGCTTCGTCATACGATATTCATTATACATGGTTTCAAAGTTTCTTAGTTTGCTGTAATCTTACCACCAACATAAAGCTTATATCATAGACATAATATTATTAATTTTAAATAAAAAATATTTCTTCATTATGTTATTCTGTCTGGACTACTCAGTCTGAATGTGTGCTTTCAATATAAACATATTTAACTAAGTTAACTATTTGTTCATTATTTGAACAAATCTAATTGATTCTTTCACATGTATATTAAAATATTTTCAATCATTATCAATTCAAGACTTATGCTTTCATAATTTCTCTACAATTTTAAATTTAAATATTTTTTATAAATTATTACTGCAAAAATTATGCTTTCTTAATTTCTCTACAATTTTAAATTTAAATATTTTTTATCAATTATTACTGCAAAAATTATGCTATAATTTTTATACAAGACATTTACATCTATAAGTTATAAATTACACTTTTTGAAATTATTGTCTTTCTTTTGACAATGTTTATCAATCTTTGATTAAGTCTTTTGTTATGAGGAATACATGGCTTTCTTTCACCTTAATTGTAGCGGTTCCTCAGCATACCCTATCCTGGTCCTGAGTCCCTGATGTTGTGACTCATGCGTAGTCTTGAAGTCCTGGATCCTTTCCTCGTCCTCCGGATCCTCTCGGAAGTCCGATGACTCGTCCTTTACGTCTGGAAATGATGCCATGTAGTGCTCTCGTCCTCGGTCTGGAGTAATGCTCTTAGATGTAGATCACTTGTAGACCTCTGACGATTTGTTTGTTACGTAACTTTTTAATTACTGTTTTCAATTATTATGTTAAATCGAAATATTTATCGTATTACTTTACAAGTTATGATTAACAAAAAGTCTTATTGGTGTTAGACATATCATCTAACTCTGTCCGAAGTAATTAAAATTTCGCGTCGCGAACGGACATAGCGTTCCGCCACGAATGAACACTGTTAGAAGAGAGAGATTAGCTCTCCTGGGCTTCTATTTATATTCACCAAGAAAACTGCAGCTGTCGATTCAGGAATTAGCCTGTCGACAGTTGAACCATGGCGTGATAGCCCCCACTCTCGTCCTATTCCACATAATTGCACTTTTTCGCCAATCGCACTGTTTAACGCAGATTTCACGGCAATAAAATATTGTCTAATTTAATGACCTATGTGATGTGCAATTATCATGATGCTCGCACCACTAGTGGAATTATAACGCTTTAAAAATCGCACTGGATTCGCACTGATTGTCCGAATTACATAAAATTCGCACTGCATTTGTGTCTGATTTTTACACATTTTTTGAAGTTTTTACCTTCTCGCTAACATTAATGGTTTGCTTAATATTAAATATATTCTTCATTTAGCATTGACTTTGGGGTGAGATTGCAAACTTTCAGGAACAAACAGGCTTCACGCACACACACTATTTACTTGTATTACACGATAATCGCGTGATCCTGCGTGTTGACTCCTGTTTGCAAGCCAGCTTCCAATTTCACACCTGCTCGTCTATTATATATTATTAAAATTAAATTAAATATTTATTTTATATTATATATGCGCATTACAGCCTATGCTTATATTGTCGCAATATATTGCAATGAAACACAGGATCCTGATAAGCAGTGCAGGCTTGTGTAATACACACACGATAAACATTCAGGTCTAAGTTGGTAGTTTGTTAGATTTGGTTTTTTTTTGTATAAGTTTGTATTTTAGAAAGGATAAGGAATTAGGCTTAGTCAAACTGTGTATTATTTTATGTGTTATTTATTCATGTACTACGTCTGTGGAAATGTGCGTGCGTGTGCGAGTGATAAACGTTTCTCCGGCTGTGCGTGATATAATTATCGTATCGCTGTGACACTTGAACTGAACATAAACTACTGTATTAGCTACAGTTCCTGCATATTTCCTATCTGTTAAATGACGTTAAAATATGATTTCATTAAAATATAAAGTTGCTGTAAAACGCATTTCTGCGTGGGATTAAGGTATTCAGAGATTACCATCTATGCATGCTCTTGCAAAGTCGATGCACTTTACGCCATGAAAAATTGGCGAGTCACGTTCAAAGTAACCATGTGACTTCCTTCCACCAATAAAATGCTGGAAAGCAGTCGGAATTTTCTTAAGCCTGTTGCTACACAGTTAGTTCTTCTCATCCAGCTATCACGATCGGGTCGTGCAATTCTTGTGCAAGATTTTCCGCTTGCAAGAATTTGTTAAGTCTTTTCGGCGGTAGTAACGAGTGTGAAGACTCAGAACTGTTCGGGTATTACACCTCTACACCCAGTGTTGTTATTAAAACATAGCGTGCATAAATACGTCAGTTCTTCTCTTCTAGCTATCACGATCGGAGCGTGCAATTCTTGTGCAAGATTTTCCGCTTGCAAGAATTTGTTAAGTCTTTTCGGCGGTAGTAACGAGTGAGAAGGGTCAGAACTGTTGGTGTAATACATCGCTACACACAGTATTGTTATTAGAATATTGCGTGTGTAAATAAGTGAACTTGAACTGTGCTATTGTGTGAGGTATTCTGCAGTACCAGTACTATTTCATAATTACTTAGTAATAAAATTTTGTCATCATTAGTTTCCGCGTGAGTGGAAGATTTCCGCATAGGGAGGTCTGCTGATCGCGGTAGACCCAGTGGTACGCGTGAACACTTGAAGAGTCCGGATTGGTATAAGCCTAATATACCGTTTCTAAGTAAACTCACTGTGACCTGAGATACTTATAAATTATAAATTCTGTATGAAGTTTAACCAGTAGTATTCCATAGAACCGTTGTTTGTGTGCGAAGCGTCTGTGTCAGCGTTGGAACTCCAGGACACCAGCCCAGCTGGAAGTGCCACCAAGGTGAACCATCTGTCATCGTACGCCACGCCTGACGATTCCCCGACACAGCAAAGCCCCCCCTTTTCCATCAACATCGCCGAAGGAATCATCATCATCACATATGTAATGTACCACATCACGTATATGAACAATAATTAACACTTTAAAAGACTATATCTGAAACACTACCATTATTATGCTTGTCAAATATATCATATAAACAATTACATATGTCTTGTGTGCAATAAATAATCTTAAACCCTCCAATGTAGACTTTTGCATTAAGATACACATACTACCATATCCTATGCGCCAATAGTTAAGTTATTTGTGTTGTCGCAATATATATATATATATATATATATATATTATAATATAAAATTATAGATTGATTCTTACAAGATATCTTTATATTTTGATGTGTTCGTGTGAGTGTAGACACGCACTGGTATCTACGATAATGTTGTTTATTAAAAGATGTAATCGTAATTGTTAAGGTTATTGGTGTTATTGTATTGTTTTTAATGGGTACGTAATAATAGTCCACTTCTTTTATTTTAAAATGGTTCGCGCACTCTGTTGTACCTCTCTCACTTACCACACGTGAATACTTCAATCCTGTTCTGCGACGTTTCTTCTGAAATACATGCACTTCAAATACAAGTAAATATTCAGATCGAATATTTAATATATTATCACACACAAAAATAAATGAAGCAATATCTGATGAATATTCTGAATTATGTTAAATCTTTTTAAATTCTTCCGCCACCTGTGTCAGAACTGATTAAAAAATAAATGAACTTATTTTTAATAGAAATGATACTCCTTTTACTGGTAATAAAAGTGGAGGTTTATTAACAATTTAATAAATAATAAAATACTTGACAATTAATAATCAAAAACTAACAACCTTTCAATTACTGATTACAATAAAAAAAATTCAAATAAGACTCTGTCCAATTCTCAAGGCTGGTAGACCTGTTATTGGTACAATAATTTAACTTCAATAGGTTATGTTATTTTGTTTCAGTGAATTACCATATTTCGTTAGGTTCTTTTAGGTAACATGATACCAGGCACAAGATGTAATACAAATAACGATATAAAATTAACAATAATGAATAATAAGCGAATAAATATAAAAATCAAAAATTGATACCATATGTCTGGTATTTATGGAACTATCGTACGCGGGAATGCGCACGCTTCTTATTATACTAGGTTGCAATTGTCAAGCTGTATGACTTGTACAGTAGTTAAAAATGTATTACTTTCGTTTAATAATTCGTTTTAAAAATCATCTATTCACAAGAGAAAAATTTCTCAAAAAACTCTTGTTAGTAATTCTATCTGATTTGGATGTTACTTGAGAACAGATCGGTAATATTGAAATTATCAAGTTACCGTAACGATTCTGAGGTTAGTTATAACCGGTATTGTTACAATGGATAAGTATTTCTTAACAGTTATTATTTCTTAAACTATACATATAAACATATCATTCGTAATACTTTAATATACTATTATCAGAATTACATTTATTTTTACTGTATGAAAATTAATAAAGTATATTTCAAAACATCGAAAAAATGAAGAAAAATAAGTTTAGTCAAATGAGTGACTAAATATTCTTGTATTAATTAATAATTATTTCAAACATGATATTTTAAATTATTATAAATAATTAAAATATTTTTATAATATTTTAATAATTGTGAATTAAATTTTTCTTTAATTCTGATAATTTAATTATTGTTTTCGATACTCTGCATTATCTGACTTGCGTAGTATCGAAAGTTAGTCATTTACGAAATTATTATTTTCGTTCAATATTGTTTAAATAAAATTGTACTCCCTGTTTCTTATTTAACACATCACTCGCAAGTATGGTCGACATTATACACTGACCTTACTTGTTTTAATTAAATAACTCCGCACTTTTCACTCGTATATATAGATGTTGTGTTAAGGTTATGTTATTTTGGTTACTTAATAAATATGTCGCGCACGAAATTCAAATATAAACTCCTTCATGTCCGTCGAGTTGCGTGACCTCTTCGTTGAAAAGCTAGACGTGAACTGTAATGTTTCCTGAAAGCGTCTCTCGGTCGTCTGCCGAAAGTCATTCATTCTATTGGCTGGAAACATTGTACTCTCTGACCCAAACGCCTTTGTTTTATTAAAATATTTAATTTTTTGACAAAATCGAGTTTGGTGTTGAGGCTTTTTGACGTCAGCACTGGTACAAAAATTTAACTGAAAAGTTTAAAATTACTATAACTTTCTTAATTTACGTCCTATCATTAAATGGTTGATGTCAGTGAATTGCGGACATTCTGCTTGTTAATTTAAGCCCAAAAATGCTTATTTTCCGTTCATCACTACTATCACAATAACGATTTTATTTATTATGTCTGGTGTATCTTATTTTTATAAGTCCGTTACACCAGATTTTACTTAATTATAATAAAACACTTCTTAAATAAACACTTTGAGTCTATATCTCAATTGGTTTGATTTACAATTTGGGAATAATTGTTCCCTACACAAATCTCGTTATGGCGTCATTAAGCGTCCATGTTTGATTTTCCATAAATGTGCTTAAAACTAACTTTCCTTAACTAAAACAGTAATATTACAATCTAATAATATTAGTAAAGTTTATTTAGACAATTTTACATTATAATATTTATATATGACTGTGGTTAATTTAATATTTACATAGTTTCAGTCCTCTTCTATCTCTCTTATACAATTTTTCACCTTACTTTTGGTCTTCTCTATATAAATCATATCATGTAATGATTATAATTAGTGTACACACATAGTACCTAATTTATTATATATAATGGTTATCTTTTAATTAGTTCAGAACCCTTCAATCTTTCAGTAATGGCCCTGTTTATGTTGTGTCCCATCATAGTAGTCATTTATTTTTTGTTAATACAACAACTAAATTGTTATTGTTCTACTTGGTTTGGATTTCCAAAGTAGCATTAGATATTATTCTAACTTTTGGTAATGTTTTCATTTACTTTTACACAAGTTTATATGTTATATTTCTCATAAATAACTTGCTTGTCATTGTTTGTTTACATTTGGTTTTCTTCATAATAGTCATTTGGTTTTTAATTGTTTGTATATAAAATGACTGTTTTTATGGTCATTATCTGTTCTCAAAGTAGCATTGGGATTTCCTCTTACTACTGGTAACAATTGTAATAATCTGTGTTCAATACTTGATACAGTATTTTTCTTAACTAATTAGCTATACAATGGTTCAGCTTACTTCTGGTCATATGTACATAGTTAGTTAGTTTACAATAATTTAGTTATAATATTGTTCTTATTATGTTCAGAATCTGTTCTCAATGTATTATCAGATATTTATCTCACTACTGGTAATACTCTTATAAACATTGATTTTAGTTTTGATACTGTACTTTGCCTAACTAAATTGGCATACTTTTTCATCTCTGTTATTCTCTGTGGTTTGCAATATAATACATTGTCTCTTAATATTTATTATTACTACTTATAATAAATTCTCGTTTGATAACATAGTTGATGATCATATATTTATACTAATATGTATCATTTTCTGTTGTAATAGGTATCTTCTCTGTGGGTTGTGTAACAATGTACCATCTGTTTTAGTGCAGTATTTTTCTACTACTAAACTGACTTCACTACGGTATCTTAATATAATACTTTAACTATTTTGTTACACATGTTTATACAACTCCTTCTTAAACACTAACACAAATCTTTTTTGTATTATTTACAATATTTTTCTGGTCAATGGTGGAACTTAATTCCTGTCATTGTTTGATACATAACAAATGTCTTTTATTTGTTGTTAGTTCTCTATGAACAATAACATAATTGTTCTATTTTGTTCTATTCTGGTGGTCTTATGATTATGTGTATTGATCACAACTTTATTAAATCAGTCACACTCATTGTCTGTGTTTATTTGACTATTTTAATTTTTGTTGTTTCATCATGAAATTAACATATTTTCCCACACTGTAAACTTCATCACTGTAATTGTTTGTGTGGTTTATTCAGTTGAAATTAGTTAATTATTCACAGGTTTCACATTTGTATTAAGTACACACTGTAATTGTTTGTGGTTCCTTAAATGTTTCACACTGGTTTTCTTTTCACATTTATAATCATCATTTCTTTTGTCACTTACATTGTTTTTAGTACATGTAGTTTATGTTGAGTCCTTATATCTTCTGTCCATCTTCTTTCTTCTTCTTGGTGCTCTTCCTGGTCCTTCTTCTTTCTTCTTTTTCTTATATTTTCATTGTAGTTGCTATTTTTATTTACCTCCATTGTTGTTGGAGCTTGTTGGTCCTTGTTTCGTTGATTCCCCTCACTGTTGGATCCTATTGGGTCTAGTTACTGATATTTTGTTTTGGCTCGTGGCATTTTCTTTCTTCATTTTGTATTTAATGTTGATATATTAGTATTCTCTTCTTCATCGTTGGATTTTTTATTAATATATTTGTAGATACACACTTATATACACTTAGGTTTATTTATCTAGACATACTTCCATGTTTTTTCTCATACTTGACGTTACATTAGTTTATATTATGTAACTACCATATTTCTGGTACTGTTACATATGCCTTCCTATAAGAATTGATTAATTCTGAATTATTATAATATATCTTTCATTGAAGAATTTATCAATTGTTGTACATTCCATGTTGACTTACATGTTTTTTCCATATATCCCTTCACTTTCTTCTATTTGAATCGTATTTATATCTTCTCTATGTAATAATCTCCCTTGTTTATTTAGTTCCCTAATTCCCTAACATAAGTTTAGCTGGGGCAGTTTAGAGCGGCTCACTTTGGCTATTCAACTCTACTGGCCATACTAACTTCAATAAATATGGAGGCAAATCATCTCCTTCAATAATAATAAATGATTGCTGGCATTACTCTTCAGTCTATTCATCTCAAATCATCAAAATAATAATAGTGGTCGTTCTTCCGACAAATAATAAATATCCTTGGGATTAATTCACGCATCTGCGGTTTTTATACATTGTTATTCTCTCTTTTCTTGATTCAACTTAACTATATTCTTCACATATTATAGGGATAGTTTGTTTTACACTTCCTCACTGGTATACTCTCATGATTATCTTCGTTAGTATATTATTTTTCATTCTTCATTATCATTGATTAATCTCTTCATTTTGTTGTCACTTTGAATGTCGTCTCGTCATATTCTTCATCTCAGGTTTCATTCTTCTAGATATAATTCATAAGTACATTTGTTTTTCTTCTTCTTCGTGGTTTTCATTTGGTATTTATATTCCATGTGGTATTGGCTTTTTCTCTAGTAACATACACTATAAACAATGTGGTTGTGTGTGGTGGTTTGTCTACATTAATACATTTCTTTGGTTTCATTTTTCCAACTTCTCATTTGCTCCTTCTCCTTTCTTCAATAGTACGGGTGAGGTGTTCTATTTACTTGTTGACTAGGCTCTTGGAAATAATTTGTGCCAAAGATGTTGTTTGTCGGCCTCGTATATTCTTCCTTATTCTAGTACGGGTAAGATGTTAATATTACTGGTTGACTAGGCTCTTGGAATTATTGATGCCAAAGATGTTGTTTGTCGGCCTCGTATTTCATTCTTTTCTTCTATAGTACGTTATTATTAATCAATACAATGTTCTGAATCCTTTACATTAATTCTCTTGGAGCGTGTTTTCTCACATTATAAAATTACAATATATTCAATGTTCAATACATAATTATACAGTTACTTCTCATTTAAAATAGACACATATTAATTTTCATAATAGTAATACATCCTTTTTTCTTTAGTCAACATCTATTTTTATAATCATATTTTCATTTTTCACTTTTAAATAACAATAATCTTCATAGCCACATTTCATTTTTCATCTTGATATTGTCAATAGTTATATTCATATTTATACCTTCATTTTTCATAACAAATATTTTCATCCTTTACATTATCAATAATAAAATAATCCTTATCGCTATCTTTTCACTTTTTGGTCCCATAATTTAATTTTCAATATATTTTTTCATTGAAGTTTGATTATAGGTACCTTTTATCTTCTTTGTAATAGGGTTCTGCAATTCATATGTGTTGTTTAGATTGTTTTTAGTCACAGTATATGGTCCGGTAATTCAGTGTATATTTTATCCATTTTAACCGTACTCGTTGTTCTCCTCTCTTCTTATTGATCGGACTTCTTTGGCATCCATACTCCTGTCCGATCCTGACATGTATCGGGCTATCATCTGGTTCTTCCATTTGCAAGTTGTTAGGTCTGAGTCTGCCTTCCATTCTTCTGTCTTCTTCCTCTCGCTCTCTTCAATATATTTGTTTCTGTTGTTCTTCTGGTGGCTGTCCGTATTGATGTTTGGTAACTCCCTCAATTTGGTTTGGGTATCGTCATCTATCTTCGGATTGGGTACCTTCGTTAATTGACTCCTCTTCTTCCGCAGTTCTCTGATCTCTCTGGCGTATCCTTCGACAATCCGGTCCCATTTCTCTTGGTCGCTTTCCTTTTTCTTAAAGTATCTTACTCTTCTTTTGGAAATACGTGGTTGGGATATTCTGTTGGTCATCTTCTTCTTTGTCGTTACATAATCTTCCTCCTCGTCCATCTCCATGATACTCCTCCGATACTCCTTCCTGAAGACTCTTTCTTCATGGTTGATAATCGGTAAATTGACCACAGTAATCAGACCATTTCTAGTCATTTCAATCAATTCCTTTGTAACCCTTGCCTTCCTTGGACGTAGGGTTCTTCTGTCTTCTATCTTCACCGCTTCCTTTTCTTGAATTATCTGGATCTTCTTTTCTCCACTATCTTTAGGTTCTGGACTTGTCGGTTCCATGTTTTTATTTTCAGGTACCTCTTCAGGTATTTCTTCAATCTCTGGTTTGTTGTCATCTATCAATTCTCTTCTTCTCTTCTTAACACTCTCTTCTGCCTCTTCATAACATCTTTTTATTGTCTTTCTTGATTGCTTGTAATCATCCTTCATTACCGTATTTATTGATTCCACGATCTCCTTGTCATCTCCCTTTATTCTCTTATTCATGCGGTCTAATCTCCCATCGATCTTGTCGATTTTCTGGTTGACCTGATCAATCTTCACTCCCAACTCTGCCGATAAATCTTCTTTCATGATGGCCATTTTCTTCTCCAACAATTCTTCGGTTTTCCTTTGACCATCTTCCATCCTCCTGTTCGTCTCACTTATTTGCTTATTAAATTCTTCTCTTAACAACTCTATATGTTTCTGGTTCTCCCTCTGGCCTTCCTCTATCTTTTGGTTTGTGGATCGACTGGCTTCTTCGATTTTACTGTTTAAGTCTGCTTTCAAATTTTGACTGTCCTCCTTGGTGGATCGGCTGGCTTCTTCTATTTTACTATTTAAGTCTGTTTTCAATGACTCCATTGATTCTATGGATTTGTTCATCTTCTGGTCTGTGGACTTCAGGTCTTCTTTTAGTGATCGATTGTCTTCTTTCAGTGACTCCATCATCCTTCTCATCCACTCTTGAAATGCGGGCTCTCCTAGTGACGTTGTTTGATCAGGCTGGCTTGGTTTCAGTGGAGCTTCTTGAATCATCACTTCCGGTTCCTCCATAGGCTGCTGAACCCCCTCCGCTGGTTCAATTGGTTTGTCCTTTGTTTCTAGTAGAACTTCTTCCACGTCTTCTGTCGACATGGCCTCTTTTTCTTCTCTTCTAGTCTCCTTCTCCACTTCGGTTGCCCTCTTCCTCGATGTTGATCTCGATTTTGATCTTGATTTTAATCTGCTGGTGTACATCTTGCTGTACTGGTAATGTACCTGCTGTCTTTTCACGAATTGGGGTGATTATGTCACTAGTTATTTTGTAATTTCCCTAAATCGTGCTCAGACATTGGGCGCCAATCTATAATATAAAATTATAGATTGATTCAGTATAAGTGTAATGTATTATTGGATGTTCTTCGTTCTTCGGGGTCTTATTATGTCAGGCCCCACGTTGGGCGCCAATCTATAATATAAAATTATAGATTGATTCTTACAAGATATCTTTATATTTTGATGTGTTCGTGTGAGTGTAGACACGCACTGGTATCTACGATAATGTTGTTTATTAAAAGATGTAATCGGAATTGTTAAGGTTATTGGTGTTATTGTATTGTTTTTAATGGGTACGTAATAATAGTCCACTTCTTTTATTTAAAAATGGTTCGCGCACTCTGTTGTACCTCTCTCACTTACCACACGTGAATACTTCAATCCTGTTCTGCGACGTTTCTTCTGAAATACATGCACTTCAAATACAAGTAAATATTCAGATCGAATATTTAATATATTATCACACACAAAAATAAATGAAGCAATATCTGATGAATATTCTGAATTATGTTAAATCTTTTTAAATTCTTCCGCCACCTGTGTCAGAACTGATTAAAAAATAAATGAACTTATTTTTAATAGAAATGATACTCCTTTTACTGGTAATAAAAGTGGAGGTTTATTAACAATTTAATAAATAATAAAATCCTTGACAATTAATAATCAAAAACTAACAACCTTTCAATTACTGATTACAATAAAAAAAATTCAAATAAGACTCTGTCCAATTCTCAAGCCTGGTAGACCTGTTATTGGTACAATAATTTAACTTCAATAGGTTATGTTATTTTGTTTCAGTGAATTACCATATTTCGTTAGGTTCTTTTAGGTAACATGATACCAGGCACAAGATGTAATACAAATAACGATATAAAATTAACAATAATGAATAATAAGCGAATAAATATAAAAATCAAAAATTGATACCATATGTCTGGTATTTATGGAACTATCGTACGCGGGAATGTGCACGCTTCTTATTATACTAGGTTGCAATTGTCAAGCTGTATGACTTGTACAGTAGTTAAAAATGTATTACTTTCGTTTAATAATTCGTTTTAAAAATCATCTATTCACAAGAAAAAAATTTCTCAAAAAACTCTTGTTAGTAATTCTATCTGATTTGGATGTTACTTGAGAACAGATCGGTAATATTGAAATTATCAAGTTACCGTAACGATTCTGAGGTTAGTTATAACCGGTGTTGTTACAATGGATAAGTATTTCTTAACAGTTATTATTTCTTAAACTATACATATAAACATATCATTCGTAATACTTTAATATACTATTATCAGAATTACATTTATTTTTACTGTATGAAAATTAATAAAGTATATTTCAAAACATCGAAAAAATCAAGAAAAATAAGTTTAGTCAAATGAGTGACTAAATATTCTTGTATTCATTAATAATTATTTCAAACATGATATTTTAAATTATTATAAATAATTAAAATATTTTTATAATATTTTAATAATTGTGAATTAAATTTTTCTTTAATTCTGATAATTTAATTATTGTTTTCGATACTCTGCATTATCTGACTTGCGTAGTATCGAAAGTTAGTCATTTACGAAATTATTATTTTCGTTCAATATTGTTTAAATAAAATTGTACTCCCTGTTTCTTATTTAACACATCACTCGCAAGTATGGTCGACATTATACACTGACCTTACTTGTTTTAATTAAATAACTCCGCACTTTTCACTCGTATATATAGATGTTGTGTTAAGGTTATGTTATTTTGGTTACTTAATAAATATGTCGCGCACGAAATTCAAATATAAACTCCTTCATGTCCGTCGAGTTGCGTGACCTCTTCGTTGAAAAGCTAGACGTGAACTGTAATGTTTCCTGAAAGCGTCTCTCGGTCGTCTGTCGAAAGTCATTCATTCTACTGGCTGGAAACATTGTACTCTCTGACCCAAACGCCTTTGTTTTATTAAAATATTTAATTTTTTGACAAAATCGAGTTTGGTGTTGAGGCTTTTTGACGTCAGCACTGGTACAAAAATTTAACTGAAAAGTTTAAAATTACTATAACTTTCTTAATTTACGTCCTATCATTAAATGGTTGATGTCAGTGAATTGCGGACATTCTGCTTGTTAATTTAAGCCCAAAAATGCTTATTTTCCGTTCATCACTACTATCACAATAACGATTTTATTTATTATGTCTGGTGTATCTTATTTTTATAAGTCCGTTACACCAGATTTTACTTAATTATAATAAAACACTTCTTAAATAAACACTTTGAGTCTATATCTCAATTGGTTTGATTTACAATTTGGGAATAATTGTTCCCTACACAAATCTCGTTATGGCGTCATTAAGCGTCCATGTTTGATTTTCCATAAATGTGCTTAAAACTAATTTTCCTTAACTAAAACAGTAATATTACAATCTAATAATATTAGTAAAGTTTATTTACACAATTTTACATTATAATATTTATATATGACTGTGGTTAATTTAATATTTACATAGTTTCAGTCCTCTTCTATCTCTCTTATACAATTTTTCACCTTACTTTTGGTCTTCTCTATATAAATCATATCATGTAATGATTATAATTAGTGTACACACATAGTACCTAATTTATTATATATAATGGTTATTTTTTAATTAGTTCAGAACCCTTCAATCTTTCAGTAATGGCCCTGTTTATGTTGTGTCCCATCATAGTAGTCATTTATTTTTTGTTAATACAACAACTAAATTGTTATTGTTCTACTTGGTTTGGATTTCCAAAGTAGCATTAGATATTATTCTAACTTTTGGTAATGTTTTCATTTACTTTTACACAAGTTTATATGTTATATTTCTCATAAATAACTTGCTTGTCATTGTTTGTTTACATTTGGTTTTCTTCATAATAGTCATTTGGTTTTTAATTGTTTGTATATAAAATGACTGTTTTTATGGTCATTATCTGTTCTCAAAGTAGCATTGGGATTTCCTCTTACTACTGGTAACAATTGTAATAATCTGTGTTCAATACTTGATACAGTATTTTTCTTAACTAATTAGCTATACAATGGTTCAGCTTACTTCTGGTCATATGTACATAGTTAGTTAGTTTACAATAATTTAGTTATAATATTGTTCTTATTATGTTCAGAATCTGTTCTCAATGTATTATCAGATATTTATCTCACTACTGGTAATACTCTTATAAACATTGATTTTAGTTTTGATACTGTACTTTGCCTAACTAAATTGGCATACTTTTTCATCTCTGTTATTCTCTGTGGTTTGCAATATAATACATTGTCTCTTAATATTTATTATTACTACTTATAATAAATTCTCGTTTGATAACATAGTTGATGATCATATATTTATACTAATATGTATCATTTTCTGTTGTAATAGGTATCTTCTCTGTGGGTTGTGTAACAATGTACCATCTGTTTTAGTGCAGTATTTTTCTACTACTAAACTGACTTCACTACGGTATCTTAATATAATACTTTAACTATTTTGTTACACATGTTTATACAACTCCTTCTTAAACACTAACACAAATCTTTTTTGTATTATTTACAATATTTTTCTGGTCAATGGTGGAACTTAATTCCTGTCATTGTTTGATACATAACAAATGTCTTTTATTTGTTGTTAGTTCTCTATGAACAATAACATAATTGTTCTATTTTGTTCTATTCTGGTGGTCTTATGATTATGTGTATTGATCACAACTTTATTAAATCAGTCACACTCATTGTCTGTGTTTATTTGACTATTTTAATTTTTGTTGTTTCATCATGAAATTAACATATTTTCCCACACTGTAAACTTCATCACTGTAATTGTTTGTGTGGTTTATTCAGTTGAAATTAGTTAATTATTCACAGGTTTCACATTTGTATTATGTACACACTGTAATTGTTTGTGGTTCCTTAAATGTTTCACACTGGTTTTCTTTTCACATTTATAATCATCATTTCTTTTGTCACTTACATTGTTTTTAGTACATGTAGTTTATGTTGAGTCCTTATATCTTCTGTCCATCTTCTTTCTTCTTCTTGGTGCTCTTCCTGGTCCTTCTTCTTTCTTCTTTTTCTTATATTTTCATTGTAGTTGCTATTTTTATTTATCTCCATTGTTTTTGGTCCTTGTTTCGTTGATTCCCTTCACTGTTGGATCCTATTGGGTCTAGTTACTGATATTTTGTTTTGGCTCGTGGCATTTTCTTTCTTCATTTTGTATTTAATGTTGATATATTAGTATTCTCTTCTTCATCGTTGGATTTTTTATTAATATATTTGTAGGTACACACTTATATACACTTAGGTTTATTTATCTAGACATACTTCCATGTTTTTTCTCATACTTGACGTTACATTAGTTTATATTATGTAACTACCATATTTCTGGTACTGTTACAATATTTCAATCACTTTCTGCTACAGTCCGTTTCTTGATGTATATTTGTTGTATATGTTCCACCAAATAGAAAAATAACATCTTGAGGTAAATTTATATATAAATATTAAATGTATATATATATATATATATATATATATTTCAACCACTTTCTGCTACAGACCGTTTCTTGATGTATATAATACTTTAATATTTATACTAAATTTACCTCAAGATGTTTTTTCTATTTGGGACATGTTTCGAGAGTTCCTGTTCTCTCATCTTCAGCCTTCGCCATCTTGTTTCTGGTGAAGTATTTGTGTGTTGGCTGCTGGATGTTATTAAGGTTGTTTGTTGGTCTTTGGTCTTTTAAAGTTGTAGTATTGTGTGTGGTTGTGGTATATGTTTTTGTATTTCGTGAATTTTCGATGTTGAGTGCTTTGAATATTGTGTCATGTTTTGTATTGATTTGTATTTGTTCTGGTATTAGTTTGTTTTGTGTTTTATGTTTGTATATTTGTAGATTTTCCCAAATGTTCATTATGGTGCCTTTGTGTGGTATATGTTTTATTAGTGATACATTGGTTATGTTTGGGAATTCGTGTCCTGTGTTTATTGCATGTGTGGCTAAATTGGATTTATATATTTCTGGTTTTTTGTATGCATTTAGGTGTTCAAAATAACGTTTTTTCAGCTGTTTTTTTGTTTGTCCTATGTAACATTTATTGCAATCTTGGCATTCAATTTTGTATATACCATTAGTTGTTGTATTATCTTTGTTGTGTGAGCTATTTAGAATTTGTATTTTATTTTTATTAGTTTTGTATGCTAATTTTATATCTGTGTTTTTAAATAGTTTTGTTAGTTTTGTCATTTTATTATTTATGTATATGAATGTGGCCCATTTTTTGTTGTTGTTATTATTTATGTGTTGTTCATTTTGATTAATTCTTAATTGTTCAGTTTTTATTTTGTATTTGATTTTATTTTCTATTTTGATCATAGTATTTTTATTGTATCCATTTTCATAACCAATTTGGTATATTATATTTCTTTCTTTGTCAGTTTCTTGTTTGTTTAGGGGTATTTTGTACATTCTGTTAAATAACGAATAAAATGCTGCCATTTTATGTTGTGGTGGGTTGTCAGAATGGTTAGGTATAATGATGTTAGTGGAAGTTGGTTTTCTATATATTGCATATTGTATGTGTTTGTTGTATCTTGTGATGGTTATGTCTAAATAGTTGATTTTGTTATGTTTTTCTTTTTCTTCTGTGAATATGGATACAAAGAAAAACATAACAAAATCAACTATTTAGACATAACCATCACAAGATACAACAAACACATACAATATGCAATATATAGAAAACCAACTTCCACTAACATCATTATACCTAACCATTCTGACAACCCACCACAACATAAAATGGCAGCATTTTATTCGTTATTTAACAGAATGTACAAAATACCCCTAAACAAACAAGAAACTGGCAAAGAAAGAAATATAATATACAAAATTGGTTATGAAAATGGATACAATAAAAATACTATGATCAAAATAGAAAATAAAATCAAATACGAAATAAAAACTGAACAATTAAGAATTAATCAAAATGAACAACACATAAATAATAACAACAACAAAAAATAGGCCACATTCACATACATAAATAATAAAATGACAAAACTAACAAAACTATTTAAAAACACAGATATAAAAATAGCATACAAAACTAATAAAAATAAAATACAAATTCTAAATAGCTCACACAACAAAGATAATACAACAACTAATGGTATATACAAAATTGAATGCCAAGATTGCAATAAATGTTACATAAGACAAACAAAAAAACAGCTGAAAAAACGTTATTTTGAACACCTAAACGCATACAAAAAACCAGAAATATATAAATCCAATTTAGCCACACATGCAATAAACACAGGACACGAATTCCCAAACATAACCAATGTATCACTAATAAAACATATACCACACAAAGGCACCATAATGAACATTTGGGAAAATCTACAAATATACAAACATAAAACACAAAACAAACTAATACCAGAACAAATACAAATCAATACAAAACATGACACAATATTCAAAGCACTCAACATCGAAAATACACAAAATACAAAAACATATACCACAACCACACACAATAATACAACTTTAAAAGACCAAAGACCAACAAACAACCTTAATAACATACAGCAGCCAACACACAAATACTTCACCAGAAACAAGATGGCGAAGGCTGAAGATGAGAGAACAGGAACTCTCGAAACATGACCCAAATAGAAAAAACATCTTGAGGTAAATTTAGTATAAATATTAAAGTAATATATATATATTGTAAAGAAAGAGAGTGACTTTTAGGTGTTAAGATGCGACGATGATGCCTCACGTTGCGAGCGTCAATTTGTAAAGAAAGAGACTAATGTGTCCTCGTTTTCGTTTAAGCCCCACGTTGCAGGCGGCAATTTGTAATAAAATGAAATATATAGAATGTGTCGAGTACGTGTTTAAATAAGTTCCACGTTGTTATGTGCCAATTTGTAAAGAGACTAATATGTGCCGGTGCTAGCGAAAATGTCCGTCTTATTCAAACCCCACTGTTGTAATCAATTTAGTAACGAACTGCTTGTTAATTATGTGAGGACGTATGTAATAATGTATGATACCAGCTGGAGACGTCAAATTATAAAGAGATCTTGTCTATGAGTGTAATTAGTTGTAAGAGACTCCGGTGTAACAAACGCCAAGTAGTACGTTGTAGGTGGCGATTCGTAACAATTATAATGCTGTTACCTGGTTTAATTAATATGTTATTAACTAATATACCTTGCGGTTTTGACCAGTGAAACCCTCAGAACACAGATTATTAAGTCCACAAACTTAGAATTATATTCCTGAATTTATAATGGTAGTATTCTGTAGACTTAATTTAATTCTCAGTGGTTGTTTAATATGAGCAATATATATGGAGTATTTACTGAATGTAAGTGGTTTTTGTCTCAACCCTAGTCCCTCAACGATAAAAATTTCATTCAAATTTAGTATGGCAAAACCCGTTAGTTCAGCAATCTCCCGTCTCACCAGCTGCAAACTTGGAGCGCTGTTATTATAAATAATTGTGCGTATAGGTTAGTTATTCTGAGTGTTTGTATCAATCTGTTAATAAATTATTACGCCAATTACATATAGTATTTTCTCTGCAATGATTAAAACGTTATCTCATACAACAAATGTACTTTATTTATTTTTCTCTGGTATTTAACCAGTTACGTTGTCTCAGACAAACAATAAGACAATACAATCGACTATCCCAACATGTATCGATTCTTAATTATTCGAATTCTAAAAAGAAAAACATATATATACTTTGAAAATAATGACAAATAATTCTTATACCAGGGTTCGTGTAGTTCTTTGAACCATTAGTAAGGCCAGGTAAAACGCATAATTAAGGTTGTTCAATTTACAAAAAGAATAAAATTATTTACTTAAAATACAATGATATGAAAATAATTTGTTTTTTTTTTTACCCAAGCGGCGAAAGCTTCATTAGGCGGTGAATGTTTGTCAACTACGATCAAAATGCAGGTTATATCGTCTTCACCCAGTAAAACTGCTCTGGTCTTCAATGAATGGATGATGATAATCCCACGGGAACTCTGGTGCTTCGAGTCTTCTTTTGCGTCTTCACAATTCTTGGTCCCAACGAACTGGAATTAGGATCTCAGCTTCCGCTGTCAATGAAGGTTATTTCGTCAACCGAATCTTCTGTATTTCCAAATATTTCCGTTAATTCAGGCTTCAACTCTTTATTGGTCTTCAATTTAAAGCATGAATTGGTTTGATACCAAATTCAGCGGAATTGTTTAGTGAATGAGGTGAGACGCTTTCAGTTCTTTTTTATTGTATTCATTGATAATTTGTAGGGTTATTTAATTTGTGTGATTCATTAACATTCCAGTATAATGTAACCTCTCTATGCTTTTAGTATTGATTTTGTTTCCTTTTTTTTTTTTTTTTTTTTTGAAAGAGAGGTTACAAGTTATTTAGAACTAGGCGAGAGCCTAGAAAAGCTAAAATTGGGCTGGGTCCAGTATGATGGGACTTGCAAATGAAACACTGAACTTAAGATAACAACAATTTATTGTTCTTGGCCAGTACAACCTATGAGCTTCTAAAGGCCAGATAAATAAGTCTTTTGATCGTTAAATATAATTTCATTAATATGTGCCTTGCCCAAAAGTTGAACAAGGAATAATAACTATTAACAGCACTAAGTATTGAATAATTATTAATAGTTGAACCATCATTGACTAACAAAATCATGGGATGTTACATAAATAACAAATTGTAGTTATAGAATAATACAATTAAAAAATTGGCACATAGTTTCGACCTGCAAGTAATCACTTTTTATAACAAGGCATAAATATACAGAAATACACACAGGCATAATCAACATGACAAGTAACAATTATACAAAACAACACACACATATAATTAACATCAACAACGTTTATATTTAAATAACCCATCACATGTTCACCCTGGTCATCAGCGCATATAATAATCTTGCTCAACACCCATAACCCCCTTACTGTTTAATTAATAGGTGACTAAAACCCCCTTCACAAAACTTCAATTAAAATATCCCAGGAGTGGAGCAGACATGCCCCCAAGTTTTAACAAGATAAGTGTTAACTGAAGGTTCTCTGTAAGCCATGCGGCCCGCGCACAAATCCCATGCCGATATTTAATAATCAATTAAATCCCATCAATTACTATAATGAAAAGTAGCATCACAAGGTCAACATGGATGTCCGGTTGCCTAACTGCATTTTATGTTTCTTTTTTACCTTCAAAACAGAATATAGAAAAATAGTGGAATTTTACCACCATGAGTATTCATAACTGACATTGATCAATCTTGTGTAGTCTTATGGTTAACTAATTGTTATAGGGAGCAATTACAATTATGGTTACAAAATTTGCTATGGTAAAATACAATCTGTGACAATGGTAAATTTTAAAGTGTGCAAATTATCTAAACAGGGGAACAGAATTTGTAATACAGAATATAAGTCATAAGAGTATTAAGTCAGCTCACAGTGTTGACTATTTAGTCACAAAACTTGACTACCGGCAGGGTCAGGCATTGGACGGGATCTAGCAAGATCTGACATAGACAGGCTTGCAGTGGACGTCTCCAACGGGAGTCGACCACGGTTTAAAACCACCCCCCAGATCATGAATGAATAATAAAATACGTGTCCACATGGAGCAACATCGTTAACATAACCATCCCAACATGCTTACAACAGAAATAGAATGAGATACAACTCTATCTACCGAACTCCCCTCGACCCGGGCGGTGCGTGACCCCGGCCGAGTTTTCACTCTCAGAACGAGATATACATGATAGTAATTGAGGAGGCGTAAGCCTTACAAAATACAATTAAAATATTCCACCCATTGTCCGTAAATAACTGTCCACACTGGAACGTTTCATGAAAGTCTCACCGAGTACTTCGGCCACAAGGTTTAGGTTAAAAATGGTTAAATGTCACCTGGTTTGAAGGGTGCATGTTGAGGGCTCAGTAGTGGGTGTCCAGTCCATCCTTCCGGCTGACACAGCTGACGAAGGTTTTAAAGTTACATCGTCGGAGGCAGTTGTTCGGCCATCCTTCCAGAGCGGGGCAGATTCCCGGCTACCTCGGAAACCCTGCACAATTATATCTGGGATTACTCATAAGTTCATGAATCACACACTACCACATTTACCCACTGACATAGCATGGACTGTCCGGATTATAAACTCGAAAAAATTGCCTAAGTCAAGAATCCCATTGAATGTGAATAATCACTTCAAAAATAACTCCATTAAATATGTTACTATAGAATATGTCTAAATATAGTCACTCCATAATAATGATAATTTTAATTAACCTTTATGCAAAAGTTTTCATGACGCACTTACAGGAATTGGCAACTTTTAACAAGTTCGTGACATATACAGATCTCAGGAAATTACTGACTTACGCCCCATCTTAGTTTAGTTAATTTAGTAGAAGCATTACTGGATTAATATAAAACATAATTATATCCTTAACGTTACAATCAATTAACCAGGGTTGAGACAAAGCATACATAAAACAAATTATAACCTGAAACTCGCCATGCGCTAAGGATTCCTGTAATATATATCTCAACGCATCCACTTTGATATTAAATAAAACCAATTTGTTTTTATAAATAATTAAAATACATATTTTAATGGACTTACCGGAGGTCACGTAGCTTTCTACGTATTCATAGAAGAAGCTGGAAGACGAAAACTGTTCAATCTACTCTGCCAGCCGGGGACCAGAATGTGAAGCGCCGAGCGTCGTATTGGAACTGAACTAACTGGCTCTTGAAAAAACCGTATGTAACAGCGATAGGGCGCGCGCGAGGCGGGCGGCGGAGGGGTAATTCACAATGACAAAGTCCACTTGACCGTACCAAAGGACAACTTCTTTCGCGTCGACAAATACGTAATTTCTTTAATAAAGCACAATATAGATATCGGAAGATCGCCGCGTTTTCCAAAACGCGGCACACCCCCACCCCAAAAGGGCAACCCGGTTGCCACACCTTCAAACTCGAGGAAGTACCCTGCAGTGTACTCCCATCCTTATATATCAAACTCAAGTTGTTATCGGTTCTCCCATCAGTCATGGCTCCCAGGAGAACAGATGCTCAGAAGGAAAACGAAAGAGCAGAAGAAGACATGTAACGTGTGAGTGTGTAGCCATCGCAGGCCGACCTGATCAGGGCCAGCCTACGGCAAGAAGAGACAGCGAAGAAAAGACGAAAGAAGGTACGGGAGCTCCCTGAGCACTGGCCCCCCGAGACATGCCCAACTATTTTTGAGAAACCGACACAACCACAACAGGGCGGCAAGCCCTATAGTTACCAGAGGGGAAAGCCCCCAAAACGCCAAACAATAACCGTGTTTCAGAATCACTGAAGAAACGGGGATCGGGTCTCCATGACCCAATAATCTCACTTGCATGTATGTGTATACATATCCACAATCCCATACGTGTGTGTGCTCCAAGGGCTCTCTACTCTCCTTTTTTTTTTTTTTTTTTTTTTTTTTTTTTTTTTTTTTTTTTTTTTTTTTGTGCAGGCTAGGAAAATCAGGAAGAAGGAAAGGGCAAGGATCATTGAAGATCAAGGCCTGAAACAGAAGGTAAGGACATGGCTCTCTCCAGAAAAAGGAAAATTGGAGAGAACCAAGGCTCGCGCAGGCAGGGGCGCATCCCTGAAGTAGACGAACACCACTGGGACTGTGGGGAACACCTACCCGCTACCATATATCGACTCCCCCCCCCAGAGCACACACCTCCCCGAATAACCTCCATCCCTACCTAAATGGGGACCGGCAAGGTCCTCCCCCCTTCTATCAGCCCGTCCGCCCGATGTGGCAGGGCTTCAACTTCGAAACGTGAGAGACTATCTCTTTAGCCGTATCTCCCGGTTCGCCCAACCTAGCCGTCACAGGCGACGTGAACCCCAGGATGCGGTACGGCCCCGACCAGCGGTAGCACAGCTTGGCGGCTCTCTTATCCGCTGCTGAACTGATCGGGTGACTCTGGCAGTAGACCAAATCCCCCACCTTAAAGGGATTCGGAATACGCCCCTGATTATATCGTCTACGGACGCGCTCGTGTGCACGGAGCAAATTCTTCCGGGCCTCTTTCCACCTATCTGCCGTCTTAATGTCCGGATTACTTGGCAGAAGATCTTCTATGTTCCATAAGTTAGCCAAGGGAAGCGTAGGCGAGAAACCAAACATCACTTCGAAGGGAACGGCCTTATGACTGTCATGCAGGGCCGTATTGAAAGCTAGCTGTAACCACTTAAGATTCTGGTCCCAGGTGGTCTGTTGCTCTGCATGATAAGCAATAAGCGCGGACCTGAGATTCCTGTTGAATCTCTCCGCGTGGGACGGCTGTGGGTAATAGGGGGAAGTGGTTACATGTTTGATGCCATTGGCGAAGCACATTCGCCGAAAATCGCCTCAAATAAATTGTGGACCATTGTCCGAGACAATGATGGCCGGAAGACCGAAGTGCTGAAATACATGACTCTGGAGCGCGTTTATGGTCAATCGAGCAGTTGCCTGCCGTAAGGGCAGTAGCCAGGCAAACTTCGAAAAAGCATCCACACAGACAAGTAGGTAAGCATTACCTGACTTGCTACGCGGGAAGGGTCCCACGTAGTCGATGAATAGCTTCTCCATCGGTCTGCTCGCCACATCAGATGACAACAGCCCCAACTTTGTGTTTTGGGCAGGCTTGCTTAAGCCACAGAGATGACATGCCTTCACCCGAGTTGCTATGTCCCTATCCATGCCCTTCCAGATGAAGTTTTTTCTAATGCTGGAAATGGTCTTCGAAATTCCCTTATGTCCACCTACCGGGGAATTGTGATAGTAGCTGAAGACCATGGGCACAAGTTTGCTAGGCAGCACTATCTTCGGGGCCCGTCCTTTCTTCTCTCTGCAACATAGGACGCCCCTGGACAAGAAGTAGGGGACCTGCACGTTACCCTCTTTTAGATTTTGGATGATCGGACCCAACTCTTCATCATTTAACTGATGGGGCAACACATCAGTAAAAGCTAAAGGAAAGTCCAGTAGAACAGAACAGGGTTGCTCCGGCTGGGCTTCGCTGGGCTGGGAGAACATACGGGACAAAGCATCTGCAACCACATTTTGAGTTCCCCGAATGTGTTGCACCTTAAATTTAAAGGATGAGATTTTAACCACCCATCGTCCAATCTTACCCAGCTGCCGGGGATGAGCGAGAAGCCAAGAGAGAGCCTGGTTGTCGGTCTCGAGCAGGAACTCAGCGTGTTCCAGAAAACGCCTGAACTTATCTAGAGCGTATACAACAGCCAAACACTCTAGCTCATACACTGAAGACTTCCGTTCTTGTTGGGTCAAAGTTCTAGAGATGAAGGCCACAGGCTGCCTAGCACCATCAACAACTTGGGACAGAACCGCCCCGAGCGCCACCGAACTCGCGTCCGTCTGTAAGATAAACTGTCTCGAGAAGTCTGGCATCCTCAGTACTGGAGGGGAAATAATGGCTTCCTTCAAAGTCTCGAAAGCCTTCTGTTGCTTTTCCCCCCATACAAATTTGGCGCCCTTCTTCCGGAGTTCATTCAGAGGTGCCGCAATCTCCGCCGCGTTTGGGATGAAACGTCGATAGAAATTGACCATCCCCACAAATCTCGCGATGCCTTTGGCATCCTTTGGTGGGGGAAAGTCCCTGATCCCCTGTGTTCGCTCAGGATCCACAGTGACACCTCTATGGGAAATCAGGTGGCCCAGAAAAGAAATTTGTGTCTGGGCAAACTTCACCTTTTCTGGATTGACAGTGAGGCCGGCACCCCTCAACCTGCACATCACCTCTTCAAGATGATCCAAATGTTCCTCGTACCCCTTGCTGTACACCAGCAAGTCATCAAGATAATTAAAAACGTACTTGAACTTGACATCGTGAAAAACGGTGTCAAGCAAACGGGTGAGTGTTTGGGCCCCTACCGCTAGACCCATAGGAACCCTAGTATACTGATAGAGGTTCCACGGAACACAGAATGCCGTGTAGGGCCTACTTTCTTTCGTCAAGGGAATCTGGTGATATGCAGAGTTGAGGTCAATGATGGTAAAATACCTCGCCTCACTGAACCAATCGAACGCGGAATGAAGGTCAGGAAGTGGGACCGAATCTACCTCGATGTTAGCGTTCAGCTTGCGGTAGTCGATGACCATCCTGTGCTTACCTCCAGGCTTGGGCACTAGGAACGCTGGACTGGCATAACTGGACTGAGAAGGTTCAATCACCCCTTGATCTAATAATTCTTGAACCTTCTCCCTCAAGATGCTCATCTTCGGAGGGGCAAACTTATAAGGGTGGGAGCGCACCACCTTGGAGTCCGTTAGGCGGATCTTATACTCCAAGAGATGTGTGAGCCCAAGGGCCGGAGTTAATACAGTGGGGAAACGCTCACACAACTGATCTAAAGCGGACCGCTGGGACTGGGAGAGGTGGTCTCTAGATGTGTCGGGGCACTTAACCTCTTGGATACCTTGCCTGGTCCCCTGATATCCAAGGAAAGGGATCACAACTCCCCGATTAAATTTAAAATAGCATTGGTGCTCTTGGATGTCAATAACGAGACCACTTTTGCAGATGAAATCGGCACCAATAATGCATTCAACTCCCAGAGCAGGAGAAACCAGAAAGCTCCACACCCAAGAAAATCCCTCGATTTTGAACTTGAAAGAAACTACCCGGGAAATGGGCAGAATTTCCTGGGATGCCGTCCAGCACACTACGGAAGACTGTTCCGACCTTTTAATCAAACCCTGTCGTTCAAGGTCCTCGCACACTTTGGATGAAATGATAGATCTTGCTGATCCGGAGTCAACTAATGCTCTGAGTTGACTCTTTTTCAACTCCAACAGCAGGAAGGGGCATACGGAAGTGGGCCTAGAGATGGTTTGGAGGACCTTGATGCCCAAAGACTTGGGACCTACAACTGGCCTGGAGGCGCGTACCTTAGAAGACTCGCGAGAGAGCGGGGAAGATGACCTCCGATTCATCCTCCCCGGGTATTTTAGTTTTTTGATTTGGCTCCCCTCGGGGAAGGTGCAGCACGGCCGCGACCCTCGGGGCAATTCCTACTGATATGCCCCGGCTTACTACAATTATAACAGATCTGACCGACCCGGCCACGGTCATTCCCAAAACCAGCCGCTCGAGATTGGGATTGTCCGGCCCATCGCTCGCCCCCTCTAAACCCTGAATTGTGAGCCATGCCCATACCTCTACACTCATCACTTAACTGGACCGCCTGGGACATAACGCACAGCCGTTCCAGGTCCGCAAAACAACGCGGATGTTCCGCGAACACCAAGCGGGAGCGTTCTTGGGGATTTACCCCCTCCAAAATAATTTGAATGATTTCGGGCTCGGACAACCCCACCCTCAGAATCTTGGCCGCCTCCCTTATACTGGCCATAAACTGACCCAGACCTTCGCCCGTGGCTTGCACCCTATAAAGATACTTGTGCCTCAGCCTATCGCGTAGTCGGCCCGGGATAAAAGCGTCGAGCACCTCCCCGTGAAAGGAGTCAATATCACAACAGTCCCTGAGGGCCTGAGTCACCCGTTCAGCCATGGCGCCCCGACAGTAGGGATAGATGAGCTCGAGCAGAGTCCTGTCTGACACTCCGGGAAAATCCGCTAACTGGAAGAATACTTTAAAAAAAAGCAAAAGTCTATCGGCGTCCAACCCGTCCACGACCGGTAGACGTTGGACGACCTCGGCGAGGGGGTTCGGGAGCTTATGATAAAATGCACCTGCCATCCCTGAGAAAGCCACCGGGGGCGCCGCGAGTACTGGTTCCTTCTCCTCCACAAGGGAGGAGAGAGGGGGTGTCAGGTTCGTCGGAACTTGTTGATTCTTCGAAGGCTCCTGCAGGGCCGCCCCCACTTGTCCCCTGAGATCCTTAAGAATGGTCTCCATCTCGGGGCCCAGCGCTTGGGCTTCCAAATTCTGTATGCGCATAGCTAGATGGTTTAGGCGCTGGTGCACTCTCTGCTTGGCTCTGGAAGTGGGTGCGGCAGACTGCAGGCCTTCTGCCAGATCCTTCAGCTCGTAATACTTCTCCTGGCACAAGTCCATCTCCGCCGACATGTCACTGATTTTTACTTGCGACGGCTCGTCCCCTGCGGCGAGAGCGTCCCTCAATTGCCTTCTCAGGGAGGTCACGTCCCCTTGTGGTTTCTTACCCCTGGACCGGACCTCAAACTCGAGCTCATCTTTGACATAGAGATCTACGTTCACAGGATTCATTCTTGTGCCGCCCGAGTTCACTCACACACAATCCACACAATAACAATTAACAACAACAATACTGAAGACCTCGAGTACTATTCTTTCCATCAAGAGGACCCCCGGGTTTCCTAGCGCTGCGGAAACCTGACCCGCTCCGGAGCTAACACTCCGTCAGTCGCCAGACTCAAGAAGAAACAACATCAGACACTAACACCAACATACAATCCACACCACCTAACACTAACCACAATATACAACATTGTCACCATTACAATCGGACGACACCGACTTCCAGTCGGGCCATACCGCATCCCACTAACCGCACGCGCAATTACTTTCAAAAATCAAAAACGGGAACCCATCCCCCACGCGCTCTCCGGCAATGTCCAATTTCAAAACAACAACTCAACTACAACACGTGCCCATGGCGGCCTCAGATTTACAATTCAAAACATTTAACAATAATTCATAAAAAAAAATATATATACTTCTACATTTCATGTCAACCATTAAGTGCCATTTTATTTGCCAGACTATCTCCAAGTTTGCAAGCCCCATCACACCAACGGACCCAAGGGTTCAGGCCTAGAATGAACCACGCTCCGGCTACCATTTGTAACCTCTCTATGCTTTTAGTATTGATTTTTTTTTTTTTTTTTTTTTTTTTTTTGAAAGAGAGGTTACAAGTTATTTAGAACTAGGCGAGAGCCTAGAAAAGCTAAAATTGGGCTGGGTCCAGTATGATGGGACTTGCAAATGAAACACTGAACTTAAGATAACAACAATTTATTGTTCTTGGCCAGTACAACCTATGAGCTTCTAAAGGCCAGATAAATATAAGTCTTTTTATCGTTAAATATAATTTCATTAATATGTGCCTTGCCCAAAAGTTGAACAAGGAATAATAACTATTAACAGCACTAAGTATTGAATAATTATTAATAGTTGAACCATCATTGACTAACAAAATCATGGGATGTTACATAAATAACAAATTGTAGTTATAGAATAATACAATTAAAAAATTGGCACATAGTTTCGACCTGCAAGTAATCACTTTTTATAACAAGGCATAAATATACAGAAATACACACAGGCATAATCAACATGACAAGTAACAATTATACAAAACAACACACACATATAATTAACATCAACAACGTTTATATTTAAATAACCCATCACATGTTCACCCTGGTCATCAGCGCATATAATAATCTTGTTCAACACCCATAACCCCCTTACTGTTTAATTAATAGGTGACTAAAACCCCCTTCCCAAAACTTCAATTAAAATATCCCAGGAGTGGAGCAGACATGCCCCCAAGTTTTAACAAGATAAGTGTTAACTGAAGGTTCTCTGTAAGCCATGCGGCCCGCGCACAAATCCCATGCCGATATTTAATAATCAATTAAATCCCATCAATTACTATAATGAAAAGAAGCATCACAAGGTCAACATGGATGTCCGGTTGCCTAACTGCATTTTATGTTTCTTTTTTACCTTCAAAACAGAATATAGAAAAATAGTGGAATTTTACCACCATGAGTATTCATAACTGACATTGATCAATCTTGTGTAGTCTTATGGTTAACTAATTGTTATAGGGAGCAATTACAATTATGGTTACAAAATTTGCTATGGTAAAATACAATCTGTGACAATGGTAAATTTTAAAGTGTGCAAATTATCTAAACAGGGGAACAGAATTTGTAATACAGAATATAAGTCATAAGAGTATTAAGTCAGCTCACAGTGTTACAAAACTTGACTACCGGCAGGGTCAGGCATTGGACGGGATCTAGCAAGATCTGACATAGACAGGCTTGCAGTGGACGTCTCCAACGGGAGTCGACCACGGTTTAAAACCACCCCCCAGATCATGAATGAATAATAAAATACGTGTCCACATGGAGCAACATCGTTAACATAACCATCCCAACATGCTTACAACAGAAATAGAATGAGATACAACTCTATCTACCGAACTCCCCTCGACCCGGGCGGTGCGTGACCCCGGCCGAGTTTTCACTCTCAGAACGAGATATACATGATAGTAATTGAGGAGGCGTAAGCCTTACAAAATACAATTAAAATATTCCACCCATTGTCCGTAAATAACTGTCCACACTGGAACGTTTCATGAAAGTCTCACCGAGTACTTCGGCCACAAGGTTTAGGTTAAAAATGGTTAAATGTCACCTGGTTTGAAGGGTGCATGTTGAGGGCTCAGTAGTGGGTGTCCAGTCCATCCTTCCGGCTGACACAGCTGACGAAGGTTTTAAAGTTACATCGTCGGAGGCAGTTGTTCGGCCATCCTTCCAGAGCGGGGCAGATTCCCGGCTACCTCGGAAACCCTGCACAATTATATCTGGGATTACTCATAAGTTCATGAATCACACACTACCACATTTACCCACTGACATAGCATGGACTGTCCGGATTATAAACTCGAAAAAATTGCCTAAGTCAAGAATCCCATTGAATGTGAATAATCACTTCAAAAATAACTCCATTAAATATGTTACTATAGAATATGTCTAAATATAGTCACTCCATAATAATGATAATTTTAATTAACCTTTATGCAAAAGTTTTCATGACGCACTTACAGGAATTGGCAACTTTTAACAAGTTCGTGACATATACAGATCTCAGGAAATTACTGACTTACGCCCCATCTTAGTTTAGTTAATTTAGTAGAAGCATTACTGGATTAATATAAAACATAATTATATCCTTAACGTTACAATCAATTAACCAGGGTTGAGACAAAGCATACATAAAACAAATTATAACCTGAAACTCGCCATGCGCTAAGGATTCCTGTAATATATATCTCAACGCATCCACTTTGATATTAAATAAAACCAATTTGTTTTTATAAATAATTAAAATACATATTTTAATGGACTTACCGGAGGTCACGTAGCTTTCTACGTATTCATAGAAGAAGCTGGAAGACGAAAACTGTTCAATCTACTCTGCCAGCCGGGGACCAGAATGTGAAGCGCCGAGCGTCGTATTGGAACTGAACTAACTGGCTCTTGAAAAAACCGTATGTAACAGCGATAGGGCGCGCGCGAGGCGGGCGGCGGAGGGGTAATTCACAATGACAAAGTCCACTTGACCGTACCAAAGGACAACTTCTTTCGCGTCGTCAAATACGTAATTTCTTTAATAAAGCACAATATAGATATCGGAAGATCGCCGCGTTTTCCAAAACGCGGCACAATAATTGTTTTGCAAAATGCTTTTTTTTCAATTTTGGATATATATTTTCTTTATATTTATTCATATATTTTAAATATATCGGTTCATTTCAACCTAATAGCTTGTAACAATCAGTACCATCTATCCAAAATCAACAAGTTACTAAAAATCAGTTGCCTTAACAACCAGGTTTTCTATATATCCTTGAGCCGGCATTATAGAATATTACTACTCCTTTCCAATAAAATACTCCATGCTTGGATTAATATTGAATCACATAAAATTCTCCCCTAACCTTCCTTATTAAACAGTAAATGTTTTACTAGAGTTTCGTTGGACTGGGTTTACTAAAAAGGTATTAATTTCCTTTCACTAATATGGAATTTAGGCCTATAGATTCATTTACAACCATTATAACATTATTTGGTTTTTAACTTAATTTTCTTTTTACCTGACCTACTGTACAATTAATTATTGATTACATAGTTAATTACATGAATTTTAATTTACTGGTGGTTATTTGTTTTTACATTAATCAATTGGTTCTGGAACCCTTTATTAATTTATGACATAATTGTCAGAACTACTTGTTAGACTTGAAACACTGGTCACACTCCTGATCCAGTTTATAAACATTAATTAGAATAACAGTATCTTTCAATTTTATACAATACTGACAACTTAGTACCGTGCCTAACATTGGTAACTATATTGTGCTGTATAAAAACAAATCTAATATAAAATATAAACATAATTATTGAGTAAGTATTATTATCAAACAACATCATTTCATTTTTAACACATTCAACATACAATATAAATATTCTGTAGACCTTAACATGTCACAGTACAAAACAAACATTTCATTACATCCAATCATTCATTGTTCTGGCTCTTTTACATTTAATATTAGTCATTGCCTCCTTTTTACTTGAGGTCCTTCTCAAACATATGAACTATCGAACAACCTTAAGTCAGGGTATGGTCTTTGACCATATTTCATTCAGTCTTTTATGTAACGTTGGGGAACCTCAACTATGTTGCGTTACATAACACCCCCCCTTCGAAATAAGTTTATTTTGGTATAAACAAAGTTTAGCAAGAAATAAACTTCTAATTTGTATCTGGCCAATTGGTTTCCTATTTATAGTACTTTTATATTTCCCAATTATTCGTTATTTTATTATCATTTCTTCGTTCCTTCTTAAAGTCAATTATTTCCCAAGTTTAAATCTTATTTCTATAATCATTCTTGTGACATTCTTCATTAATTATACATTTTGGATCTGGTTTTATTTAATTCTCTATATTTATTTGTGAGTTTTCCCTCTAATATTTAATTTTCCTAAACCTCCCTAACATTATAACTGGAATCGAATCGGTGGTGCTCTATCGGCTAACCAATTACCGTCGTCCGTTACATACTTTCTGGGATCAGAGGAACATCATCTCTGCCCAGTCAAATGATTGCTGGAATATTCTACAGTCAATCTTCATTAATAAACCTCGTAAGGTAGTCATCAGGTGACCTTCAATAAAATAATAAATAATAATCATATTCTAGGGATTATTCACTGTTCTTCAACTCAGATCATATTATTTCTTCATATTAATTCTTCCTTCTATTATACACTTTTTCTCTCCAATACTTGGCTATTTTATTGACATTTATTAATTGGGTTTTGTTTACGGATAATTCTTAACCATTAGTTTTTTTTTTTCTTTTTTCTTTTCTTGTGATCCTTTTGATGGTTCCATTTTGGCTTCTTCATTCTCTTGTCTTCATTGGCTCATATTCCTTTGTGATCAATACAGCTGGTTATGAGATTTTGGTCAGTACTATACATTACATTATGTAGCTATATTCTTCTGGCACAATCATTATTATTTCTTTTACATTCAAAATTATATTTCTCGCTATTATATTATATCAGATAAACTCATTTCGTCTTCTGGTTTTGATGATTTTTATTAGGTTGAATTAGTGTAAAATATTTTTCTTCTTTCATATCAGTTTAAATCAATTTCTTCTAAATTGTATAGTAAGGTGTTCTTACTTATTTTTCGACTTTGGTTGTTCTTTTTATCTTCAAAATTCTCTTTCTTATATAATTCATAAATTGTTTTCTTAGATACTTGTTTGTAAGTTGAGCTTACTTCATTTTTTTGAATTTTGGGGTATTTATTCTCTTTATTTTAAATCATACTGTTTCTGAATAATTATGAGTAAGTTGTTCTTACATCCTTTGGAATTTTGGGTTTTTTAGTTTCTTCATTTTAAATTGTATTGTTCGAAATAACATGAGTAAGATGTCCTTACGTCTTTTGGAATTTTGGGTTTTTTAGTTTCTTCATTTTAAATTGTATTGTTCGAAATAACATGAGTAAGTTGTCCTTACATACTTTTAGAATTTTGTGGTTTTTTCATTAAATCACCTTGTCTGTATTAAGTTTATGTACATTTTTTTTTCATATTTTTTCTGTCCTAGTTATCATTGTTGTATTTATTTTGTCATCAACCAATTCATAGTATCGCTTAATTGAGGATTGGTTGTATGTACCCTTCTTCTTTAGTGTATGGGGATCCAATATTTCATAGGTATTATTTCCGTTATCTTTAATTACAGTATACGGTCCCGTGTACAATAGTAACAACTTTTTAGCAATGCCTTCCATTGTACTGGGCAATTCTCGATTCTTCAATAGTATCTTGTCTCCCACTAAGTATCGCTCCGGTTTTGGTTGAAATTGCTGGTATTTTCTTCTCATTCTCTCGGTTCGTTCTAGTATATTCTCGTAAAATTTTACACTGTTAAATTTATTCATCTCCGCTAGGGAATTGTATTAATTCCGCTATCTCTCTGGGTGGTGGTCTCTGGAACATTTCTGTATAGGGGGTCATTTCGATAAATTGGTGGTGTGATAAGTTTATGAAATCTTCTGCAGCTGTTAAATACTCGGACCATCTTCTCTGTTGGTTAAAGCAATACGTGCGTAGGATCCTCCCTACTTCCCTTAATACTCGTTCGGCCGGGTTGCTGCTCGGGTGGTATACAGATGTTTTATACGTCTTGATTCCCTTTTCCCGTAGAGTGTCTTTCCACTTGCTCCCCTTAAATTGTGTTCCGTGGTCAGTAATAATGGATTTCGGAGCTCCTACCTCACTAATGTAATTTTGACATATAATGTTTAATATCTTTTGCGTCGTCGCCCGGTTGATCGGGTATAGTTTCGTGAATCTGGTATAATGGTCGAATAGAATTATAAAATATTTATACTGGTGCCTTCCCCCACTTCGCGGGAATGGGCCGCAAATATCGACAAATACTTTTTCTAATCTATTTGATGATGTGATTGGCATCATTGTGCCTTCCTTCCTGTGATTGTTAACTTTTACGAGCTGGCATATGTGGCAACGTTTAATCTGGTTTCGCACCTTTCTGTTAACATCCCTGATGTATACGTGTTCTTGGAGTGCTTTGACTACCTTCAATGCTCCCATGTGGCCATATCTGATATGGTAATCCATTATGATATCCTTTTCTATATTTTGTGGTATAACAATTTTCCAGGTTTTAAGTTTGTAATGCGTCTTAATGAATAGTATTTGTTGATGTTCGCAGTAAAATTGTGTTATGCGGTCGTCTTGTTCTCCAAGCCTGTCAAAAATTTTTCTCAATCTGGGGTCTTGTTTCTGCTGTTGTTCGAGTCCTGTTATTATATTAGTCAGATCAGATCTATTACTGATGATATGGTATAGTTTAATTATGGTTTCTTTTTCCCCCTCAAACGTCTGGTCCATGATATTGATTCGTGATAATGTATCTGCAATGACGTTTCCTTTTCCAGGAATGTACTCCCAATTTAGGTTATACTCTTGCAGTGTCAGGCTCCACCTGGTCAATCTTCCATGATTCAACTTACAACTTTTTAGAAATGAAATTGACTTGTGATCAGTTCTGACGGTCGTCTTGTATCCTAAATTGTAGGTCCTGAACTTGTTACAGGAAAATACAACACTCAAAAGCTCTTTCTCAGTTACATTATAGTTTTTTTCACAACTATTCAGGACTCGACTAGCGAAACTGATCACTTGATGGTTCCCTTCATTATCCTCCTGATAAAGAACAGATCCCAAACTGACATCACTGGCGTCACAATTCATAAAAAATTGTTTATTGAAATTGGGGTGGTGTAACATTATTGACTCCAAAAATTTAGTTTTAATTAGTTCAAGCGTGGCATCTTGCTCTTCTCCCCACGTCCACTTGTCCTTGGATGATAATTGGCGTACAAATCTTGATGTTAATTCCGAATAATGTTCTTGAAATTTACGGTAATAATTACATATGCCGAGGAATGATTGGAGCTGTTTCCTGTTCCTTGGTTTTGGGAATTTTTGAATTGACTCAATTTTTTCTTGGGATGGGGTGATCCCCTGCTCCGACAAGTTAAATCCTAAAAATTTCACTTCGTTCGCTATCAATTTTGATTTCTCCAGCTTTAATGTAATATGGTTCTCCGACAGCCTTTTTAGCACTTGCTCTACTCGTTGGCAATGGTCATTCCAATTGGTCGAAGTTATCAAAATATCATCCACATAGATTGTTGTATATTGGAGTGTTTCCTGTCCGAGGATTTGGTCCATGATTTTTACAAACACGGCTACTGAATTAACTAGTCCGAATGGCAACCGTTTAAATTGGTAATTTCGGCCTTCGAAAATGAATGCCATGTATTTGCGGCTCTCTGGATGGAGTTCGACTTGCCAGTATCCACAGACGGTATCCCACGTGCTGATGTATTTGATTCCATGGAACTTTTTAAGGATTTCCTCGATTTCCCCTGGGGATGTTCGGTCATTCACTATTACTTTATTGATTTCCCTTGCATCTAAGCAAATTCTTACTTGGCCACCTTTCTTCGGGACAGCGAGGATAGGGCTGGTATACGGTGAATAACTGGGTTCGATGATGTCCTCGTCTATTAATCTATCAATTTCTGCCCTCACAGCTTCCTTCAGTGAGTAAGCGACTGGGTATGATTTTTTGTTGAAATTTACAGGTTCTCGAAACTCTATTTTGCATTGGTAATCTCTTACCTTGCCAGGTATATTTGAAAATACATGGCGATATCTATTGTACACTTCAACTAATCGTTCCTTTTGCATGTTAGTTATTCCACATTCAAATTTACGGATCTCATTAATTTTGTCATGCCACATTTGCTCATCGTCCAACTCGTAAAAGATATTATTACTTGGTGATTGTTCCTGGTGATCTAACTTTCTTTGTATATGATATGTTACTCGGGTTGGTGTCGTACTGTCGCTGTTAATTAAGTCAGCCGTCCATTCTGTTTGATTGCTTTTTAACGATAATTTTGACCTGTTCATGTCAATGATAGCTGAATATTGTTTCAGCATGTCACAACCGATTAACATGTTAAATGGTAAGCCACTGGCTACTAGAAAAGTCATTGGGATTGTTTTATTGTTACTCGTTAACTCCAACCTTGCTTGTTTCCGGACCGTTCTATTTTGACGTCCCGTTGCCCCTATCAGTACAATGTTGCTTATTGGTAACGTAAGTATATGCTTCTTCCCTTCTTCAATTATTTTGTTTAGTTCTATTGCGTCGATTAGCGACACGTTAGCCCCAGTGTCTATCATAATTTTGGTTTGTACACTGTTGATCTCTGCCGTTATGTAAATTATTTCGTTACTATTCTTTCTTGGATTTCCGTCTTCTTCTTCCAACAACTCGTCCCTTAAATTTTTCAAGTAGTTACTACAAATAATCGTGATACATTTATTATTTTTACTGTGGTTCCTTATGTCGTTAAACCCGATAGAGTGGTTCAGTGAGGGTCCTGCTAGTGTTTTCACTGCCGTGTGATGTTTAAAATCGGCTCGGATTCTTCGTCTCCTCTGCCGGTTTGGTTTGTTTGTCTTATTTCATTTTCTGTTGACCTGGGTTCCGGCCGTTGGCGGTCTTCTTCGTAATTAATCCGGCGGTAGTCCTCCTGACTCCGACTTCTGCCCCTATTAGTTCTAGTCTCCCTTCGATCGTTATTACTGTACTGGTTCCAATCGGTGTCCCTATCAAAACTTCGACGTCCTTGGTAGTATGTCCTCCCGTTATAATTGTCGTACGCCCCCACATAATTAACTCTTCTGTAGTTTTGGTTTTGGTTATTCGGATTACGGTTGCTGTTATCATAATTTCGGTTGTTCGTGTTCCGATTCTGGTAATTTGGGTTATACGACCGGTTATATTGGTTGTTCGGAATACTCTGTCTATTCCCGTAATTGTTTCCGTTGTTCCTTGGGCTGTTGTTGTTATTTTGCCGTTGGTACGCCTCATTACCATAATTACCAGGCCTGCCATTATAGTTCGTCCGGTTATTCGCCTCATGACTGTTATGGTTATTGTTTCTATTGTTATAGTCTGGGAAATCCCTGTTCCCGTACTGGTCGTTTCTCTGACGACTCCTTCGATAGTGTACTTCACGCTCGTGCTCTTCTAATAGCGTTGACATGGCCTGTATAGTTTTTATTTGTCCACCCGATCGTGCTATTGATATACCGTTATCATAGTGGTATGCTAACCTGGTGACGAGGATTTCCTCTGGGATTTTTGGTTCAAGATGTCTTGCCAAACATACTTTTCCCAGGAAGTAGGCGGTAAGTGTTGTTCCCCTGCTGGCGTCATATCTTCCATAACTGATGCTCTCCCTCACTACGTTCTGGGTGGCGTCTGACCAGTATCTGGCTTTAAAAGCTATTTTAAATTCTTCGTAGCTTCGTATCTCGTGCCTGGTGGCTGCCCACCAGTTATCATAAGTTTCTTTAAAGTGATCGTCTAAATAACGACGAATTATTGGCCACCTGTTTTCACCGGTTCTCATAATTTGTTCGCCGACCCGTTCCAAGAATTCCATTGGATTTCTCCTGTATGTCTTAAAGTTGATGGTCTCCCGGTCGTCTATATGTTGTGTATATGGGACAGTGATCGATCGGTTGTCAACTGATCGTTGTAGGTTCTCGATTCTATCCTGGTTACGTTGTCCTTGCTCCTGTACTTCGTTCATGATCGTATCTAAATTTCGATGCTGGTTTCCGCAATCAGTTCGTATTGATTCCACTTGAATTCGGTTTTCTTCTTCTATATGGCCTAGCTTGACCTCTAGTTCAGCTCTATTTCGTATAATAACTTCATCGGTCGCTTTCAGTTTTCTATTTGTTTCCGCGATCTCCTGTTTTCTTTCGCTGTCGTTCTTAACTACCTTCTGGCTGATTGCCTCACTAGTGTCCTCAATTTTCTTATTGATAACTTGTCTTAATACTTCATTCTGTTTTTCAACATTTTCCCTTACTTCCTGGTTGGAATGTTCAATTCTCTCATCGATTCGTATAAGATTATCCTCATTGATTTTCTCAAGATCTGCTTTCATTCGTTTATTGTTTTCCTCAAGTTTTTCGTTCATTATTTTGTTATCGTCTTGAATCTGTCTCAAATTCTCGTCATTCTTGTCAAACTTTTCATTCATCTGCTTGATTAAATTTTCGCTCGAAATTTCGTTTTGTTTTCTTGAGTTCTCATTAATACTGTCTATTTTATTTTCCAGCTTTTCTGAATTTTCATTTATACTGTCTATCTTTTCATTGATTTGTCTAAAATCGGCCTTCAATCGTTCATTATTTTCATTTATGGTTTGCCTTAAAAGTTCACTAGTACTTTCCTTAATACTGTCTATTTTTTCATTAGTTTGTCTTAAACTCTCGTTAGTTTGTCTATTATCTTCTTTGATTTGTCTTAAACTCTCATTAGTTTCCTTAAATTTTTCGTTAGTTTGTCTATTATCTTCTTGGATCTTGTTATTCCCTTCCATTATAATTCTTAACATCTCCTGTATACTTATATCTTCTTTTTGGTTGTGTTTATCCGGTTGATCCCCTTGGGCATCTTCTTCCACTATTTCCGTCTCCGTATCCATAACTATTTCGATTTCTTCTGTACCACCTGTCTGTTGATCCATTTCAGTATCTGTACCTACCTCTGTTTCTTTTTCCCTCCTATCTTCTTCTGTCTCTTGTTCCTTCTCCATTCTTTTCGTAAGAGCTCTCGTATGCATTCCTGTGCCTCTAATGGTTGCCTGCTCAAGTTAAGTAACAAATAATATGAGTTTTTACTTAACTAAAGCCCACTCGTTGAGCGCCAATTTGTAAAGAAATAGAGACTAATATGGACGTCCTCGTTTTCGTTTGAGCCCCACGTTGCAGGCGGCAATTTGTAAAGAAATAAATAAATAGGTGTTAAGATGCGACGATGATGCCCCACGTTGGGCGCCAATTTGTAAAGAAAGAGAGTGACTTTTAGGTGTTAAGATGCGACGATGATGCCTCACGTTGCGAGCGTCAATTTGTAAAGAAAGAGACTAATGTGTCCTCGTTTTCGTTTAAGCCCCACGTTGCAGGCGGCAATTTGTAATAAAATGAAATATATAGAATGTGTCGAGTACGTGTTTAAATAAGTTCCACGTTGTTATGTGCCAATTTGTAAAGAGACTAATATGTGCCGGTGCTAGCGAAAATGTCCGTCTTATTCAAACCCCACTGTTGTAATCAATTTAGTAACGAACTGCTTGTTAATTATGTGAGGACGTATGTAATAATGTATGATACCAGCTGGAGACGTCAAATTATAAAGAGATCTTGTCTATGAGTGTAATTAGTTATAAGAGACTCCGGTGTAACAAACGCCAAGTAGTACGTTGTAGGTGGCGATTCGTAACAATTATAATGCTGTTACCTGGTTTAATTAATATGTTATTAACTAATATACCTTGCGGTTTTGACCAGTGAAACCCTCAGAACACAGATTATTAAGTCCACAAACTTAGAATTATATTCCTGAATTTATAATGGTAGTATTCTGTAGACTTAATTTAATTCTCAGTGGTTGTTTAATATGAGCAATATATATGGAGTATTTACTGAATGTAAGTGGTTTTTGTCTCAACCCTAGTCCCTCAACGATAAAAATTTCATTCAAATTTAGTATGGCAAAACCCGTTAGTTCAGCAATCTCCCGTCTCACCAGCTGCAAACTTGGAGCGCTGTTATTATAAATAATTGTGCGTATAGGTTAGTTATTCTGAGTGTTTGTATCAATCTGTTAATAAATTATTACGCCAATTACATATAGTATTTTCTCTGCAATGATTAAAACGTTATCTCATACAACAAATGTACTTTATTTATTTTTCTCTGGTATTTAACCAGTTACGTTGTCTCAGACAAACAATAAGACAATACAATCGACTATCCCAACATGTATCGATTCTTAATTATTCGAATTCTAAAAAGAAAAACATATATATACTTTGAAAATAATGACAAATAATTCTTATACCAGGGTTCGTGTAGTTCTTTGAACCATTAGTAAGGCCAGGTAAAACGCATAATTAAGGTTGTTCAATTTACAAAAAGAATAAAATTATTTACTTAAAATACAATGATATGAAAATAATTTGTTTTTTTTTTACCCAAGCGGCGAAAGCTTCATTAGGCGGTGAATGTTTGTCAACTACGATCAAAATGCAGGTTATATCGTCTTCACCCAGTAAAACTGCTCTGGTCTTCAATGAATGGATGATGATAATCCCACGGGAACTCTGGTGCTTCGAGTCTTCTTTTGCGTCTTCACAATTCTTGGTCCCAACGAACTGGAATTAGGATCTCAGCTTCCGCTGTCAATGAAGGTTATTTCGTCAACCGAATCTTCTGTATTTCCAAATATTTCCGTTAATTCAGGCTTCAACTCTTTATTGGTCTTCAATTTATAGCATGAATTGGTTTGATACCAAATTCAGTGGAATTGTTTAGTGAATGAGGTGAGACGCTTTCAGTTCTTTTTTATTGTATTCATTGATAATTTGTAGGGTTATTTAATTTGTGTGATTCATTAACATTCCAGTATAATTGTTTTGCAAAATGCTTTTTTTTCAATTTTGGATATATATTTTCTTTATATTTATTCATATATTTTAAATATATCGGTTCATTTCAACCTAATAGCTTGTAACAATCAGTACCATCTATCCAAAATCAACAAGTTACTAAAAATCAGTTGCCTTAACAACCAGGTTTTCTATATATCCTTGAGCCGGCATTATAGAATATTACTACTCCTTTCCAATAAAATACTCCATGCTTGGATTAATATTGAATCACATAAAATTCTCCCCTAACCTTCCTTATTAAACAGTAAATGTTTTACTAGAGTTTCGTTGGACTGGGTTTACTAAAAAGGTATTAATTTCCTTTCACTAATATGGAATTTAGGCCTATAGATTCATTTACAACCATTATAACATTATTTGGTTTTTAACTTAATTTTCTTTTTACCTGACCTACTGTACAATTAATTATTGATTACATAGTTAATTACATGAATTTTAATTTACTGGTGGTTATTTGTTTTTACATTAATCAATTGGTTCTGGAACCCTTTATTAATTTATGACATAATTGTCAGAACTACTTGTTAGACTTGAAACACTGGTCACACTCCTGATCCAGTTTATAAACATTAATTAGAATAACAGTATCTTTCAATTTTATACAATACTGACAACTTAGTACCGTGCCTAACATTGGTAACTATATTGTGCTGTATAAAAACAAATCTAATATAAAATATAAACATAATTATTGAGTAAGTATTATTATCAAACAACATCATTTCATTTTTAACACATTCAACATACAATATAAATATTCTGTAGACCTTAACATGTCACAGTACAAAACAAACATTTCATTACATCCAATCATTCATTGTTCTGGCTCTTTTACATTTAATATTAGTCATTGCCTCCTTTTTACTTGAGGTCCTTCTCAAACATATGAACTATCGAACAACCTTAAGTCAGGGTATGGTCTTTGACCATATTTCATTCAGTCTTTTATGTAACGTTGGGGAACCTCAACTATGTTGCGTTACAGTATATATATATATTATGTAACATGACATAAGGTAGTGAAGATCCAATTGTATTTAATTATAAAATAAAAAGCTGAAGATAAGACTAAGAGGCAAAAACTTATAAACTTAGAGATCAATAACCCAATAACCCAATAAATGACAAATGACTATTAACCTGACAATGACCTGACACAGTAGATCGGATAAACACCAAAGGAACCAAGAGACAATGAAGAAGCAGCCGAGACCTAAGTGCAATTAAATAATCCCAAATAATGACCAGTATATTGTAATTTAATTAATGAACTGATAATTGTAGTATATGAGATTTACCTAGGATAATAAGATTAATGGAAAGTAATAATGTCACATATATCTTGTTGATAAAAGAATGTACTTATAATATAAGGTAGGGAGCTAGAAACTAACCATACCCCAAACTAATAGTAATGATAATAGCCAAAGCCAATAAACGATGCTTTGAGCCAAACAAAAGCAATATTTAAGTAATAACTAAAAGTGATCAGAGTGATTTGGAAGTAAATTAGTTATTCATGACCATAATCACACAGTGATATAAAATAATCAGACAAATCGTGTGAATAAACAAGTGAGTAAGTTAAAAATGTGTGTAAAATTAAATAAGTGGTGAAGTGCTAGGTATAGCATATAATGGAACAAAGTGAGAGTGATAATAATTAAAGAAACCTTCTATGAAAGGAAAAGTGCAGTGGGGGTGTAGAATAAAATATTTTATAAGCAGACTATAATAAACAGCTAAACAATTTTTGATAAAATGTACGTTAGTCAGTAAGATTAAACTAATTGTAATATTATAAATTTAGGTAATAGGAGGTCAGAACTATATAATAAGGTAAGAATTAAGTTATTAGAATGAGTAGCAAATTAAGAAGGACAGACACTGTATTTAAGTGAAGGGATTAGTATATAAGACATATCATGTAAGGAACAGTTTATCAGTAGTATTGTAAGAGTTTTGTTATTGTAGTAAATTATAGGATAAGCAAGATAATAGTAGAGAAAAGAAAAGGTAGTTAAAAGTTATTTCAGGCTAGAACCTGACAAGGAATCTTTTTATAATAAGAATTAGAGTTAGGAATACTGATGTTTATTGTTTGTTTTGTTTATAAAATTGTATTAGAATTACCAGATATGTTATTAAGAAATGTTAGATGGGAGTAGAATAGAATCTAGGCTCTAGGCCAACTGTTGAATATAAATTTAGTAGTTTTGAGAACAAATAATAATCCAAAGTTAAGGCAGAATATACCAAATGGTTAAACCGATTAAGTGAGTATTCCTAGTACCAAGATATATGAATAACAACTAATTCTGAATAAAATATATGTAAAATATAAATATGGAAAATAGTAAAAATGTAATTAGCTATTCAAAAGTGGGCATGAGGGATATCAAAATGATCATCATGAAAAATTAGGAAGAATGGTACTCATGTAATAACTCTAGCTATTAGTATAAGATAGGAATCTTCATTTGAAGATATTTCGGTAAAATTAGACTAAAAAAGACGTTAAAACATAAAAATGACTTAAGTTAATAACCAATGAAAATTAGCATAATTTATTAGGTAACCATAGCAACAAGAATTTTATTGCCAAAAAACCGTTAGATTTTCAGTACTCTATTATTGACCAACGCCGAGAGCGGATCGAGCAGCTCTCGCACTAAAATTTTATTATTAAAGTAAATTTGAACTTAATTTAAACTAGACGGAGATAACAACAACAGTCCAGGGAATCCTGAACAAAATTTCGTTTAATAAAAAATTATTAACAAACCATAATTATCTGAAGAAGACGGGAAGACGCAGTGAAGAAGAGAGACGACAACGGACACCAAATGAGGATCATTGGAACATCTTAATAGAAGAAGACGGACGATAACCGAAGGAATGCGAGGCCGGAGTCAGCGAGGAAAATCATCGAGACGAGAGGAATAAACTTCTGGAAAATATAAGAAGACGACAGCCCAGGAGTAATCCGGAAGAAGAAGACGACCTCAGGATCTTCAGCAGGAAAACCGATGAGTATAAACATTATCCCATTATCGAGTTCACAATTTTTTGGTCTGAATTAATAAATAACTATTTCACTTCACTGATCACTATTCCGATTCAGAAATAAATGCTTTGTTAAATTCACTATTTAACCTTTAATCGATTAGCAATTATTAAAAGTAAAATATAATAAATAATTGACGAACCTTTTGATAAATAAATTTGACAAACGAAAACTAACCCAAAATTTCTTTACAAGTTTTCATTAGTAATTACTTAATTGAATATGAGATATTAATTTGTTTATGTAACTAGGATTAAGAATTGTTATAACTTTGTGTGTGTTAGCCGTAAGTATATATTTCTGTAGCCGAAAGGACTTTAACACCCCTGAGAAAAACCATATATAACTGTAAACTAACGTTAAAGACGCTATGTATACAACTGAGCAAGTACCAACCGAACAAGTGTAATAGCCGGTGCAGAAAACGAATGTGATATATCATGAAGTAATTGAAATCTTCCAAAGAGTTAATAAATGTTCTCAATCTGCAATTCTGTATGTTTGATTCAATTAATTTATAATAACAACTAAGAATTATTGAAGTGAAAGCGTTAAAGCAAAACGCTAGCCGAGTCAACACTGCAGAAAGCCGTGCGCCAATCAGGTGGCGAGGCGGCAACATTTGAATGCAGCAGAGCGAAATACGGTTTACCCGTAAATGATAAGAGAAGTTACATTTTGACATATATTAAACACGATTAACACAAATAACAAATTTTTACAAACCCCACACAAACGTTCTATTACAAAGTGACGCATCCAAAGTGGGGCAGAATAACATGCATTACTAATTAAAATACAAATTTTTACAACCCGTAAAAACGATCTATTACAATATATATATATTGTAGCGTGACAGATATAAGCATAATATTGAATGGCAATTGATCATTAGAATAATAAAGTTATAATATTTAAATTTGGAAGAAAGCATTAAGTTTAATATAAATAGATTAATTCATAGCAACTGTGGAAAGAAATCATTATTATAAAGAAAATACAAGTTCAAATAAAAGGAGTTACTAGTGATGAGTCATCCAAGACCAGTCTCATAACCAAAGGTTTTCAAGGTATAACCCAGGAAGGTAAAAAAGTAAATAACCAAGCAGTACAGAATATGACCAAACCCACAACGAGGGAGAATAAATAGAATAGAAACCCTAAAATAAGCCAAGATCAACCAATACAGGTGGTGTATTTCTGAAATAAAGAAGAAGATGGAGAAGATCCCAAGAAACCTGATGGCATCAAGAAAAAGATGGAGAAGATACCAGTCCCAGAAGGCAGGAGAAAAGAAGACTGATGAAAGAAGAAGAAGGCAGCATCCTGAAGAAGATGTCATGCTCTTATAAAAGACACCCAAATCCCTATATCCCCACAATCAATATTTAAAAATAAAAGTATAACGAAATAAAAACCACATGTATATAAATTTAAGAGAGAGAAGTGTATAAAGTAAAAGTTGCCTGTGAACTAAGATGAAACAATAATATAGTACCCATGGAACAAATCTCCATTGAAAAAACGCTAACCAATTTATTATGTTAATAAGACTATACGACCATTTAGCATTAACATAATATATAAGTGCAAAGTGAACCAGTGATAGTTTTGGGTATTATAAAAAATGAACCTTGTGTTTCATTCTTGGCAATCACAAACATTGAATGCAATGAAATATGCATTTTTCAATGACTTGAAATGTGTACTGTGACAATATGTTGTTCATAAGACATGAATCTGTTTAAAATAACATTTTGTTTTACATGAAAAAAGAAAAACAGATTTTATAATACTTTTTGAACAATTCATACTATTTATTTATTAATGACAGGGTACAATTCCCCAAAGACAATGTATAAAAGACGGTATAAAAACTGTAGAATCCTACTTATAATAATAGTTAGAAATAAGAATATAAATATAAGGTTTTTATGTATATAATATAAGAATGTTTAAAAATGTTTTAGATATAAGGCCATTTGTTTGGGTCTGATACAACTAACATCAGAACTATAAAAATAGTTACTACTTGTAAATAGTAGAGAGTAATTAAGATGTTAGTTAGTAAAAAACCTTTTTTGTAAGCCATATTTCCATGTTTAGAAATAAGGATTTTGTTGTAAGATGTCTGACTTGAAGACAACCATTTATTTAAAAAAAAAAAGTTCTTTATTTGGTTTAACTGTTATTTGTATTGTAACCAATACTAATTGTTATTGTGTAATTTGAAAACATGTTTAATTTATAATACTATATGTAAAAGTCAGAGAGGGTATCACACATCATATATTGTTTGTAAAGTTTTTGTAAGGAAAAAATGTTAAAAAATCTAGGCCAGAGAATGGAAACTAAACTTCATCAAAACAGAGAAATTGCTCAATTAAATGCAAATAAACAAAAGGGGTTTAGACAAAATAAACTTGAGATCATGCCATATAATTGCACATACCATTTGGAGAGATTTTTATAAATTATATTCAGAATTATAAATAAAAATGAAAATGACTAAACTCAGAAATTTAGACATGGGAGTCATATATTCCAGAATAATGTTTCAGAATACAACTAATTCAATTAATTACAAGAAAATAAGGGAATATAAACCTTTTAATACAATATAGGATTATTAATATTAAATATAACGGATAAAATGGATGAATTTTATATAATGACAGGAAGTAAATTTTGTAGTTTTGACTTTTCAGAGAATACCAAAAATGAAAGTAAAATTACTAATTTTGGACAGAAAACACTATAAAACGGCATTATTTAATCTGAAAATAAGCTGAATGAACTGAAAGATCAATTTAAATAACATCTAGTGAATAAAATTGACAAATAACCCAAGTTTAGGTATTTATATAGTGAAATATTAAAGTGTGCACAGGATATGAAAATATATTTGAACAATGTTAAGGATAATATTATATGGGCTAAGAGTTTAATTGAGACTGAAGGAAATAGTTAGTTGATTATTGGTATTTGAACGGTTAACATGACAAACGTTTTGTAACGTGCCTAACCTAACTTATAATGGTCATATAAAGCGAGTGAATAGTACGTTTTAGTGAAATCGCGAGTGACTTATAAAATACATCTAGAACTCTCACATTATAACAGAAACAATCAAGAAACACTACATAACACTGAACAATACATATCTACCCCGAAAAACACCAGAAAACAGTATAACACATTAACCAAATTAGTGTCGGAATCGGGTAAAGTGTTTGAACTTATAATTACACGGATACACTAAATACAACCCAGAAACAATACACAAGGCACTACACAACATTTTAAAAAGAGATTTGCAGACCTCAGAACAAAATACTACAGGAAAATCTTTTATTTGGAACGTCGAATATACGAATGACATTTTACTAACTACACGGCAGCCATTTGCAATTGGTCGTCATCACCAGATCAACGCCTCCTAGTTCAACCCAGCTGTCGGTGAAAACAATTATTTTATTTTCAAATTATTATTCAATGTCTGTGTTTAGTAATAATTATTAATTTGTTGTAACGTTATACTTTTTAAATATTGGCCCGATTTCTCTGACTTTGATAATAATTGGCTGTTTAAAGAACCCTGTATAATTTTTATATAATATACTTTGTAACTTTTTCGATATCCTGAGAGTCGATAATAATCGATAAGAGTCAAATTGCTATTAATTAATAAAACATTAATATTCTTCAACACTAAATAGTTCTTCATTTCATAAATATTACTAGTTATCACTAATATAATTATAATTAATAATCTATCAGAACTTTACCACCTATAAGTGAAGATAACCTAAAAAATAAAAAGGTAAACAAGTATCGATTGGTTTGAAGACAATCTTATGAGTGGTGATAGTTTATTTAAAATATACCAAAACTTTAATAAAAATTTTCAGAAGAACATTACACTTTTTAAGACTTCACAGCCCTATATTAATTAATTGATTATAATTAATTAATTAATAAAATTAAAAAAATTTTTTTAATTATTTTTTTTATAAACATAATTTTTTTTTAAATTTTCTTCAAAACAATAATTTTTGTTTTGAAACTTTCGGTGAAGCTGAACATATATTTCTTCATCAACATTACGCTACTCGACCGGTCTTGCTACCATTGAGACTCGACCAGCTGGGAAACTTAAGGAAGTGTTTCAGGCCAGTAAGACGTCGAGAGCCACACCAATTACACACCAATTTAAGAACACACACATCAATCAACAATCTTGTATAATATTATTACAATATATATATATTGTGACGCAACAAAAATGATAGCATTTATGTTACATAAAAGAAGATTCACAGATTGATAAATAAATTGATACTTAATCCCATAATAGAACAGAGACCCAATTATGACAATTATAGTCATAGACAAAATTAAATAAGAATGCAAGGTAGTGTTGAATAGAATAAACGAACCTGTAAAATAAATAATAGCTAATGATATATGTTTAATAAAAAACAAAACAGAAAAATGAAACAATGACGTAATTTATGGTAATAACAGATAAGAATTTTGTGTTAAAAAGTATTATATTATGACAAAAATGTTATGATAAAGTGTATGTGATGTTATATCAAATATGTGTTGAGTTCATGAAAAATAATGAAACAAATAGTGTTATTCAATGACTGTCATAGAATGAAGTGTGAGGCAGTTAACCAATGTTCATAAGTTCGAATTTTGTTGTATGTGATCAAGAGATCAAGATAAATTTGTTATTAGATGTAGAAAAATAATTGTTTATACAAATGTTAATAATTAAGTTTTGATTGTATGTACGAATTTATATAAAAGGGACTATAGATGCCTAACAGACATAACCACAGGTAGATCAATTTACAATAAAAGGCCTAACAGCCAAAAATACTAAATAAACACTTATAACTTAAAGGTTAGATGCATCAATTAATAATAATTAATAAATGCACTATGAAGAGCTAGAAAGAAGAAAAAACATTAAGTTAATAATAATATTTAATAAAATTTATACAAATTATAATAATACCATAATGCCATTATATCGATTAGTAAAAAATAATATCGAAGGTGGATTAAATATAATAAAAAAGGAAAAAAACGGAATTTTATCAAAAAACCAGTAGAAGATGTGTATAAAATAATAAACCATCTATCGGTAAAATTACATTCCGATAGGACAGTAAATTGACAAAGAATAGACAAAAAAATGTAAAGTACCGTTTACCAAATGGTAAAAGCTTAAGAGCATGATAATGTCTGTCAGCCGCCAGCTAAACGCAACATTATTATGGTTACTGACTGACTGATTGGTTACATACCTATCTACAGCTATGCAGTGTTGTTTGCTTGTTAGGTCTTTAATCTGCGACGGACGTTAGCACGTTAGCGGTCGCGGTTTTAGTTAACGATTCCCGGCTGGTAAATGATGACATCATGCAGCGTGATGCGTTACAGAAATTTTCAAATGACCCCCAGCCATAAGACATTATCATGTCAAAATATATGAAAGAAACACTATATAGTCAAAACATGTGGAAGCGGAAATTAATATAGGTTGCTAGGGAAAAAATTAAGAAGAAGGTTGTTGATTTAAAAAAATAACAAGAATTGCTTTGGATAAACTGAACGTGATGATTTAAAAAAAAAGCCCAAGAATAATTTATTGAATCGTAATATTCGAAATCAACAGATACGATTGTAAAAAAGACAAAATTCTAATGATAATACTTACATCTATCACTAACACAGATTAATAAAATAACGATACATTATGAAATAATAATCGAGAACAAATAACCAAATTCTACAAGAAGAAACTTGGACTGTCCCATGTCCGAAGGGAATTAATGAAAAATTAATCAAATATAAAGCATTAATAGTAACACAACTCATAGTATTCACAACACCAGAAATTATAACCTTGTAAATATACGGAACAACACTAACTGCTTCAACCGAAGGAAGAACCTATTTGGATCCTGGCGGTGTAGAAGAAACATCCATCGGGCTGTAAAACAAGTCAGAAGCTGTATTCCGAAGTGGGCAGGACAAGAATTACTTTTATTAAACTGAAGAAAGAAAACTGTACTTCATAATTGACCAGAACAACGAATTCAGCGATCAACCGCTTACGTGATTTGCTTCGTTAGAGACTGGTAAAGTTATATTATATTAATCATACTAAATACACAACACATAATTTTTGTAAATCTTGCATTCTTATTATGTATTTTTAGTCTTCCCCACAGTTACAAGAACCTTCACACCCTGAAATAAATAAAATACAAATCAAATATAATATATAACCAAATATAAACGAAGAATTAAATAATCAACAATCGATACCTGAATCTATAGTCCCAACATATATTAATTAGAATATATCTTAGTTAATGTGAATTGAATACACAAATAAAGAACCTTTATATATTTGTCACACCTTGTTATTTGGAGTATGGTTTAGTGAACTGGAACAAAAGTAACTGAATAAGTAGAGAATAAATGGTTAATATAAACATCGAATAACCTATAAGTTTCGTTGAGCCGATACTACAGCGCTTATAGCGGAATTATTTGACACCAAAGAGGGAGCGTAAAAATATAAAATTAGACAGAACTCTCTTCAAGGCATAATAGGGTTGGATGAAATTGTAGAATAAATCTTAAGTTATTTAAGTTCTAGGCACACTAACACTGATAATTATTAAAGAATTAAGTTAACATTAATTAAGTACATCCATATATTCCACAACTCCAAATATTTCCGAGAACTTATACAATTAAATTAAACAACACAAATTGACAAATACAACAGAGGGGTTTTAAGGAGAGGAAACCCGTTTAGTAACAAATTGGCTTCCATCGCGGGGCTCGAACGAGACGCACGTACTCGTTTAGTAACAAATTGGCGCCCAACGTGGGGCTTAAGTTAAGTAACTGTAACCATATTAATATTACTTAACCAGAGCAGGCAACTGTGGGAGAGTAAACATGCATACCAGAGGTAGATCAAGGATTAGGGCAGGAGAAACGGAGAAGGAGATAGATGAACAAGAACAGGAAATAGAACTAATAACAGACAGTGAAATGGAACAACAGACAGACGAATTAACGGAAACTGAAATAATTACGGACAAGGAAAGGGAACCAGTGGAAGAAGATGCCCAAGGGGACCAAATAGATAAAGCGGGAGCTAGAGAAGGACTAAATTGGGAAAAATTAATGGAGTTCATGAGTAGTATTAAGGAAGATAGCAGACTCACTAAGGAGAATTTGAGGAAAATAAATGAGGAAATTAAGGAAAATAAGGAAACTTTAAGAGAACAGTTTAGGAAAACAAATGAGGAAAATAAAGAAACCGCAAAACAAATGAACGAAAGATTAGATAGGAATGATGAGGGTTTAAGACAAATGAAGGAAGACATTTTACAAATACAGGAAGAAAATTTAAGACAAATTAATGAAAAAATTGAAAATCTTCATGTGACAATTAACCAGAAGGTGGACCAAAATAATGAGGAAAGGAAATTAGAAATAGCCAAAACAAATGAAGGGTTAGAAAAAACTAACGAAACAATAGTACAGGTTCGTGAGGAATTACAGAATAAAATTAATGACACAAAAATTGAGAATAAAACATTGGTCGAAGAAATCCAACAGGAAACTGTCGAAAAATGTGAGCAAATTAAAAACGAAGTACATCAGGTACGGGAAGAGAATAAGGAAGGTATTAAGCAAATACAGACAGACATGGGCGAACGACTCGAAAGGGTCTATGGCAATTTAAATAATATGGAAGGCCAAATCAATACCAATAAAAATAAAATAGAAGAGATTAGTAGGCGTGAATTACAATTACAGGAGGAAGTAGATTCATGGCGGGATAGGACATGCCAAGATAGTCATACAAATAACCATGAGAACAGAGAATCGATTAATTTTCGTAATTATAAGCGCAATCCTATGGAATTTTTAAAGAGATTGGAAGAAGTGATCATAAGAAATAGAGAGAGTCGCTGGAGTATTATACGAAGCATGATTGATGAAACGTTTAAAGATACTTATGATAATTGGTGGACAGCGGTGCACCCGGATATACTGGACATGACTGAGTTCAAAAACCAATTTAAGGAGAAGTATTGGTCGGAATCGACCCAGAACATGATTAGGAATAATTTGAGTAACGGTCGATACGAAACAAATGTGGGCCAGTCCCCTACTTCATACTTTTTAGGAAAAGTATGTATGGCGCGGAACTTAGAGCCCCGAATTCCCGAAGAATGTTTGGTAATACAACTATCCTATCATTACGAGGAAGGGATAAAAAATGCGCGTATGTGTAGTCAAATCAAAACGATTCCAGCCATGGCCAAATTCTTGGAGAATTATGAGCACGAGAACCAATACCAAAGAAATAGAATGCTAAATCATAAATATCAGAAGTATGATAATAACGCGCCACCAGCCAATTCTCATAATAACGATCGCAATCGACCTGCGCATAACGTTAATACTAATAGAACACAAAATGAAAACACGAATAATAATTCCAGAAACTATAATTATCGCGGCAATAACAATTACAATTATCGTGATAGTCGCAATAATAGAGGAGATGGGGACAGACGACCCAATAATTATAGACATAACGTCAATTATATTTACTCCAGACCTCAAGGTAATCAGCGACGATACTACCCAAGGAGTCACCGATATGACAACCATTATGACCAATCTCGGCATGAAGACAACTACCCACATGATGGAAATTATAGGATAGCAGAACATAATACGGAGGATCGCACGGAACCAGTACAAAACCAACACAGTAATCAGAATGAAAATAGAGAAGAGGGAGTAAGCCCTCATTTAAACTAATAGAGGCAGTGAAAATTAATGAATACCCGTCACTGAACCGTAATCTTGGGGAACAACGATTAATAAATAAAAGTAAGTGTAATCATAAAATAACCATAATTAATAACCACTATTTAAAGAATATCAGGGAAGATTTGTTAGAAGAGGATCAGAAACATGTAAACAGTAATAGTAATAACGAAATCATATATATATCAGCAAATTTAAATGGGGTAAAATCTACCATAATGATAGACACTGGATCTAACATATTGATAGACGATATTGAACTTGAAAGAATCCAGCGAGAAGTCCAGTTACCCATACCGACTTTACCTGTCAATAATGTGATAATTATCGGAGCCACTGGGAGACAAAATAAAACAGTCAAAAAACAAGTATCACTCGATCTTACCAATAACAATATGACCCTACCAATAGGATTCTTGGTCGCAACGGGACTACCATTTAATGTATTGATGGGATGCGATGTGTTGCGCCAGCATTCCGCAATAATTGACTTGCATAAAGGTACAATATCTTTAACATCCGAAGGAGGATTATGGGCAGCCGAGTTAATCAACACTAATCAAACCGGTCCAGTTAACACCAAATGTGGAGCCATAAAAAGCTATTTCTGTAAGAAGCATAAATTACCAGAGATCATTCAATATGAAGACGATGATCCTAACCTATGGCAGAATACTACGAACTTACTGTCATGATCAACAGAGAAGGTGGTACGAATACTTGTCAGTAACCGAAGAATTTTTAAATATATCTTACCACCAGTCTATTGAAAATACCCCATATACAGTTATGTTTGAAAGGCTTCCACCTAGAGAAATCCAAGATATTATAAACTTTCCAAATAATCCAGAATATCAATTTGAAACAATTAAATTTTATAACCGAGTTATGGAAAAGACGGAAATGAAGAGAAGAAAATATGAAAAGAATAACCCAAAACCAATTAAGTACCAAGTGGGTGAGAAAATATTAATAAGAAACAGGGAGCTACCAAGTACTCTAGAAGGAATAACTAAAAAATTATTATTATTATATACTGGGCCCTATGTGATAACAAAAAATAATAATAACAATACGTATGAAATAATGAACCCTATCACGAAAAGGATTAAGGGAACGTACAACCAAGAGTCCATAAAGAAATATAATGAATAAATTCTAAAATGAAGTAAGGACAACTTACTACCTTATATTTGAACAACTTCTGGATTAACAAAGAAGAAAAAGAATTTATATAAATGAAAAAAAAAAACTTATTACCAATCTTGAAGAAAAATACTTGGAATTTAAAAATAATTTGAGTCGAATACTACCACTAAATTCTGAAATACAATAAGAACAACGTATTATCGATTTTGAAGAAAACAAGAATTATTGTTAAATGTTTATAAAGAAATAATGTGTATAATGAATAACAAAACCCAAGATTACAGAAGAAAACGATAATTATTATTATGTGTATAAAGAAATAATGTGTATAATGAATAACAAACCCCGGGATTGTTAGGGAAATTAAATATTTAAGGAATATTAGAATAGTTGCAAAAATAAATTCAGTTTCCAAAGGAATAGGACGAAGAAAACAGAAAGAAGCGTGTTGACAGAAGAATAATTGAAAAATGCAGTAATTATAGTAATTATAAATAGGAGAGATGTAAAACTAATGTATCAGTGAATAGTGTAGCCAGTTACCAACAAATAATGTGTACAGAAAAAAAAATATATCAAGAATCAAGAATGTTAAATAAAATGATGAAATGTTATTAAATAAAAAAGGTACTAGTACTAGTCTAATGAAGTTACATTGAGAAGACCATCGTCAACCATTAACAATGAAATTAAGAAAAGGCATGTGAAAAAGGCAAGTTTATTTGACCTAAACTTCATTCAGGTAAACTAAACTTTTTTAGGAGGGGAAGCATATGTGAAGCAACAAAAATGATAGCATTTATGTTACATAAAAGAAGATTCACAGATTGATAAATAAATTGATACTTAATCCCATAATAGAACAGAGACCCAATTATGACAATTATAGTCATAGACAAAATTAAATAAGAATGCAAGGTAGTGTTGAATAGAATAAACGAACCTGTAAAATAAATAATAGCTAATGATATATGTTTAATAAAAAACAAAACAGAAAAATGAAACAATGACGTAATTTATGGTAATAACAGATAAGAATTTTGTGTTAAAAAGTATTATATTATGACAAAAATGTTATGATAAAGTGTATGTGATGTTATATCAAATATGTGTTGAGTTCATGAAAAATAATGAAACAAATAGTGTTATTCAATGACTGTCATAGAATGAAGTGTGAGGCAGTTAACCAATGTTCATAAGTTCGAATTTTGTTGTATGTGATCAAGAGATCAAGATAAATTTGTTATTAGATGTAGAAAAATAATTGTTTATACAAATGTTAATAATTAAGTTTTGATTGTATGTACGAATTTATATAAAAGGGACTATAGATGCCTAACAGACATAACCACAGGTAGATCAATTTACAATAAAAGGCCTAACAGCCAAAAATACTAAATAAACACTTATAACTTAAAGGTTAGATGCATCAATTAATAATAATTAATAAATGCACTATGAAGAGCTAGAAAGAAGAAAAAACATTAAGTTAATAATAATATTTAATAAAATTTATACAAATTATAATAATACCATAATGCCATAATATCGATTGGTAAAAAATAATATCGAAGGTGGATTAAATATAATAAAAAAGGAAAAAACGGAATTTTATCAAAAAACCAGTAGAAGATGTGTATAAAATAATAAACCAGCTATCGGTAAAATTACATTCCGATAGGACAGCAAATTGACAAAGAATAGACAAAAAAATATATGAAAGAAACACTATATAGTCAAAACATGTGGAAGCGGAAATTAATATAGGTTGCTAGGGAAAAAATTAAGAAGAAGGTTGTTGATTTAAAAAAATAACAAGAATTGCTTTGGATAAACTGAACGTGATGATTTAAAAAAAAAGCCCAAGAATAATTTATTGAATCGTAATATTCGAAATCAACAGATACGATTGTAAAAAAGACAAAATTCTAATGATAATACTTACATCTATCACTAACACAGATTAATAAAATAACGATACATTATGAAATAATAATCGAGAACAAATAACCAAATTCTACAAGAAGAAACTTGGACTGTCCCATGTCCGAAGGGAATTAATGAAAAATTAATCAAATATAAAGCATTAATAGTAACACAACTCATAGTATTCACAACACCAGAAATTATAACCTTGTAAATATACGGAACAACACTAACTGCTTCAACCGAAGGAAGAACCTATTTGGATCCTGGCGGTGTAGAAGAAACATCCATCGGGCTGTAAAACAAGTCAGAAGCTGTATTCCGAAGTGGGCAGGACAAGAATTACTTTTATTAAACTGAAGAAAGAAAACTGTACTTCATAATTGACCAGAACAACGAATTCAGCGATCAACCGCTTACGTGATTTGCTTCGTTAGAGACTGGTAAAGTTATATTATATTAATCATACTAAATACACAACACATAATTTTTGTAAATCTTGCATTCTTATTATGTATTTTTAGTCTTCCCCACAGTTACAAGAACCTTCACACCCTGAAATAAATAAAATACAAATCAAATATAATATATAACCAAATATAAACGAAGAATTAAATAATCAACAATCGATACCTGAATCTATAGTCCCAACATATATTAATTAGAATATATCTTAGTTAATGTGAATTGAATACACAAATAAAGAACCTTTATATATTTGTCACACCTTGTTATTTGGAGTATGGTTTAGTGAACTGGAACAAAAGTAACTGAATAAGTAGAGAATAAATGGTTAATATAAACATCGAATAACCTATAAGTTTCGTTGAGCCGATACTACAGCGCTTATAGCGGAATTATTTGACACCAAAGAGGGAGCGTAAAAATATAAAATTAGACAGAACTCTCTTCAAGGCATAATAGGGTTGGATGAAATTGTAGAATAAATCTTAAGTTATTTAAGTTCTAGGCACACTAACACTGATAATTATTAAAGAATTAAGTTAACATTAATTAAGTACATCCATATATTCCACAACTCCAAATATTTCCGAGAACTTATACAATTAAATTAAACAACACAAATTGACAAATACAACAGAGGGGTTTTAAGGAGAGGAAACCCGTTTAGTAACAAATTGGCTTCCATCGCGGGGCTCGAACGAGACGCACGTACTCGTTTAGTAACAAATTGGCGCCCAACGTGGGGCTTAAGTTAAGTAACTGTAACCATATTAATATTACTTAACCAGAGCAGGCAACTGTGGGAGAGTAAACATGCATACCAGAGGTAGATCAAGGATTAGGGCAGGAGAAACGGAGAAGGAGATAGATGAACAAGAACAGGAAATAGAACTAATAACAGACAGTGAAATGGAACAACAGACAGACGAATTAACGGAAACTGAAATAATTACGGACAAGGAAAGGGAACCAGTGGAAGAAGATGCCCAAGGGGACCAAATAGATAAAGCGGGAGCTAGAGAAGGACTAAATTGGGAAAAATTAATGGAGTTCATGAGTAGTATTAAGGAAGATAGCAGACTCACTAAGGAGAATTTGAGGAAAATAAATGAGGAAATTAAGGAAAATAAGGAAACTTTAAGAGAACAGTTTAGGAAAACAAATGAGGAAAATAAAGAAACCGCAAAACAAATGAACGAAAGATTAGATAGGAATGATGAGGGTTTAAGACAAATGAAGGAAGACATTTTACAAATACAGGAAGAAAATTTAAGACAAATTAATGAAAAAATTGAAAATCTTCATGTGACAATTAACCAGAAGGTGGACCAAAATAATGAGGAAAGGAAATTAGAAATAGCCAAAACAAATGAAGGGTTAGAAAAAACTAACGAAACAATAGTACAGGTTCGTGAGGAATTACAGAATAAAATTAATGACACAAAAATTGAGAATAAAACATTGGTCGAAGAAATCCAACAGGAAACTGTCGAAAAATGTGAGCAAATTAAAAACGAAGTACATCAGGTATGGGAAGAGAATAAGGAAGGTATTAAGCAAATACAGACAGACATGGGCGAACGACTCGAAAGGGTCTATGGCAATTTAAATAATATGGAAGGCCAAATCAATACCAATAAAAATAAAATAGAAGAGATTAGTAGGCGTGAATTACAATTACAGGAGGAAGTAGATTCATGGCGGGATAGGACATGCCAAGATAGTCATACAAATAACCATGAGAACAGAGAATCGATTAATTTTCGTAATTATAAGCGCAATCCTATGGAATTTTTAAAGAGATTGGAAGAAGTGATCATAAGAAATAGAGAGAGTCGCTGGAGTATTATACGAAGCATGATTGATGAAACGTTTAAAGATACTTATGATAATTGGTGGACAGCGGTGCACCCGGATATACTGGACATGACTGAGTTCAAAAACCAATTTAAGGAGAAGTATTGGTCGGAATCGACCCAGAACATGATTAGGAATAATTTGAGTAACGGTCGATACGAAACAAATGTGGGCCAGTCCCCTACTTCATACTTTTTAGGAAAAGTATGTATGGCGCGGAACTTAGAGCCCCGAATTCCCGAAGAATGTTTGGTAATACAACTATCCTATCATTACGAGGAAGGGATAAAAAATGCGCGTATGTGTAGTCAAATCAAAACGATTCCAGCCATGGCCAAATTCTTGGAGAATTATGAGCACGAGAACCAATACCAAAGAAATAGAATGCTAAATCATAAATATCAGAAGTATGATAATAACGCGCCACCAGCCAATTCTCATAATAACGATCGCAATCGACCTGCGCATAACGTTAATACTAATAGAACACAAAATGAAAACACGAATAATAATTCCAGAAACTATAATTATCGCGGCAATAACAATTACAATTATCGTGATAGTCGCAATAATAGAGGAGATGGGGACAGACGACCCAATAATTATAGACATAACGTCAATTATATTTACTCCAGACCTCAAGGTAATCAGCGACGATACTACCCAAGGAGTCACCGATATGACAACCATTATGACCAATCTCGGCATGAAGACAACTACCCACATGATGGAAATTATAGGATAGCAGAACATAATACGGAGGATCGCACGGAACCAGTACAAAACCAACACAGTAATCAGAATGAAAATAGAGAAGAGGGAGTAAGCCCTCATTTAAACTAATAGAGGCAGTGAAAATTAATGAATACCCGTCACTGAACCGTAATCTTGGGGAACAACGATTAATAAATAAAAGTAAGTGTAATCATAAAATAACCATAATTAATAACCACTATTTAAAGAATATCAGGGAAGATTTGTTAGAAGAGGATCAGAAACATGTAAACAGTAATAGTAATAACGAAATCATATATATATCAGCAAATTTAAATGGGGTAAAATCTACCATAATGATAGACACTGGATCTAACATATTGATAGACGATATTGAACTTGAAAGAATCCAGCGAGAAGTCCAGTTACCCATACCGACTTTACCTGTCAATAATGTGATAATTATCGGAGCCACTGGGAGACAAAATAAAACAGTCAAAAAACAAGTATCACTCGATCTTACCAATAACAATATGACCCTACCAATAGGATTCTTGGTCGCAACGGGACTACCATTTAATGTATTGATGGGATGCGATGTGTTGCGCCAGCATTCCGCAATAATTGACTTGCATAAAGGTACAATATCTTTAACATCCGAAGGAGGATTATGGGCAGCCGAGTTAATCAACACTAATCAAACCGGTCCAGTTAACACCAAATGTGGAGCCATAAAAAGCTATTTCTGTAAGAAGCATAAATTACCAGAGATCATTCAGTATGAAGACGATGATCCTAACCTATGGCAGAATACTACGAACTTACTGTCATGATCAACAGAGAAGGTGGTACGAATACTTGTCAGTAACCGAAGAATTTTTAAATATATCTTACCACCAGTCTATTGAAAATACCCCATATACAGTTATGTTTGAAAGGCTTCCACCTAGAGAAATCCAAGATATTATAAACTTTCCAAATAATCCAGAATATCAATTTGAAACAATTAAATTTTATAACCGAGTTATGGAAAAGACGGAAATGAAGAGAAGAAAATATGAAAAGAATAACCCAAAACCAATTAAGTACCAAGTGGGTGAGAAAATATTAATAAGAAACAGGGAGCTACCAAGTACTCTAGAAGGAATAACTAAAAAATTATTATTATTATATACTGGGCCCTATGTGATAACAAAAAATAATAATAACAATACGTATGAAATAATGAACCCTATCACGAAAAGGATTAAGGGAACGTACAACCAAGAGTCCATAAAGAAATATAATGAATAAATTCTAAAATGAAGTAAGGACAACTTACTACCTTATATTTGAACAACTTCTGGATTAACAAAGAAGAAAAAGAATTTATATAAATGAAAAAAAAAAACTTATTACCAATCTTGAAGAAAAATACTTGGAATTTAAAAATAATTTGAGTCGAATACTACCACTAAATTCTGAAATACAATAAGAACAACGTATTATCGATTTTGAAGAAAACAAGAATTATTGTTAAATGTTTATAAAGAAATAATGTGTATAATGAATAACAAAACCCAAGATTACAGAAGAAAACGATAATTATTATTATGTGTATAAAGAAATAATGTGTATAATGAATAACAAACCCCGGGATTGTTAGGGAAATTAAATATTTAAGGAATATTAGAATAGTTGCAAAAATAAATTCAGTTTCCAAAGGAATAGGACGAAGAAAACAGAAAGAAGCGTGTTGACAGAAGAATAATTGAAAAATGCAGTAATTATAGTAATTATAAATAGGAGAGATGTAAAACTAATGTATCAGTGAATAGTGTAGCCAGTTACCAACAAATAATGTGTACAGAAAAAAAAATATATCAAGAATCAAGAATGTTAAATAAAATGATGAAATGTTATTAAATAAAAAAGGTACTAGTACTAGTCTAATGAAGTTACATTGAGAAGACCATCGTCAACCATTAACAATGAAATTAAGAAAAGGCATGTGAAAAAGGCAAGTTTATTTGACCTAAACTTCATTCAGGTAAACTAAACTTTTTTAGGAGGGGAAGCATATGTGAAGCAACAAAAATGATAGCATTTATGTTACATAAAAGAAGATTCACAGATTGATAAATAAATTGATACTTAATCCCATAATAGAACAGAGACCCAATTATGACAATTATAGTCATAGACAAAATTAAATAAGAATGCAAGGTAGTGTTGAATAGAATAAACGAACCTGTAAAATAAATAATAGCTAATGATATATGTTTAATAAAAAACAAAACAGAAAAATGAAACAATGACGTAATTTATGGTAATAACAGATAAGAATTTTGTGTTAAAAAGTATTATATTATGACAAAAATGTTATGATAAAGTGTATGTGATGTTATATCAAATATGTGTTGAGTTCATGAAAAATAATGAAACAAATAGTGTTATTCAATGACTGTCATAGAATGAAGTGTGAGGCAGTTAACCAATGTTCATAAGTTCGAATTTTGTTGTATGTGATCAAGAGATCAAGATAAATTTGTTATTAGATGTAGAAAAATAATTGTTTATACAAATGTTAATAATTAAGTTTTGATTGTATGTACGAATTTATATAAAAGGGACTATAGATGCCTAACAGACATAACCACAGGTAGATCAATTTACAATAAAAGGCCTAACAGCCAAAAATACTAAATAAACACTTATAACTTAAAGGTTAGATGCATCAATTAATAATAATTAATAAATGCACTATGAAGAGCTAGAAAGAAGAAAAAACATTAAGTTAATAATAATATTTAATAAAATTTATACAAATTATAATAATACCATAATGCCATAATATCGATTGGTAAAAAATAATATCGAAGGTGGATTAAATATAATAAAAAAGGAAAAAACGGAATTTTATCAAAAAACCAGTAGAAGATGTGTATAAAATAATAAACCAGCTATCGGTAAAATTACATTCCGATAGGACAGCAAATTGACAAAGAATAGACAAAAAAATATATGAAAGAAACACTATATAGTCAAAACATGTGGAAGCGGAAATTAATATAGGTTGCTAGGGAAAAAATTAAGAAGAAGGTTGTTGATTTAAAAAAATAACAAGAATTGCTTTGGATAAACTGAACGTGATGATTTAAAAAAAACCCAAGAATAATTTATTGAATCGTAATATTCGAAATCAACAGATACGATTGTAAAAAAGACAAAATTCTAATGATAATACTTACATCTATCACTAACACAGATTAATAAAATAACGATACATTATGAAATAATAATCGAGAACAAATAACCAAATTCTACAAGAAGAAACTTGGACTGTCCCATGTCCGAAGGGAATTAATGAAAAATTAATCAAATATAAAGCATTAATAGTAACACAACTCATAATATTCACAACACCAGAAATTATAACCTTGTAAATATACGGAACAACACTAACTGCTTCAACCGAAGGAAGAACCTATTTGGATCCTGGCAGTGTAGAAGAAACATCCATCGGGCTGTAAAACAAGTCAGAAGCTGTATTCCGAAGTGGACAGGACAAGAATTACTTTTATTAAACTGAAGAAAGAAAACTGTACTTCATAATTGACCAGAACAACGAATTCAGGGATCAACCGCTTACGTGATTTGCTTCGTTAGAGACTGGTAAAGTTATATTATATTAATCATACTAAATACACAACACATAATTTTTGTAAATCTTGCATTCTTATTATGTATTTTTAGTCTTCCCCACAGTTACAAGAACCTTCACACCCTGAAATAAATAAAATACAAATCAAATATAATATATAACCAAATATAAACGAAGAATTAAATAATCAACAATCGATACCTGAATCTATAGTCCCAACATATATTAATTAGAATATATCTTAGTTAATGTGAATTGAATACACAAATAAAGAACCTTTATATATTTGTCACACCTTGTTATTTGGAGTATGGTTTAGTGAACTGGAACAAAAGTAACTGAATAAGTAGAGAATAAATGGTTAATATAAACATCGAATAACCTATAAGTTTCGTTGAGCCGATACTACAGCGCTTATAGCGGAATTATTTGACACCAAAGAGGGAGCGTAAAAATATAAAATTAGACAGAACTCTCTTCAAGGCATAATAGGGTTGGATGAAATTGTAGAATAAATCTTAAGTTATTTAAGTTCTAGGCACACTAACACTGATAATTATTAAAGAATTAAGTTAACATTAATTAAGTACATCCATATATTCCACAACTCCAAATATTTCCGAGAACTTATACAATTAAATTAAACCACACAAATTGACAAATACAACAGAGGGGTTTTAAGGAGAGGAAACCCGTTTAGTAACAAATTGGCTTCCATCGCGGGGCTCGAACGAGACGCACGTACTCGTTTAGTAACAATATATATAGCAACAGTACAAATGTATAGGATACTGTGCTTTGCACAATTAATTAAGATAATTAATTTAATTAAATAAATAATCCATATTGTTAGTAATAATAATTCAGCTTTCAATCTGAACTGTAAAGGGAACAACCAAATTTCATGCTTGTACAGGTTGATCACGCCACTCAGCTGTGTCTGTGTGTACACGTGTATTTTACGTGTGGTGTGAGACCAGTTGATTCCTGTAAAGCGTCACCCCTAAATAAACACTATTAATTGTATGACTTATTTAAATTGTAAAGAGTTCGTGCATAATATCACAAAACCAAATACGCCACAGTGTGTATAATATAAAGACGCACGTGTGTACAAAAAATAGTGCGAAAATAATAAAAAGTGCGAATGTAGTGAAAATAAATATGAATAAATCTTATTATAATTAAAATATGGAAAAACGGTTTATACACAGTGAACACATAAAAATTATCGACAAGATGAATATCGGGTAATTTGCAAAAGACTTCGTGTGTGGCGAAGACAAGCGAAATAAGTGTGAAAATAATCGTGTTTAGAAAGGGACGCCAACGACAGACTGATACCTGCAGAGGATTGTCGAAACATGATTTTTGCGCCCTAGGGTATAAGTACTCGAGACACACCAACTTATTCCTCTTTCTCGTTCAACTACCGTGGAAGCCGAAGGCTCTGCCTAACGACAACTCTTTCTCGTTCAACTACCGTGGCAGCCGGAGGCTCTCCCCAACGACAACAACTCTTTCTCGATCAACCACAGCGGCAGCCGGAGGCTCTACCCGACTACTCGTCACTTTCGTGAGAGCACCTGCAGTTCGAGGCTATGACGGAATACGAGGGAGCAGCCAAATACATGGAATAGAGTCCAGTGTACGGAACGAGGCAACGGACTACGGAGAGGATCTGAAGGACGAGGATCAAGGACTCCAGGGCTGCACGACTACAGAGGAGCATCCAGGATCGAGGACCTAGGACCGAAGAGGATACGCTGAGTATTACCGCTACAACTATGGTGAAACAAAACCATGTATTTGTAAAAACAAAAAGACTCAAGTAAAGACAATTAACCATGTAAAAAGAAACACAATATAATTCAAAAGTGGAATTAATAATTTTTGAAAATGTAAATGCTTATTTGTATAGTAGTTTAGAGTAATGGTTAAACGTATGAAAGTATAATTTTGAATAAATAATTTAATCAATGATATTTAAATTAATCTGAAAGTAAATAGTACATTTTTTTAAACAAAGAAATGCATATGCAATAATAAAAAGAAAATAGATTATTAAAAAGAGATCAGATAATCTAATAGTTATCAAAGAAATGAGCAAGTCGAGTGCAATATTATATAATAACAAATGTTTATTGTAGTATAAGTGTGTATATTATGTTCTATGTGTAATACGAGGTACTACTTATATGTTAGTAACAAGATGTGTACTACGGCTACACACATGCGAATAATAATGATAGTTTAAATCGCAAAAGAATTGAAAATTTTTAATTAATACATTTTTAAATGGTTCTAAACAATTTCACGTTGTGTTATTATTATTACGATTACACCTGTCATAATTTTATAGCGTAAGTAATGTTGCTAATAAACGGCGTTAACGTTATAAAAAAAATATATATTTCTTGTAACTTTAGCGCATTGACTCATATTAGAGCTGCACAGAGTAAACCATAACGTGTGCCGAATCCCACTTCTCGTCGCGTCATAGACTATGGGAAAAACACAGGAAAATCATTGTCTCTGCTATTACTTTGTAGAGCTAACTTCTCTCTGTCCTACCCTCCTCGCTCTTGCGGTTTCGTATGCAAATCTGTTGCATTTCGCAGCAGCATATTTACGCAAATTAACGTGTTCGAACTGGGTAATGAATGTGTGCCGAGGCGAGCCACGTTCGTTGCGAAATATTTTAATCACGCGGAATTAGCTAACGCCAAATGCACGCATCGAAACAAAGGACAGGAATCGCTGCTCCATTTAGACGGCGCTCAATCGCCCAGCTTCTGTGCGCAAATTATTCATTCATTCAGTCATTCATTCAGAAAGAGCCTTGTTATGTAACGCGTAACAGATTGCAACAGAGAACAGCCCTCGTGCCCGCGACGTCGTTGGATTCACGACTGACGGTATATCATTTGAATGATGACTGGTGAAAGTACTTCTCTATCTGGTTACGTTGTCCGAAACTCAAGCGCTATGAAGTGGTCGCTGAACAGTAGCCTACATGTCCTGTCAGAACCACGCGTAGTCAACTGTTAACTTCCGCTCGCTCTGTCGACCAATCAGCACGTCTATTGTTGATAAACGTTTGTGTACCGGAAATGAATGAGATATCAGCATTAACAGTGAAGAACCGAAATGGGTAGCAGAATTGTATACTTCTGTTTCTTCGAACTCATCTCTAAAGTTTAGGCATAACGTCCGTTTCAAACCATTACCTTTCTCATGTCTTTCTGCGTTTCCAGCACTTCCCCTTCCCAACGGCCACATACGAAATTCGTTTCACTGGGCTTCTTGTCAATGCCGGAAATCTCTCGTCTTATCCCCACATTGCTGTTGATTCCCAGTTCATCTACTTAATCTTAGTCTACGTTACAGAATCTAAACAATCTGCTACAACCTCTTTTCATCTTCCCCACACTAATATAATTTCCGAGTCTCAACCAATGTTTCTTTTAACTTTTAATTCATATCCAACTCTTAAATCCGTACAGAAAACCCGCCTTGACCGTGGTCTTGTAAAATTTAGTTTAGTGTCTGTCTTAACATTGATTTTGAGTGTACTGCTGATAGTCTCACATATATTCCTAGATTATTAAAATCACTAACGTATTCCATTATTTTAGGGGAGCCGGAAACTCTAAATTTCTCCAAGACAATACGAGGAACATTTTCTCAGTTTCTATTTAACATACAGTTAAGTGATATTTTTTACTGGTAACATTTTTTACCAGTGATATTTTGGGGTTATTACCTAAACTCTCATGGTTTTATATTTATATAATACTTCATAGTTTTAAGAAATGTTTTTGTGAACAGTACGGAAACACTTCAGTAATTCCATGCTTTAATGCTAATAACTCTGAAATTTCACAAGTATCTGTAAAAGCCTACCGCAGCTACTTGTAATGGCATTAGAAAAGACTATCCTAAAAATGCGAACCGTTTTGAGAAAAAATATAACAAAGATAAACAATTTTCGGAAAACAACCAGATACTGAAGCCATATATTTTAGTTACTCTTACCTCAACGTATTCCAGTTTCATAACCTGAATTTTCTTCGAACTGATCTTTAAGTTTCTTCTTAAGACGCCTTTTTTATGCCAGGATTTTCTTTCAAAATCTAAAACTGATTTTTCGTTATTTCTAATTCTTTCATTGTCTAGTGTTCCATCGCAGAAACCATGAAACATTCAGGCTTCATTCCTTATTGTTAAAGAACTTCACACTTCATAATATTTCCCTTCTTCTTCTTCTTCTTCTTCTTCTTCTTCTTCTTCTTCTTCTTCTTCTTCTTCTTCTTCTTCTTCTTCTTCTTCTTCTTCTTCTTCTTCAGCAGTACAGCCCAATGTGAGCCCTGGCTTCTAACACCAATCTTCCGTTGCAATCTCAGCGTTGCCCGTCACATCCATTCTTCTGAGATCTTCCAGCACATCATCCAACTATCTTATCCTAGGTCGACCCCTCCTCCTGCTTTTATAACCTATGCCCACAGAATTTTCTATGGTATTTGCTGATCATCCAACCGCTGTAGGTGACGTAGCCATTGTTTCGTTGAGCCTTTAATTTTCCTTTTTAAAACAAGTTATTGAATCGTACACACCTAATTCTAAAGTTTTAATCTGACAAACAAATTTTTTGATATCCTGGTCCATATAACGCTGTTTACATTGCAGTTTTGAGTCTTTCCATGCATACACTTTTTCAATAGATCTGTATTAGAAAGGTCTCTGATGGGCTGTAGGCCTATTACATATAAAATAGCTTCTGGCATGTTTCTTGTGGTTGCGAGGCAGCTCAGTAGGACATTCTAATTTTCTATTATGTTTACTACAGGTATCCTTTTTGCATAACCCATGCGTTGGTTCTCATGGGTCGACAGCTTATAGAAATATATAGCTCAGGTTGGTCGACGCATATCATCAACTTTTTATAAATAATATAACCCATAAATTATTTTAAAAAAAACCTATATAAATTATAGGCTATAGTTTTGGAATAAGAAAATTCTTTACTATTGAATCTGTAAAAAAATGTTTTAAAGCAATTTTTTTACCTCACCGGGTCCTCTTAGTCACCAATCTCTGTTATACATAGAATGCATTTTGATAACGTTTCGACCACAGGTCACACCCCAAGTTTTACTTGTCGACATGGTCTTTATATTCTGCGGACAACCTATGTAGTATGTGTAAGACTAAACGTAGTTTATCCTGGTAAATTTTTAAATTACAGATTAGTTAAAGAAAAAAATATTAGGCGCCATAGCGCCATCAACCGTTAACAGCGATCTTCATCCATCCAAAATATGTTAACATTTCATGCTAATCCATTCACTTCTTAATCCGTTCATTTAGCCTATTGGTTCCACGAGACACCGATTTCTCACGTCTTTGCTTCACACGGTGTTCCTCCTAGTTTCCCACAGTTTGAAGAGAGGTTTTTTTTATTCCCTTTGATTCAGATTTTTTGTGTATGCGCTAATGCTTAATGCATATGCAGTACCATGGTTAAATATACACTAGATTTGAATTCCAGGTTTATATACTTATTCCTTTACAGTCTTCTTTCATGAGGCGTCCATCCTGTATACACGAGCTGGTGTGGACAGACCACCATTGAGCGGTCAGGAGGGCCGCGTCGGAGTTAGCAGGGCTGACCAACCGGTTCTAAAATGTACCGGGAGGTATCCCTGCTGTTTCTCGGACGCATCACCACTGGTTCGGGGCATCAGGCCACATCAAAATCGATCGGCTGAGTACCTCACTTGCCGAGATCATCTCCTCCTACCTACAAAACAATAGGAGCACACACATCCACAACCACTTGACCTTGAAAAACCTAACCTAAACCTGACCCTTGAGAGAGTACGACTCTTGCGGTCATCGGAGGAGTCACTCCGGACGCTGCTACCATGCAGGAGTCTTAAGCCCCGTGCCACAATCAGCTACAGCTACAGCTACTTATATCTTTATACGACATATAATATGTCTGATTCTGTGTCTGCTTTTATTGTCGAAGAAGAAATAAGACAACTAGGCACACGAAAAGTTCAGCACTTCATGTGAAGACCGTAAACTCGTTTGTTAATGCCGCATTAAGTGGGATGAATTTTACCAAGTCACTAATTGTAAAGTATTTGTGTGTGTGTGTGTGTGTGTGTGTGTGTGCGTGCGTGCGTGCGTGCGTGTGTGTGTGTGTGTGGGAGGGAGGTAGGTGTTTCCTATGTGAAAGTAAACGGCTGCAGACGACAGCGGTATTCGCAACACAATTGACCATTAACTTAATAGCGTGTGTAAACAACGCGATCAAGTTGTCGCGTTTGTTGCTGAGTAACCTAATGACAGCGTGGGCTCTGCAGGTGACCGCCGACCGCTTAGAGAGCGGAGCGCTGTGATTGATTTTGTACATCCATCAGTTGTGCTGAGAGTAACGCGATTACGTGGTGATAATGTAAGAATAACTGTGTTGCTGTCTTGGCACTCAGTTGACAAGACTGTCGTATATAACGTTGTAAATATACGATGCCGTCGTCTGGTATTCCAGAATTTGGCACTTCTCTTTGTTCCGGCTTTGTATCCGGGCTCCCCACACTTCTCCTACATTCGGTTGGGTATTTCAAGACTTGTGTTAGAATTCTTTCGTCTAGGATTCTTTTTACACGATCATTTCGTATTTCTTTGGACATTACGTTGTTTGACGAACAATTCAGTTCCTCGTCAAAGATTTTATTTTTTTCGTTTTGTCACTGAACCTTTTCCCGGGCAAAGAAACTTAATTTCACATGACTCTAAATTGTCTCAGATTTCGTTTCCTCCGAACACACCATTCCGAGCTATATGAAAGAGCCGCAATCTCATAAAATTTTATTTGCGTTCCACTTAATGATTCATTTTTAAGAGTTCATATAACTTGACACATCCCATGAAAATTAATGTCTTTCCCTTCTTCGTAACAACGTCGCAGCTTAAGTAATGAAAACGCGTTACGAGTTCCATCGTAATGGTGTTGATGACAATTTTTAATCTTGTGATAACTAGTATGCCCTCCCTGAGCTGCAGAACTCGCTCATTATATTTTTAACAAAGCACAGTTATTATTACATACATTTCAATATTAGTTAATATTTTAATTATGGGAAAAGTTACGAAAATCTCGATTACTCAACTTGTTTTTACTACTCTGACAATTGTGGAGCACACAGTCTTACAATAAATAGGGTATACTAAAAATTCGAAACATTCGGCTTTGGGTTACAATTTCTTTAAGATTGCCACCCTGGTGGATTTTCACAATTTTTTTCTCTGGGTTACTATTTTTTCGAGCTCTGGGTTCTAAAAATTTTTAAATTTCTAAAACCGTACACTACATTCAGATATTAGTTAAAATTCTCTTTAATTTGATACATCACATGAATATTTGCGTTTTCATAAAAATTTTCAACCACTTTTTGGGCTCTGAAGTCAAACCACTTTGATATTTTCAAAAAGAAACACTATATATATATATATATATATATATATATATTGTGGTTTAAATTCGTTTTAATTTCATTCCCCACGTGAATTTTTACAATTTTTTATTTTTTTGGGGCATGAAGCCCAACAATTTTGAAATTTCAAAAATGAACATTATACTCAACCTGTGGTTGAAAATTCCCTTTAATCTTACACTACAGCTTTGATTTGTAATTTGATTTGGGCTTTGTAATTTTTTCACAATTTTGACCCCACACATTTTTGTCTCCCGCCCCCATTTTGGGGATATCAATCTCATAAATAATAGGGTTTTGTATAGGATAAAAGGTATGGGCACACATGCCTAGTTATACGAAAATTGGTTGATGCGTTACCCCAAATAGATAGATCTGACCACAGCTCTTGAACGCATCAACCGATTTCTAGAGATACAGACAGACAAGTGCCAAACGGTCTAGTTAAAACTGAAACTAGCTTTGTTTGTACAATTATTGTATAAATTAGTTAGTTATAGAACTAAAATTAATAAATTAGGCTACCACCATTTTTATAGTTGATTTGCCCTTTTGGTATATTGTCAGAAAAACAAAGGTGTTTTTTTTCTTTGTCAAAGACTAAAAATATGGCGTTCTCTGGCAATTATTCCAAAAGAACAAACCGTAGACAACAATTATGAAATTTGTTTACATTAATGTCTGTAAACATTTACTACTAAATATGGACTCAGTACATAGTTCTCTAGTACTTTACATTTCAGAAAATGTAACCCGTATAGATCACAACTAAAATGTCAATAATCCAAAAACCGGATGACTAAATATTAAGGTAAAGAATGGTATAGACAAATTGCTAAAACACTGTACCTTACTTTTATCCCATTCTTTCATTGGTTGAATACCACGTTATTAACTTAAGTACGGACGAATTGTTTGAAATAATATAGAGAAGTCACTGTAATTGTGACTGTCAAAACATACGAAATACCAGCCTATGTGTTCATTGACGTAACAGAAATTGTTTTTGAAATCAACTCGCGATTCCCGCCTCCCCCATTTAGAAATATAGATTTACAAGATTTTCAGTGTTAAACCTTATTTTGATTACCTGATAACACTTTAACTGTTTTTGTTATCAACTCCGTTAATTTTTTGAAAACTCATCTATTACATTTTCATAATATCAATTTTTTTGTCTTCAGCTGTTCGCGTTCTGTAGAAGTTAACTTATTAGTGTATGCGGACCAAATGTAAAAATAAATTCGAATTTTTGTTCTGGTTCCCGCGATTTAATTTATGACGGAATTCAGAAACACTTTCAATACACTCCAAGATTAAAATGCTATTAAACAGTCTATTTATGAAAGTAAATACGGTCTTAAAAGAAATGAACAGATGTAAAAACTAAAAGTTTTAAGTGAAATTATAAATATAAAAAGTTTATACTGGAAATTAACAAACTGGAACTAATATATATAGCACACATAGTTTCCTGTTAAAAGTACCAAACATACCCTGTTAAAAGGATATAAACATTTTATAATATGTTTATACATGTTTATAAAATGTTTATAAATAACACATGTAATTATTCTGAAGAATCGCTGTTGTGATGAGTCAGGATTTTGCTATCATATTCTTAATCCTATCCTCACCCTCACCTTCACATCGATTTCCTCGGCGTCAGTAAAGTAATTGTAGTGCACGTCTTCACTTCGTACAATATACAGTGTAGTGTATATTGTATAACTCAATGACACCTGTTCACGATTTTACGAAAGTTCTCGTTTCCTCCGTTTCCAGAACTTGCTCAGTTCTCTTTGTGTGTGCTCTTGTTTTCAACATAAGTCGTACCTAACCCTTGTCAGCCATAATTTCCTCTGGGTCGTAAATCGGTTTACAATATTCCCCGACATTTTCCGACTTACAATATCTATCTCTACTGAACGTTCCATAAGCCATTCCTCGTATTGCTCTCTGTGTCTTCTCCTCAGAGTTTCCTCACTCTGCCTGGTATTCTTCTGACTTTGGGTTGCCAGTTCAACAGTCGTTTTCGTAGTGTGTATTCGGTTATGCGTTGCACGGATTCGTACAAACTCAAGTGTTTATTTCTATTCATGTATGGTTGAATGTATAGTTAGCATAACTTGTCAAGTTGTTTGTTTTCTATTTCCATTTGCGCCTACTGGCTGCTTGTATCCAATAATCCTTAATGTTTCTGTCTCCGGCTGCGTTCTGACAGCAGTTTTCTCTGTATAAACTTTCAACAACCGTATCTCCAAACTGTTGCACTATAAATTTCCTTTATGATGTTACTGTGCCATAGAATACTGTTCAGTCGTTTTCATATCCAGATTGACCCTAGTTTTCACAACGGGATACAAATGTCCATTCCTCCGTAACTCCGAAAGACCGTGGAACAAACATTTATTCCGCAATATCCGGAAACCCAAAACAAAGACCAAGATTCGTTTCTCTTTATCTCTTGACATTGAAACCAATGAAAGCGTGTGTAATTATTCTGGTTGCTTTGTGCGCGTTCAGACAACGAGACGTTCAGACAACTCAGTGAAAGAACAATGCAACAATATAATATGGAAATTTTACGTTCGTCTAAACAGAAGAGCGTTATTGTTGACTAGCGTTTAGATCTTAACGTTTAATTTCATCCAGTAAGCAGTGAGCTAGAAAGTTAACTCCATTGTCAGCGCTGTCTGCGTTAACATGCGTGCGTGCTGATACTTTCACTCCGCATTGACACGCGCTATGCAAATTTGTCTAAGAATTACCGACGAATTATAAGCTACAACAGCTGGAAGATAACTAGTCACTAAGTGATCTGTATGCGATTGTACCCCAGGAGAGTAGCGATTTCAATAAGAGGGTCTAAAATTTGTTGGCGTTACCAGAAAGCTTTTCTGGCAGGAGCACGTCTTTGTGTCTTCAAAAATTAAGTTGCAATTTTGTTGGTAAAACAAATTGTTTCATCGATTTAGTGTTCTTACCATTCTTTTTGTTTAGAAAATGTATTCTGTAGCATGTGTTACATTAAAAAAATCTAGTTAGACCTCACTTTGAATTTTTTCAATTATTAATTATTTTTGTTATTTCTGAGGAGGCAGTCACCTTTCCAGATGTCCGGGGTAGTTACACCGATGCTGAAATTGTACTTTACATGATTAAAATATGTATTTTAAATGTTAACAGCAATGAAATATTTGTAATAAAATTTTAAATATGGGCGTCGACCACCAATGAGTTAATTTTTATTGATTTTTATTTAATCAGTTCAATGATGGGTTGCCAACACGTGTGCAACATCCCCTCCCCCACAGCGAGTGGAAGCGTATTAGGAGGAAATACCTACGCCCCTAGGGAACTCTAGGGTCTAAAAACAGATCAAAAACATGGAAAAACTTGTGAAAATTCAGTAGGAAGTCAGAGTAACAGGAATTATAACCCAAATCTGAATGTTTACAACTTTTAGTGTTTATGCAGATATATAGGGTTTTACGCCTATATTTAAAATTCTAACACGTTTTTTATAAAGCACTTTAAAAAGACTAGGACATCAGCGCCTAAAAAGAATAAAAACGAGAAATACTCAAATTAAAAAAAAAACATCAAAACAAACTTGAAATTAAACGGGTTTCTTTAAAAAAAAATTCAAAACGCTATGTAGGGCATCGAGTTATAAGAACTTTTATTCAAGATGCAAACTCGGTGTGTTTAATAATTTGATAAAATTAATATCTTTCAATGAAGTCCTTGCAAATTTTGGACCGCCTCAAAAAAGGTTGTTATCTTTGTTTGGAAAAAAAAAACTTTTACGTAATGTCGTCAGTTACGTATATTTGTGAAAAGTATTAAGCCTGGTCCACATGCTCAAGTAAATCGCCAAGGAAAAATTAATTACGTTAAATCGTCAAGAAAGTCGTTGGAGTTACGGAGCGCCCGCACAGCTCAGTGTTCTGCTCGTCAGTATTAATTTTAATTATCTCTGTAGCAAGCAATGTACCTGTATATTGCTGTGCCATTACACAACGTTCTACACGTGTCTCGGCTATCCCAGCTGTAATGTTGTGTGCGTACGTGACACTTAACATGCGTCAACAAACGAGGCTATTCCAGACCATACCGGTCGGCGCACTGTGTCCAAGGCCGCAATCAATTACGCTCTAGTGTTTTCGAGTGGTTCGAGTAGTATTGACGGTATTATCCATTATTCTGGAACACTTGTGCTATCTATTTATACAACGACAGCTGCCGCTTAGAGTCAGTCTTACGTGTGCGATTACTCAATTCAGTGAGTTTCTGTCGGACGACAGTGCGTCTCATGTGGTGTATTAGTGAAAAGTGTATAGTGCGGAATTCTTTATAGTTGAGATTATTAACTGCGTGGATAGATTAACTTGAATTATTGTACGAGTATAATCTTGTTGAATAACTTGTTGATTACAAACTGTTAATTGTGATAATTAAAGCTGGTTTTTAGCGACTTCATTGGTGACTTGTATTTTGTTTTCCACTGTACCATACGACGATCAGTGAGACCGTTGTAACAATATGTAGTTTGGAGACTTGACTCGTTGTAAGAAAGCGAAACTATGAACCAGACGACTACACCACCTGTATAACTAACAGTCATTTTGTTTAGATTTCAAATTAGAAAGTACCCTGACTTGAAGTTGTAAATGTTTTATTAATTAAATAAATATAACCTTATTAAACAAATCTGGAAATGCCAAAAAACGTATCTATGTGAAAATTTATAAAACTATACAAACACAAAATAAACAATATGTTAATTAAAAAACATTAAAATTTATACTAAAAATAATAAGGTATCAAATTTACAAATTTAATAAAATAAAATAAAAACATTGTCAAATAAATAAATAAAATGATATACATACTCTTTACCATATTCCTTAATAGCAATCCTTCAGGTTTTCTAGTCTTTTACAGTAAAAATATTATGTTATTCACAATTATATAAAATTTCTTCGTCAAATAGATTATACAGTATTATTAGTTTGCTTTTAGTACAGTAAAGCAAACTAATACAATAATCTACTTCCCAGAAAACATTGTATGTAGCTGTGAGTAATATATCCCTTTCAGTACATACTTTTTTTTTATTTTTGAACAACTACTCAAGAAATAATATCAGCGAAATATATTCTTTCACCCTCTCTCTCTCTCTCTCTCTCTCTCTCTCTCTCTCCCCTTGCATTTATGTGTATGTATGTTTTTGGTAATTTATTGACTAAAAAAGTTAATTGAAAGTTTTAACATTACGTTAAGATTGTGCATTTTTAACGTAAGTAGCAAGAGGCATCGGAGTGACACAAGGTTTAACAGCGTCAATTTGCAAGAATTGGTTTTGCCACAGACGTCTGCTGATACTGATGCATACGTAGGTAAACTTAAAAGCTAGGACTAAAATTTATTCATTTAGGTATTAGGTTATAAAAAACCAATGCAGTATTTTGGAATTTTTAGCGTTTGTTCTATATTTGTTATTTTACTAATAGAAAGAAATAGTAGTTTAATTGAAGTTTTCGTAATTTTTCTCATATTTGAAAAGTTTTCCAGTATTCAAAATTTTCTAATAATAAATGTTTTTCCTTGAAAATAGTGATCGAGTTCTGCAATCTCATGAAGTTTACTAGTTTACTGCTTATTTAAGGACATATTATTCATGTGGTTTTTCCCTTCTACTCTATCAACACACAATTGCATACACACGTAGGCCTACATCATTGCAGAAGCCGAAATGTCATTCTAATTAAAGAATGAAACAACGACACACAGAGATATGTTCAAAACAAACAAAGACACGTTCTAGTTAGCGAGGCCTACTGCCTACTCTTTCGAAATCTGGTAGGAAACAATTTGTCGGAATTTCGGTTGAGAGACCCGCGGCGCAACGTCACGTCGTTGCTCATGTGTACCGCGCACACGCACGCACTCACGTATGTGTGTGTTACTGTACAGTAGATACTCTCTCTTAACCAGCTCGTATACTGGACGTCTCGAATATGAAAAACTTTGGCCATACGTAAGAACAGTCTATCCTCCATCTCCTATGGCGTTACAGCCCAAGTCGGGCCCTGACCTCCGCCAATCTCCGCCTCCAATCCACTCTATCCACTGCAACCCTCCTCCAGTTTCTTATCCCCATGTCGCTCGCGTCCTCTGCAACGGCATCTTCCCACCTCTTCCTCGGTCTGCCTCTAGGTCTCGTTCCCTCCCATGTACCCAGAAAAGCCCTCTTGGGGTTCCTGCCATCCTCCATTCTCATAACATGTCCGGCCCAACGCAATCTTTGTATTCTTATAAATTGTGAGACTGGTATCTCTTTATATATTTGAACAGTCTATACTGACACTAAAACGATTCAGAATTAATGGGCATAACATAAGCACAAGCAAATCGTGGGTGACTTTTTATACAAATCGAATAAGTATTAAGATCTCTGAACTACAGAACTCTCACTGCTCTGAACGAAATACATTTATTGTTATATGAAATCTAATTAATATATGTTATTTGTTAAAAATGTAAGTAAACGTCTTCGCATGTAAAATTCTTAACGTTAGCCAAGAAACGCCACGGAGAGGTGATTGTATGTCGTTACTATGGTTACTGTAAGTATTGATGGATTTTAAAAAGAAACAACAAAAATCGGTATGGAGAACCATACATGACTTCCATGTTCTAATTAATTATAAAATTATTTTACTTCCATATTCCTTAAGGAAATGGAAGTATGGTGATGGCAAAAAAAATCGTGTTCGAGATTATTGCAGATTCTGATTGTACTACACTCAAAACATGAAAAAAAGTCGTTTTCCGAAAAGTGTCTTTGTGTGTGTCTGTCTGTCTGTGTGTCTGTGTGTGTGTCTGTGTGTCTGTGTGTAGATTTTTTTCTATGGCAAACGATAACTGCCGCAAATTCAAACAGAATCAAATAAGTTTTTGCATACAGCTCTGATTTGTAGAGTACTCACGACCTATTGTTACTTCCATATTCCTTAAGGAATGGAAGTATGGTGATGGCAAAAAAAATCGTGTTCGAGATTATTGCAGATTCTGATTCTACTACACTCAAAACATGAAAAAAAGTCGTTTTCCGAAAAGTGTCTGTGTGTCTGTGTGTCTGTCTGTCTGTCTATCTGTCTGTCTGTCTGTCTGTAGATTTTTTTTCTATGGCAAACGATAACTGCCGCAAATTCAAACAGAATCAAATAATTTTTTGCATACAGCCCGGTTTTGCAGAGTTCTCGCGACCTATTGTTTTTGGTGAAGATCGGTTGAGGGAAAGGGGTAGTTTACCTGCAACGGTTTTTTTTTAGCAAGGGAAATTTTGTTTGTTTGGCAAACGATAACAGCCGCAAATTCAAACAGAATCAAATAATGTTTCGCATACAGCCCTGAATTGTAGAGTTCTCAAGACCTATTGTTTTTGGTGAAGATCGGTTAAGGGAAAGGGGTAGTTTACCTGTAACGTTTTATGTTTTAACAAGGGTATTTCCTATGGCACACGATAACAGCCGCAAATTCAAACAGAATGAAAAGATTATTTGCATACAGCCCTAAATTGTAGAGTTCTCAATACCTTTTGTTTTTGGTGAAGATCGGTTAAGGGAAAGGGGTAGTTTACCTACAACGTTTTTTTAACAAGGGTATTTTCTATGGCAAACGATAACAGCCGCAAATTCAAACAGAATCAAATAATTTTCTGCATACAGCCCTGATTTGTAGAGTACTCAAGACCTATTGTTTTTGGTGAAGATCGGTTGAGGGAAAGGGGTAGTTTACCAGCAACGTTTTTTATCATGCGTATTTTCTATGGCAAACGACAACTGCCGCAAATTCAAACAGAATCAAATAATTTTTTGCATACAGCCCTGATTTGTAGAGTACTCGCGGCCTATTGTTTTTGGTGAAGATCGGTTGAGGGGAAGGGGTAGTTTACCTGCAACGGTTTTTTTTATCAAGGGAAATTTTTTTTTTTTTGGCAAACGATAACAGCCGCAAATTCAAACAGAATCAAATAATGTTTCGCATACAGCCCTGAATTGTATATTTCTCAAGACCTATTGTTTTTGGTGAAGATCGGTTGAGGGAAAGGGGTAGTTTACCTGCAACGTTTTTTTAACAAGGGTATTTTATATGGCAAACGATAACAGCCGCAAATTCAAACAGAATCAAATAATGTTTTGCATACAGTCCTGATTTGTAGAGTACTCAAGACCTATTGTTTTTGGTGAAGATCGGTTAAGGGGAAGGGGTAGTTTACCTGCAACCTTTTACGTTTTATTTTCTATGGCAAACGATAACAGCCGCAAATTCAAACAGAATCAAATAATGTTTTGCATACAGCCCTGATTTGTAGAGTACTCAAGACCTATTGTTTTTGGTGAAGATCGGTTAAGGGGAAGGGGTAGTTTACCTGCAACGTTTTTTTATCAAGCGTATTTTCTATGGCAAACGATAACAGCCGCAAATTCAAACAGAATCAAATAATGTTTTGCATACGTCCCTGAATTGTAGAGGTCTCAATGACTTTCGATTTTGGTGAAGATCGGTTAAGGGGAAGGGTTAGTTTACCTGCAACCTTTTACGTTTTAACAAGAGTAAAGTACTTGAAAATTTATTTAAACTTTTTGAAACAATGGTAATTGTTAAAAATAAAATAATTTTGTTGCCAGGCAATAAAATTATAATTTTTTCATTTTAATGTAATATAATATTTTTCATTTAATACAGCAATAAAAAGGCAGGTAAGACACAGCCTGGCTGTTTGGCTGAAAATGATTTTAAATATAAATCTTAGAATATGGAAGTCATGTATGGTTCTCCATACCGATATTTTTTGGTGAAGATCGGTTGAGGGAAAGTGGTAGTTTACCTGCAACGGTTTTTTTTTTATCAAGGGAATTTTTTTTTTTTGGCAAACGATAACAACCGCAAATTCAAACAGAATTAAATAATGTTTCGCATACAGCCCTGAATTGGAGAGTTCTCAAGACCTGTTGTTTTTGGTGAAGATCGGTTAAGGGAAAGGGGTAGTTTACCTGCAACGTTTTATGTTTTAACAAGGGTATTTCCTATGGCAAACGATAACAGCCGCAAATTCAAACAGAATCAAAAGATTATTTGCATACAGCCCTAAATTGTAGAGTTCTCAAGACCTATTGTTTTTGGTGAAGATCGGTTAAGGAAAAGGGGTAGTTTACCCGCAACGTTTTTTTAACAAGGGTATTTTCTATGGCAAACGATAACAGCCGCAAATTCAAACAGAATCAAATATTTTTTTTGCATACAGCCCTGATTTGTAGAGTACTCAAGACCTATTGTTTTTGGTGAAGATCGGTTAAGGGGAAGGGGTAGTTTACCTGCAACATTTTTTTATCACGGGTATTTTCTATGGCAAACGATAACAGCCGCAAATTCAAACAGAATCAAATAATTTTTTGCATACAGTCCTGATTTGTAGAGTACTCAAGACCTATTGTTTTTGGTGAAGATCGGTTAAGGGGAAGGGGTAGTTTACCAGCAACCTTTTACGTTTTAACAACAGTAAAGTACTTGAAAATTCATTTAAACTTTTTGAAACAATGGTAATTGTTAAAAATAAAATAATTTTGTTGCCAGGCAATAAAATTATAATTTTTTCATTTTAATGTAAATTATGTATAAGTTAATATCTTTATATATATATATATATAATTCTTCTGTACGTGTGTATGTCACTGAACTCCTCCATGTATAAAATAATATATCGTTCGTGGCAGGTAAGCATATCTCAGTTATGTAATGTTTACGTTTCCATTTTATTATTATGCCTACAGCAATAAAAAGGCAGGTAACACACACACACACACACACACACACACACACACACACACACACACACACACACACACACACACACACACACACACACATTCACGTTATTTCTGGCCTCACTCATGTTTATTTTCTTACATTTGCACGCTTTTTAAATGGAAAGTGCCGAAACCCACACCAACATAACGCGTGCAAGCCGAAAAAATGGACATCAATTTGCTTCCTGTGGATCGCTGGGCAATGTAACTGCACGTGTTTACAGAGGAACGATTCATAGACAGACTTTTCGTCTTTAGGGAATGAACCCTCTGCAAGATGCTGAGGATCCATGAGTGACTTCGGAGCGCTCCTTCTTTTTCGCGTGTTTGTTCTGTGAAACATACACTGTAGATTCGCAGCTGTACTCTAAGCAACGCTCAATAGGAAATGTTGAAAATTTTTGTCCACAGTGTACCCTCATTCACACTAAACCTGCTCTGATGTTTTAATTTCGGACATCATAATATTAAAAATTTGGAAACTTGAGCACTACTTAATGGAGATCAATCATTAACTTATACAAGCCATTAATTTTATGCATATTTTTTATATATATGTGTACAACGTTATCGGCAACAAAGAAGTAGTTTTTGTTAAAATTCCTTCCCGGGATATTTGGCCGTAGTCCAATGTTTTCTACAAAACCAGACGTTTCGGCAATGCCATCGACTTCCATCATCAGTGAAAATCGAGTGCGATAACGTGAGGTGGTATACGTTAGTGACCACAGTACTGTGGTTAAGGCTGAAGCAGTAAGTAGAAAGAAGTAGTTTCTATGGTAATATTTCATTTCGAAAATGATTTTAAATATAAATCTTAGAATATGGAAGTAATGTATGGTTCTCCATACCGATATTTTAATATATGTACACTGAGAACGAAACTAAATATATCAGCATGCTTTTGGTAAAAATGCTGAGAAATATAATCATAATACGAATTTTACATAGTTGTTAATATTTAAAAGTAAAGAATTAATTTGATTAAGTTATCTTTTATTTTAAAAACGCTAAAGAAAGGGAATACTGCCCAGCGTTTGTAATCTGTGAATTTCTGAAAACGACAAATTATTTTGTTTACGTATCCGTGGTTACGATAGATTGTTTACATGGAACGAGATCAATGTTAATATTTTATTGAAATTTTTCAAGTTTTCGGTCGAATAAATTTATAACATCAATACAAAAAATTACTCCCTCCCCCTTCAACTATCCTTTTCATTTATAAATATTTCATCTACCTTTCTACAGTTGATTATTATGACCTTCTTTTCAGGAGACTTAATTTATCAAAATTAAGTATTTTACTCTTATTAAAACGTAAAACGTTGCAGGTAAACTACCCCTTCCTCTTAACCGATCTTCTCTAAAATCAATAGGTCTTGAGTCCCCTACAACTCAGGTGCATATGCAAAAAATGATTAGATTCTGTTCGATTTTTCGGAAATTATCGTTCACCATAGAAAACATTCTACACACAGACACACACACACACACACACACTTTTCGGGAAATCACTTTTCTTCATGTTTTGAGGGTACAATCAGAACCTGCCCTTATCTCGAACATAAATTTTTTTGGCGATCACCATAGTTACATTTCCTTACGGAACATGGAATTAAAATTACTAAAACTACGGCGCCTCTACTATTCCTTTAGTAGTAAATAATTGTGAAGCAGATAATCATGATAATTTCTTTTATTATTATGAATACGTTAAATACTAAAACACTGCATTGTTTTCTTTTTTTATTTAAACTAACCATAATTCCTAAATGACGAATAATTTAGTCCTAGCTTTTAAATTTATGTATGTGTCTATAGAAATCTACAGGCCTATACGGAATATTTGACACAAATAGGCCTATATATCAAACCTATATAATTGATAACAGTATGTGGAGTTTTTTTTGCAAACGTAGCTGGGGTTTTTTTTTTTTGGAAACGTGAAGATTTCCACATGTTTGTTTGTGTTTTGGAAACATTTTTTTTTTGCAAGGTGTGTTGACAGATATTAATAAATTCTGCTAACTAATTAAAGACGCCGAGTTGGTAATTTGAATAAAATTTCCCATAATCCTGTGTTCCACACAGACTATTACAATTTTTTCAGAATTTTTTACTTCTATTTTTGACCCCTTATTTTTCTACGTAAACAGTACATTTGGAGTTGTGTAATAGTTCCCTTTAGTCTGATAGCAGCTTGAATGTTTACAATTTTTTTTATTAATTCTGATACACTCTTGAGCACTAGTGTCCAAACTTTTTAAATTTTAAACCTGAACACTACATTCAGATTTTTGTTGGAGTTCTCTTTAATTTTGAACTTTTTTAATTTTATAAAAATTTGATACTTCATATTTTTACCCCCTGCCGCTTTTTGGAGAATTAATCTAAAAAAAAAATAGGTTTCTGGTGATACGCACGCCACGTTTTGCGAAAATCGGTTGATGCATTAAAAAATTATCGTGAGAAATCCGCCAAATAGACCGATAGACAGACAAATGCCAAATTGTCAAGTTAAAATTGGGAAGTCCAATAATAAAGTTATACCAACATTTACCATTTACCGTTTATAGTACCTGTAGTTAAACACGTGTCGAAATAGACTAGACGTAAATATTTCGTAATGCTTATTTTGTTTCAAAAATTTTTGTAACTTTTTTTTGTGTCAACGCCGAACGATGATCAAATGCAACAGTACAAGTATAGATGGGTGGCAGACGTTTCGTGTGAAAGCTCCCGTTTGATATAATGTAACGCGAATCGTTTCGGCTCACTACAAGATTGGCAGCTTCGTTAAAAGAGATCTCGGTTAGTGGAGGCTCGATCAAAAGAGTCTGCTGTAGTAGGTTAGGCTGCGGGTTAAACGGAAGTTTTTTAACGTAACATTTTTCGTTAAATAACGCAATAAATGTGCACATAGCGGTGAGAAGTAGGAAGTGGCTAGACACTACTGAATTTATCGCACAATCTGGAAACACAAGTCCGTTCTCAAGGTATTAACGCACACGAATGGATCACGGCCCATTCGACTTCTGTTAAACCGTTAAATGACGCACTGTTACCAGATACCATTATGTCTGTTTTGTCACACACACACACACGCGCGCGCGGTATATAATATCTTCAAATAACTACAACTGCAGGTAGGTATATTTACACGTGCCACACGTTCCACAAAAATTATTCTGTATCTTCAGAGGTTTTTTGTATTGTAATTGAATGTTATTATACTAATACAGTATAATATAATTCACTTCATTGCCACCTCTTTGTTGTCGGTCACTCTATCTTGTAGTGTATGTGTCCATAGTGATTCTTCTAAAGCAGTGGTTCCCAAAGTCCAAAGTAGGGTCCGCGCCCCCTGGGGGTCCGCGACAATGTTTCAGGGGGTCCGCAGACGCTTTCAAGAAAAAATAGAATATACCGTAATTTTCTCTGATTTGTTATAATCTAAAATCAAAATTTTAGAATCTTAAAACAAGTAGCAGAAGATTCCAGTATTTCTTTGTTGAAACTAATTGTAATTGTAAAAGTAATTTCAAACTAATGGCTTTAATAGTGTCTTTAAATCATGTCGTGTACCAGATCCGTTTGTCAACCGAACTGACTAGAGCGCCGCATCAACGCAGAACTGGTCGCGCTGTTTTAGTCCACGTATAAGCACTGCATCGAAGCATAACGTTTTTCTGTGTAGCGTTTTTTACGCCTAGCTGGAATTTGAGACGTATGGCTGGAAAGATAGAGCCAAGGTTGGCGAAGTTAAGAATAAATTTGACGTCAAGAGTGACTCAATATTGAAATTATCAGACATTAAACCTAATATTGCAGAGCTAATTGTTCAAAAGCAGCTCTATTGTTCACATTAAACAATGTTTGATATCATTAATATTATAATTTTGCAAGTAAAGATAATTTTTATTTGAATACATTTTAATTAAAATAAAAGAGTTTGTATCATATTTACTGTTTGCTGTATTTCATAACTCTGACGGGGTCTGTGAAATTTTTAATTTTTTCTAAAGTATGCGTGCGTTTGTGCCGGGTTGCGTACGTTAATTAACACAGGTATCTTTGCGTGTAAGTTTATCACGTACTTCAGAAAGAAGGTGTTGAAAATAATATATAGACACACGATAATAGGCCTAATAAAAAAACGACGTAAGGTAATTCTCAAGTTTTTTATGTATGTTTCAGAACTTTCCTTTTTAAGGTTTACCGTCCATTGTTGGATGTATCTACCACTTTCTCTGTTGGTTCTTTTAATGACGTCGTCTTCTAACAAACAGTAACGAAACAATCGCTTTTTATGCTATGCTCAAATCTATCATAACTTTTCAACAAAGGAAACTACGTTAAAATATATCATAACGCATAGATACATTTAACGCATGCGTCTGTGTGTGTATGATTTGTGTGTGGTCGCAGAGCAAAGTAGCACAAGTAGAGGCACGACAATGTAAATTGAACACTCAGGTCTCGATGCGCAGTAGACAAACGCTTCGCTGCGAGGCTAACAAAATTTTCATTCAGTTCGCACATGCACAGAACAGTTTTGTGCAGTGTTCCGGAATGTGCACATCGGGCTTTGCAAACTTGGTGTATAGTCATTTACAAATTATACTGTTACGACAAAACTATTTGTGTTAATCAGTGAAATTAGTTGTAGGCTTCCTATTTACATTTTATTACAGAACGTATTATTATATTTTAGAAAAGTGTTAATAAACTATTTCATAATTCCGCGTATATGTTTTAAATATTAGTGTGGAACGTACATTAAGATGGCCTCCAAAATTTCCAAATTGAGTTCAAAAACTCGTGAGGTAGTGTGGAATGTGTATAATTTCATGAAGAGTGAGGCTAAAAGTGGGAAACCTCTCTTAGATTTCCATAAAGTACAAGATCGTGTTGCAAAAGCGACGGGTATTTCTCATAGCTCCGTGAGGAGAATAATAAAGGAAGGTCAGCAGCTACACAGCACAGATGCAGAAGCGGGAACGTCATTTAGCACACCGGGAAAGAAACACCGCGTTCGTAAACCTATAACCGGGCTTGACGATTCTGATAAAGGTGTAATTATGAGAACAGTTCGGAATTTTAACATTGAAGAAAAGTGCCTCCCAACGGTAAAAAAGCTGTTAGAAAAATTAAAAGAATCTATCAACTTTAAAGGCGGCAGTAGAAGCAGCCTAAAAATTATCTTGAAGAAAATAGGCTTCCATCCTGTCTTCCTAACACTTTATTTTTAAAGAGATATTGATAATAGCATTACTTTTTAGAATAATTTGATTTTAGATATCTTTTTTTTTTAATTTTGTTGTCGCTATTCCGTCTACGTTTAATTAATTTTCTTTTAATTGCCTGAGTAGTGCCATCCAGACGTTAATATACGTATTTTGCAAGCGCAGTCACAGGTGTTAGTGGCAGTGAAAGGCCGGCCATCTCGCTTCGTTTCCCTTTCCTTTTGGTCGTCTAAAAGTGCTGGGTCATGGCATAATCTCATTATCCAGCACCTCATCTCCAGCCAATATAAATATCCGCATTACGGAGTTCGTCAAGAGCTTTACCACTTGACAGCAAATCAGATTTAGGAACCACCATTCAGTTCTGCTAATACGGTTCGGATACACTTGTACTATATTTCTCATTTCAGCTTGATCACAACCAAACCTTTCACTGTTATAAATGATTTGTCGTAAGAATTATCGATAAACATAACCAGTCAGTGAGAAATTTGATTTTTAAATTTGTCTCTTCTAAGTTAGCAAAACGTTCACGTTGAAGTTACGTCCACAGTGTGAGACATACTGTGTGAAGTTTCGGTTGTCAATCCTATGCGCAGTAGCCTAAGTCATTAGTGAGCATTCGTCACAAAGTATAAATCTCGATCCCATTCATCTGCGATCCTGATACGCCGTAGGCTGATGTAGCAGAACTTTAAAAAAAAATATATTTCAAGTGATTTCTGTAAATATTAATTTTAACATATATTGTAAATATATTTTGTACTCATATTGTATTTACATATATTGTATTAGTATATATTATTGTATTGTATTATTATTATTATATTGAGACATATATTGTATTAGTTTATAGTATAGTCAAGAATATTACCAGTTTTTTCGTGTGTTACAAAATATTTTGCTGAGGGTGATATTTTTTTGAAAGGGTAGCAATAGGTAAACATAGTTAGGTAGCAGATAAAGGGTTACTACATCCACACTACCCTTTAGCGCATAATTGGTTTCTTTACATAACTTTGCAAACTTTTAAATTGTCGTTTGTCCGCAATCATTAATTTTAGATTATTAACCTTTGGCCCCCGACAACACAGAAACAGGCAAAGCAGTGTCTTAAGACGTTTCGTAAAAGTATAATGGAATGTTTTTATATGAATGTATTGTACGTATGAACACTATATGAATGTATTTAATAAAGTATGGAAGGTTGGGGTGCTCAATGTAGGTTACAAGTAACTGAGATGAAATTCAGTTATTGTCCCTGTACTTTCACATGAGATGAAACTCTACATTATCCCTGAGGATAAAACAGGAAGTAGTGTGGAGAGACTGAATTAGGAATGACTAAATAAGAAGTAGTGTAGATACAAAAACACTGGGCAATATACAGTGGAACTTGGTTATTACGGCCTCTGCTGTTACGTCAACTCGGGTGTAGCGTTATTTTGTCATAAGTCCGGTCAAACTGATATCTTTAACATTATAAAAATTCTCGGTTTTAACGTCACTAAATATTGTACTACTCTGTTATAGCGTCAAAAATTTCTCAGATATTTTACTCTAAATTTCATATGAACGTATATATGTGCGCGCGCGTACTTCTAGTTGACAACTGTGCAGCCCATCCAAAGTTAAATTTGACAAACATTAATCTGGTCTTCTTACCGGCCAACTGTACGAGTGTCCTGCAACCTATGGACCAAGGCGTCATTAGAAGCCTAAAGTGGCACTACCGTAAGCAACTTAAAAAAAAAATTATTTTCTGTATGGACACGGCGCAACCTGCCACAATTTCACTTTTAGATGCAATACAATTCCTTGACGACTCTTGGAAGAGTGTAACACAGAAGACGATAGCAAAATGCTTTAGTAAAGCACAACTCGTACATGAAAATTTACCCGATGATGACGAAGACGACGACTTGTCGCTCTCGGTGTGGATTAAGAAATTCGACGTAAATGACTTTGGAAATGAACTTGATTCCTATGCATCAGTGGATGACCAAGTAGAAACATTCCAAGTTTTGAGTGACGCAGAAATTATCGCGGAAGTAAAAAACATAGAAGCAGAAGATAGTGTTGAAGAAGATGCTGAGCAAGAGGAGGATGCCGACATCGTTTGTCCGACAGTACAGGAAGCAATGAGAGCAGCCGAAACTCTTTCACGATTTTACTGCTTTAGAGAGACGTCTGACGACACGTTCAATGCAGCGCAGCATCTCCACAGCACAACAGAAAGAATTTGTTTTTCAGAAAGGAGCGTTCAAAAGAAAATTACGGATTACTTTGCCTAAATGTAAGTTACATGTACTTTCTTTTTGATCTTTTAAAATATTCTTCATGCTGTTTGTATAAACGAAATGCAGTTTGTAAACTTTAGAATAAATATCACGAATAATGTTAATAATGCAAAGATCATTTTTTTTATTTCTCCTTCCTTACTAGTGATTAAAAAGGGTCTTTTATAACGACTCTTTTATAACGTAACTCGGACATAACGTCATTATTTTTTTGGTCCCTTCAATGACGTTATAACTAAGTTCCACTGTAATTGAAAAGGTACGGTAACGTGTCGGCTTGTATCAGCTGACGCTAACGCAGTTTGTCGTACCGTGATTCAATTTGGTTGAGCTATAACTAAGACGGCTGGACCACTTCGTAACATTAAAGTCAGGCCTGAAAATGTACCCAAAAGCTTTTTCGTTGCACAAGCTTCCTGATGCCCTCAGAAAAGAGTTTTTAGGCGGAGCACCAAGCCACGTACATACAGCTTCCTTCGCTTCTTGGTGTCTGGAGAATCAACGGCCCCTTAAGGCATCTTTAAGTTGACCAAAGATATGGTAATCCGAAGGGGCGAGATCGGGGCTGTATGTATGCAGGATGCTCCGACAACTCGAAACGCAATTTCTTAAGTGTTTGGACAGTGTGAGCGGCAGTAAGCAGTATAACCTTTGAATATTTACCTTTGCTATACTGATTATCAAAATGTGTATGCAGTAATGTCTATTCGATCGTACTATTTTGGTCCAATACAAGAAATGAAAAAAAAATCACAAAATATACATGGAGTTCAAAAGAAACTGGAAAATTTTAATCATAAAATTTTTAACAAAAATTGTCTAATTTCAATTTCAGGTTGGCCGATACAGACTTTTTATAGTCAAGTTATATGAGCAGCAACCAGTTCCCTAGAGAACCAGGCGATTCATCTTTCATAGAATTTATTAAACCCTTACAACTGTTTACGTATTTATATTTATTATTTACCTAGATATAAGTAATAGTTAATTTACTTCAATTTCCCTTGTTAAGTCAGCCGAAACGGATCTATTTATGAACTATTCAAAATTTTCGACCTCCAGAGATTGAACATTTGAATATCAATTACTTTTTTCAACAGAATTTGTACTTTAAACAAATTTAACGAATTAACATATAATAAAAAAGGCAACTTATTTTCACCTTACCTTAACTGACTTGAATTTAAAAACTTCTCAAAATTACATAAACACATAACCTAGTTTAAGTTAACAGCACGGTGCGCTTACAACATAGAATGGTTTATAGCTCAACCAAATTGAATCACGGCGCGTCAAAATGGCGATAGCGTCAGCTGATACAGAGACGGCGTTGTTCACCTCACCATGTAGGCCTACAGCTCCGTGTTTCACATCCTGGATTAAACCGATCCGCTAGAGGCTTGTCTAACAGTCCACAAGCGGAAACAACAGCACTATCTGTCGGTGTACAAGAGAACTAAGTGGTACTGCCAACGTACAGAAGATTATAATAAAATTGCGGATACTTATTGACTTACCCTCGTAGTTCAATGAGAAAGACGTCAGTATAATATGAAGAACTGACATGTTGATGTAAGAGGCGTATCCGGAAAGTAAAGATACATTGAATGCAAGCGGCAGGGAATATATTTCTGGAGGAGATGATAACACTACCGTTATATTTATTCGATACCGATTCCTTGTTTTCTCCTAGACAGTAAACTTTACTCGATAGCTTCGTCTTACAAATTTTTAAAAATAGAGTAAATAAAAAATCCCACCAAACTCGATTTTTATTCTGTGGTAATTTTTGTTAACCAAAAAGGTGAGTTTCCGGTAGAACTAATAGACAAATTATATGGTTACATTATGATTTGATGAAATGACAGGAAGTGGTACCGGATTTCTCGGAAGGAGGGACTAATGTTCACACCGAACAAAGGAGTGGTAGGTCGCCTTTCATCCCTGAAGATCTCCACAAAATTGAAGAAAGCAGTCGTACAAATCGGCGTTTGAGCATTAGAGAATGGTAGATATGTATCTTCGGAATCATGAAATGGTGAAGGCAAAAGTTAGACGATTAAAATGGATTTTCTTCTGCCTGCTCGATCCTAGACTATACGCATCACCCTCTGCACTACTTGATATGTTTTGGCATTACTATATTTTGGCTCAATCATCTCACGAGCTGGAGCTAGTGATTTTCACATACTTCTTCACCTGAAGAAAGATCTTGTTGGAAAAAATTCGACGACGATTACGAGGTGAAGATTAAAGGTTAGGTGATGACGTGGTCGAAAGTTCTGGTGCAGAATTCTGTGACTCTGGGATTCAAAAGATGGTTACCTCAATGCTCAAGAAGTGCATTACGTGTTGTTATTATGTCAGAAAATTAAGATACGAGGGCGATTTGAAAAGTTCGCGTCTACCATAGAAACAAATGTGTGGCGTTTCTGTTTTTTACCGCATCGTGGCGCCACGTTCGCCCCACGAACAGCAGTGAAGCGTCAAGTCATTACCCCGTCACTTACCTCGTTGAGGAAATCCGTTTCTTCCAGGTCCTCGAAATATCCGTTTACTGCCGCTTTCAGCTCGTCATCTGAGGAAAATCGTTTCCCCCCGACCATTTTTTAAGGTTTGGGAATAGATGAAAGTCTGATGGCGCAAAATCAGGCGAATAAGGCAGATGGTGCAACAGATCGTACTTCAACAATTCGGCGAATTTTGCCATAGACACAACGCATATGTGAGGGCGTGCATTATCCTGATGGAAAATGATCTTCTTTTTTGCTAACCTTTTTTCTTTCTCGAATTTTTTACATTTAATTGGTCCAAAAGGTTAGCGTAATACTCTGCATTTATAGTTTGACCCTTTTCAAGGCAATCTAGTAACAATATACCCTTACTATCCCAGAAAAATGGATCCATACACTTACCACCCGACAAATTGGTTTTACCATTTATGGAGGCGGCGAATCGCTATGCATCCATTATTTCGAATGTTGTTTTGTTTTTAGAGTAAAGTAATCGACCCAAGTTTCATCAGTTGTTACAAATCTACGAATAAAATCTTTTGGATTTTTCTTAAAACAGTCGAAACATTCCTGAGAAGCTTGCATTCTCATGCGTTTTTGGTCACTTGTCAACAAACGCGGCACCCATCTTGCAGACAGCTTTTTCATACGTAATTCCTCAGTAAGAATGTGATGTACCCTTCCATCTAAGATGCCCACAGCTTAACAATTTTAGATACTTTCAAACGGCGATCTTCCAAAACATTATCATGCACTTTATTGATGAATTCTGGTGTAGTGGCACTTTTCGGACACCCAGTACGCGGGTCATCTTCCAAACTTGCACGACCACGTTTAAATTCAGAAGCCCATTTTTTTCACTGTAGTAAATGAAGGTCTAGCATAACCCAACACATTCTTCATCTCATTAAAAATTTCTGTTGCCGTTAAACCGTTCTTAACGAAAAATTAGATGTTCAGTTTTCTCCATTTTCAGCGTTGCTGTGAGAAAACCTTATATATACAGCTGTTTCTCCCCAACAATAACTTGACCCGACTTGACGCTTCACAGCTGTTTGTGGGGCGAACGTGGCGCCACGATGCGGTAAAAAACAGAAACGCCACACATTCGTTTATATGGTAGGCCGCAACATTTCAAATCACCCTCGTATATCCGTATTTAACGATTTGTTATCTTAAAATATGTAAGCATATGTTAAAAATTATAAAGCGTTTTTTCATCATTACTTGCGAGACATACCTCGTCTCAAGACAAAAAGCCTAGAATTTTGATGAAAACCGAGTAATCCAACCGAGAACGAAGTGTGCTACAACACTTCCAAAAAATGCTGATATTTTTCAAAGTTTCGTAAATGTCTAGTTATGTTGTGTGAATGTTTATAATGCACAAACGTAGGCGTGTACATATGTTGCATTATGTATTATTGTCCCTGTACAACGGCATTTGCTAATAAAGTTCAAGTACGTACAACAGTCTATTAACTTTTTCCGTTTAAAAATGTATTTACTATGTAGATGCGCTTATTCTGGTCCATTCTGTGAACATTTCACGCTGCGAACCTGACATTCCCTCACGCCTGCAATGTCCAACGCTAACTGTAAACCGTCTCTGTCTGCCAACATTAGTTTTTGTGGAAAACCGTTCGTGAGATCTTTTGTCGGTGTAGAGGTTTTGCGATGTTTTGCCACTTTAGAACTCAAGACGCATATGTTGTTGTAACATCACTAATTTATTCGAATGTTTGCACAACTGCTTTTGCGAGCCATATTTATTATCTATTATAGCAACATATACGTATGATAACCTTTTAACAATTAACGAGCGAGATTACAAAAATGTCATTCCGTATAATCCATATTCCATATAATACGTATATTCTAACTAAAGGTGGAGAGGCATGGAGAAACTGATTAACGAATAAAATAAGAAAGTGAATTTAAATTATATACTATATCTTCATATTCACTCGTATTATTCTTGTTATTCAAATTTATAATCAATAATACTTTATATTAAAAAAAAGTATATATTAGGCCTATTTATTGTTTTTTAACAATGTTTCCACAGTTGTAAATTAATGATGTCAGTAAGTGTCTTTCGTTTATACTGATGACAGTAATTTAAAACTGTAAAACTTAGTAAAAAACAATAAAAAATATAGCATTGTTTTTAAAAACGTAAAGTATAATTTATTGTTAATTATATGTGTGTATACCTACATTGCGATATTATGGATGTTATGTGATAGATAAAATTAATATTGTCTAGCCAAATACATGGAATGATGTTTTTTGTTGAACATTAATTAATTTACTACTACTACTACTACTACTACTACTACTACTACTACTACTACTACTACTACTACTACTACTACTACTACTACTACTACTACTACTATCTGGAGGGTTCCATAAGAGGGCTTGTTGCTCAATTGCATTTTGGTTCTTCCACAAGGTATGCCCAAGCTACCTCCATTTTCTCTTTTGATGAAGGTGGCAATGAGTTCCTGATCTCCTCCAGAGATCGATCTCTTCACTTGAAACAATGTTTGGACAGACAATTTGAAGCATTTTCCTCAAGCACTTATTGATGAAGACCTACAGACACTTGGTAATGTCCATTGTGACTTTCCGAGTCTCGGTCCTATACAACAAAACAGCTTTGACATTGGTCTTGAAGATGCGTAGCTTTGTTGCATTTGATATTTCTCTTGGTTTCAAAACTGGATAGAGTTGTATAAAGGCCGCATTAGCTTTGCGAATTCTTGTTTTAGCATCTGCAACTGCTCCTCCTTCTTTTGTAATCACACTACCAAGGTAAGTGAACTCTGCAGTTTCTTCTGTTTTCTTCTTGCACCTTCAGTACCTTTTGTGTTAAGTTCCGATTTTGAAGCGTTTATTTTAACAGTGGTTAAAATTAGAAGTTCTTACTACTGATTTACTTTAAAAATTAGTGAGTTGCCAAAAACACAAAATCAACTAAAATGAAATGTCTTTTTTATAGTTTTACTTATACGTTTTTCAGTCATTAAAAGTCCATTTCAAGTTTATTATATTAATGAACTTTATGTTAGTATCAAGTTAATATTAAAATTTGGACTTTTCTTGTACGGAGACAGAAAAACGATGTCCGTTGCAGGAGTTCGGTGATCTGAGGATCAACAGCTGACACAGCCGTGTTGTACGCCCGTAAGAATATAAACGGTAGAGTTTCTCAAGATCGCTTTCGGGCTGTTATCGGGTACGAAAAATCTACGGGTTATGGTGCCCCACGGTACGACACAAGTGTCTCTCCAAACGCCTGTGCGGACAATCTTTCACTAAAACGAAGAGCACTCAGATTTAACTGCAGTCGATCTACACTTGTTAGAATAGCAAAATGACTCAAGAGGTTATATCTGCGTGATCGGCAGCGCTCAATGCGTTGAATCCGCGGACTTGTGGCCGTTTCCTGAAAACCAGTGGCGGCGATTAGGGGGGTGAGGGGGCGGTCCCCCCCCCACTTTGTGGGGAAAAAATTAAATTTTTATTCCATTTTAGCCGCCTAAAACTAGGAATTATAAAAAAAAATTTATACAAACCCTGTTGTCTTATCACCTAAATATCTTTCCTTTAATTTCTTTAATTATTAAAAAATTTACTTAGCGGAAATACGCACAAAATGTGATGCGTGCGGCTAACCGATTCGTACAGCGCCACAGCAAGTAGTGGAGACTCGCGCAGCATCGTGTAGCATGTGCTGTGAGGAAGGGTAGCTGGGGTACATTTTTGCCAAGGTCATTGACACTGAGGTATGATTCACCCGCTTGCCGTGCGCATTCGTCAGTCTGGCAGTGTCACTCAGTCAATGTGTCTGTGTAGTTCTATCTAGTGTCTGTTACTCTGTTAGTGTGTAGTCAAATACTAAATGACTTTTTTATTGTATAATCACGCCGTGGAAAATTCTATTTTACAAAGAGAAGGTTGCATCACTGCTTGAAGCTTCTCCGCTTGTCGCATGCGCTGTTTGTTGTCATTGTTTGTGTTTTGCCAACGTCAAGTCTTAACCTAAAACTCAACTCATGCAGACACGAGTCACAAGTGGTTTTATTTGTTTTTTCAAAGGTTTTGTTATGTTTTCATAACTGCTGTTGTTGTGTTGTTTATCATTAACATATTCTTACGTGCAAACATTGTGATTTGAGGAGAATGAAGCGTTCTACTGGAAAAACGTTGTTTGACTTTTTTGAAGACGAACATCCTTTCCAAATACATACAAAGCCGTGATGTATCGCTAATAGAATAATAAAGTCTGTAGCTGATTTTAAAAATGAACATGAATTCAAGAAACTTTGGTCTGAAGCACTTACCTTTTGTGAAAGTCACAGTTTCGAGGGGCCAACTGTTCAACGCAAGCGAAACTTTCCACAGAAACTTGGTGGAGGAGATGTTCAACCCGATTATGACTCACCTCAAGACTTTTATTTAAGAACTTTTTACTACCCTCTACTAGACACCCTCTCTGAGAGCATCAAGTCACGTTTTGAAAAAAAAAAAAACAGCTAACTTTACTGTGCCATATGGAAACATTACTGACTGCTTCAATGAAGAACAACTCGGTTTGAAGTGACTTTATCAAAGAAGCTTGCTCAGCTGTGAGTGAAGCGTTTGGGATTGAAAGTGATACTTTATCTGCAGAAATTGATGTGTTCTCTAGGAAAGAGCCTGAAGAAACAGATCGTAAACTGATATCAAAGTTAGTGCTACAATTTAAATCTGAAAACATCCACAACCGGAATGTATTTCCAAATCTTTTCAAGCTTTTAAAGTTGTTTTTAACTGTCCCTGTATCCACTGCATCGGCAGAACGGTCTTTCAGTGTCTCGAAAAGAGTGAAAAATTATTTGAGAAATTCAATGCTTCAAGAACGTCTATCACACTTGGGAATGTTGGCCATTGAAAAAACGGACCTCAACTTGGATGACTGTTGGAAGTCTACGCCGGGCGAAAACAAAGACACTTAACGTTGGCAAATTATCACTTTTTGGTGTTTATTTTAAACAAGCCATACTTTTGAATGAAATTATAACTGATCATTTGTGAATTCTCAAAGTACTTCTATTTAATTGTAATACATGTGTAATTGTTCCTTTGGTGAAAGTTATATTGTATAGTATTAATCAAAATCTCAAAAAAAACTATTATTACCGCAGTTAAGTTGGTAAACTGTTAACCTTTACTTCTCTGTCCAAATTCACTCAGAGAGCATAAAAAACTTACCATTTTGTAGCTAATTTTTTAATTTTGTTGTCTACCCCCCTCTATACACCCAAGCACCCCAGACCCCCGTACTTTTTGTTGTCTATACATTTTTTTGCCCCCTCATTTCTAATTCCCAATCGCCGCCACTGCTGAAAACTGATCGTTTGTAGAGAGAACATCGTGCATCACAGTTGAATAACCGATGAGAACTGAACTTATATCGAGTTTTACTAAACCTCGACTTAAACTGTAAAGCTGTGATTGATCAGCTGCTTACTCCTTCTCTATAGAAATCTAACTTAAGCAAGCGAATAAATATATTATATACATCAAGAAACAGACTGTAGCAAAAAGTGTTTGAATATATATATTGTGCTATAATTATTTTATACGTATTGTAATTAAGGTCTGCTCCACGTTGGACCAGCCATTAATGTGCTGTGGTTATTTTTTTGCTAGTATAATATTTATTATATGTAATTACCGTTATTATGTTTTTGGTTTATCAGCACTTGAAAAGAAACTCTTTCTCAGGGTTAATGATTATTAAGCTGTTTGATCTTATTTACGATTGTATATGATATCTTCTTTTCTTTAAACCAAACCAAATAAAGTTAGTATATAATATTTTGATAAATAACAATGTAACAAATAGCTACGATACAAGTGTAACTAGACTGGTTCTGAATTCTTCCAGCTGCCACGGGTTCACTTCTGGTTGATGTTTATTATTTTCAAAGCAATATCAGGCTTAGCGATCCGTTCCTCCACGCGAATTTCTTGTTGGTTTTACTGCTGATTGTTGTTTTCTTCTACGACTGCAAAACAGATATTTCTTCGGAATATTGGATTATATTTTATGGCCACTCAAACTATTCTTCAGTACAGGATTTCTCTTTTAGGTCGGCGTTCTTTTACAGATATGTTTGGACTTCTCGAAATATTATTTATTTATTGATTTGTATTTTATTTTATTAAATCCAATATTAAGGTTAAATCTCTTCTCCTGATTGTTTACTTTATTAAATTGATAATCAAAAACTCTGGTATAACAAATTAAATTCTTTTTACTGTTTCTTCGTTTACATATAACATTACACTTTGTGATGTACAAAATCTGACTTATTTAACTGATTCCAAATATTAGTTTACATATCACTCTATATAATCTTTACAGGATTGAAGATAAAATTAGAATACTCATGTTACTCTTATTAAATATAATTTTTTGACTCCTGATGTTACTTTTCTTAGATATAAATTTAGACTAATACATTTCCTTTCATTTCTATACAATCGAATCTCTAACAATTTACAAATGTGCCACATTGATAATTCCCTACCTTCGTTTCATCTTTTTATCATATACCTCTTAAAAACATATATAACTTTTCTACTTCTTATTAAATATATTTATTTTATTTCTAATATTCTTAATTCTAGTTTGTATTCATAATATGATAATTTTCTTACTATTTCCTCTTATTATAATATTCATTTCAAATTTCATATATTCTCTTCATAACATATATCTTTATACTGTTTTATCTCATATAGGAATCTACCTCTATGTTGATGGGTGAGTCGATGCAATGTTTTTGTTTACATTTTAAAACATATGTTCCAATTCTATTAAATTTATATCTTTTTTCTTTTAAAATTTATTATTTTCCTCTTATGTACTGTGTTGCATTTTAACAGCAGTACAATATATATTGTAGCGTGACAGATATAAGCATAATATTGAATGGCAATTGATCATTAGAATAATGAAGTTATAATATTTAAATTTGGAAGAAAGCATTAAGTTTAATATAAATAGATTAATTCATAGCAACTGTGGAAAGAAATCATTATTATAAAGAAAATACAAGTTCAAATAAAAGGAGTTACTAGTGATGAGTCATCCAAGACCAGTCTCATAACCAAAGGTTTTCAAGGTATAACCCAGGAAGGTAAAAAAGTAAATAACAAAGCAGTACTGAATATGACCAAACCCACAACGAGGGAGAATAAATAGAATAGAAACCCTAAAATAAGCCAAGATCAACCAATACAGGTTGTGTATTTCTGAAATAAAGAAGAAGATGGAGAAGATCCCAAGAAACCTGATGGCATCAAGAAAAAGATGGAGAAGATACCAGTCCCAGAAGGCAGGAGAAAAGAAGACTGATGAAAGAAGAAGAAGGCAGCATCCTGAAGAAGATGTCATGCTCTTATAAAAGACACCCAAATCCCTATATCCCCAAAATAAATATTTAAAAATAAAAGTATAACGAATTGAAAACCACATGTATACAAATTTAAGAGAGGGAAGTGTATAAAGTAAAAGTTGCCTGTGAACTAAGATGAAACAATAATATAGTACCCATGGAACAAATCTCCATTGAAAAAACGCTAACCAATTTATTATGTTAATAAGACTATACGACCATTTAGCATTAACATAATATATAAGTGCAAAGTGAACCAGTGATAGTTTTGGGTATTATAAAAAATGAACCTTGTGTTTCATTCTTGGCAATCACAAACATTGAATGCAATGAAATATGCATTTTTCAATGACTTGAAATGTGTACTGTGACAATATGTTGTTCATGAGACATGAATCTGTTTAAAATAACATTTTTGTTTTACATGAAAAAAAGAAAAAACAGATTTCTTAATACTTTTTGAACAATTCATACTAGTTATTTATTAATGACAGGGTACAATTCCCCAAAGACAATGGGTAAAAGACGGTATAAAAACTGTAGAATCCTACTTATAATAATAGTTAGAAATAAGAATATAAATATAAGGTTTTTATGTATATAGTAAAAGAATGTTTAAAAATGTTTTAGATATAAGGCCATTTGTTTGGGTCTGAAACAACTAACATCAGAACTGTAAAAATAGTTACCACTTGTAAATAGTAGAGAGTAATTAAGATGTTAGTTAGTAAAAAACCTTTTTTGTAAACCATGTTTCTATGTTGGAAATGGGGATTTTGTTGCAAAATGTCTGACTTGAAGACAACCATTTGTTTAAAAAAAATATTCTTTCTTTTTGTTTAACTATTATTTGTATTGTAACCAATACTAATTGTTTTTGTGTAATTTGAAAACATGTTTAATTTATAATACTATATGTAAAAGTCAGAGAGGGTATCACACATCATATATTGTTTGTAAAATATTTTGTAAGAAAAATTGTTAAAAAATCATAGGCCAAAAGAATGGAAACCAAACTTCATCAAAACAGAGAAATTACTCATTTAAAAGCAAATAAACAAAAGGGGTTTAGACAAAATAAACTTGAGATCATGCCATATAATTGCACATACCATTTAGAGAGATTTTAATAAATATATTCAGAATTATAAATACAAATGAAAATGACTAAACTCAGAAATTTGGACATGGGAGTCATATATTCCTGAATAATGTTTCAGAATACAACTAATTCAATTAATTACCAGAAAATAAGGGAATATGAACCTTTTAATACAATATAGGATTATTAATATTAAATATAACTGATAAAATGGCTGAATTTATATAATGACAGGAAGTAAATTTTGATGTTTTGACTTTTCAGAGTATACCAAACTGAAAGTAAAATTACTATTTTTTGGACAGAAAACACTATAAAACGGCATTATTTAATCTGAAAATAAGCTGAATGAACTGAAAGATTAATTTAAATAACATCTAGTGAATAAAATTGATAAATAACCCAAGTTTAGGTATTTATATAGTGAAATATTAAAGTGTGCACAGGATATGAAAATATATTTGAACAATGTTAAGAATAATATTATATGGGCTAAGAGTTTAATTGAAACTGAAGGAAACAGTTAGTTGATTATTGGTATTCGAACGGTTAACATAAACGAGAGTTTTGTGACGATCTAACCTATCTTACAACGGTGAAGTTAAGCGGCGAATAGTACGTTACTGTGAAATCGAGAGTGACTTATAAAATCCTTCCAGAACATATACATTGTGGCAAAAACAATCAAGAAACACTAATTAACACTAAACAATACATATCTACTCCGAAAAAACACCACAAAACACCAGAAAACTGTATAATACCTTAACCAAATTAGTGTCGAAATTGGGAAAAGTGTTTTGACTTATAATTACACAGATATACTAAATACAACCCAGAAACATTACACCAGTCACTACACAACATTTAACAAGAGATTTGCAGACACCAGAACAGGAATATTGCCAGAAAATACATTATTTGGAATGCAGCAGGAACGAGCGACATTTTGATCAACTTGACGGCAGCCATCTTTCTTTGACAATTCCAATGCCTCTCCTAGTTCAACACAGCTGTTTGGTGAAAACAATTATTTTATTTTCAAATTATTATTCAATGTTTGTGTTTAGTAATAATTATTAATTTGATTGTAACGTTATACTTTTTAAATATTAGCCCGATTTCTCTGACTTTGATAATAATTGGCTGTTTAAAGAACCCTGTATAATTTTTATATAATATACTTTGTAATTTTTTCGATATCCTGAGAGTCGATAATAATCGATAAGAGTCAAATTGCTATTAATTAATAAAACATTAATATTCTTCAACACTAAATAGTTCTTCATTTCATAAATATTACTAGTTATCATTAATATAATTATAATTAATAATCTATCAGGACTTTACCACCTATAAGTGAAGATAACCTAAAAAATAAAAAGGTAAACATGTATCGATTGGTTTGAAGACAGTCTTATGAGTGGTGATAGTTTATTTAAAGTATACCAAAACTCTAATAAAAATTTTCAGAAGAGCATTACACCTTTTAAAACTTCACAGCCCTATATTAATTAATTGATTGTAATTAATTAATTAATAAAATTAAAAAATTTTTTTTAATTATTTTTTTTTATAAACAATTTTTTTTTTTAATTTTCTTCAAAACAATAATTTTTGTTTTGAAACTTTCGGTGAAGCTGAACATACATTTCTTCATCAACATTACGCTACTCGACCAGTCTTGCTACCATTGGGACTAGACCAGCTGGGAAACTTAAGGAAGTGTTTCAGGCCAGCAAGACGACGAGAGCCACACCAATTAAACACCAATTAAACATATTACATTACAACTTACTTATTTTATTACAAATTGGCTAGCCCAAACAGTGGGGCTTAATAAAATAATATAATAAAATATCATAATAAAATTTTAATCACATTAATCACAATTTATTTATATTTATTACAATATATATATATATATTGTAATTCTACTTTTGTAATCTACGTTAAGCCCCACTGTTGGGCTAGCCAATTTGTAATCTAACTAGATTATGGCTGTTTAAAAAATGTTAAAATGTGTTTATGTAGTATTGAAAATTAAAGTTAAGTTACAATCTAAAATCGATTAGAATTCGAATATGATGAGTAAAAATTATAGTTATTTTAAAAGAACTCTTTTTAAAAACTAATTGCAGTAATACTGTTTGAATAGTAATGATGCTCAATTTAGTGAATAAAGCGTACTCGCTGGTCGGCTGATGAAGGTAGCCGTCGCGTCGATTCTGGCAGCGAAACTCCTCCTCCAGGTTAACTGTCGTCAAAGTACGTAATGTCAAGTCACGTCTGGACAACAAAATTTATAAAAATATACTTCCACGTACCTGGTCGTGATTCTAGAAGTTCGGAAGTTCACTTATAGTAATTAATAAGCTGCCAAGACGGTTTCCAAAACCAGCTTGCTTTACTGACAAGGTTAGATTACTACTTGTTTAATAAGGGCGCCACACAGGTTTATTTCAGGAAAATCCCGTGAAAAACCAATTAATGAGATTAGATATTTGCTAATTTTCTTTAAAAACTGGTGTTGAAGCTTATTGCACTTACGGCAATTCAAATTTAACAACATACAACCTCTAATCAGAGTTACTTTTGTTATTCAAAATTAATTATTCATTCACTTCTTGAAATAAATCGAGTCAAAGTTTATGCTGCTAATAAATGGGTTTTATTGTTACCCTTGAGAATAAATTTAAACAAACACAAGTATGGTAGATACATTAATATACATTTGCAATTATTTCGTTCCTTTACCCTACAAACTAGCTCAGATAACACAAACAAATCTTCTGGTTATTCCCAGATTAACTTTTAATTTAAATATTATTTTTATATATCTCGGGCGTAAATTCTTTTAAACACAAGAGATAACTACTATATGCCTATACAGAAATTAATTATTTAACAGAAAACAATATTTACTAATTCGGCCTCTTTGTTTTAAAAATCGTACCTATTTCTAGGTTATGCGTTCGTCACGCTAGCTTAATTATTCACAAATATTTTATACCACTTAAGACTAAAATAAATCTTACGTAGGATTAACAAATCCACTAAATAAATTCAATCACCGTGTAACATATAGAAAGTTTTGATGTTATGCGTCAGTACAAATTTTGTGTTGAAAAAATATAAGTACACACAGATTAATGAAATAAATTGTCACAATGTTACCTTTTTATTTTAATCTTATAGATTATAATTTAATTTAAACACTCCAGCGGTCGGATTATAGTGACCCTGGTTTATTACACTGCACACGCACTAAGAACAGAGAATAATCGACCTCTTCTAACAAAATTGGACTAATTTAACTACTGGTTAATTATTTTTCTCTTGTTCTAATTATCGCGCACAAAATAAAATAAAATAATACTTCACTTCGATGCACTGATTGTAGATAAACTGTTGTGTAGTTACTGGGTTTGACGAAATGGTTTAATGGAAGAACTGTTTACATGATACTCTAAGTTGTTAACGTATTTTGAGGTGACGAGCGACAACCTTTCGCTCTCGCTGATGACAATAAAGTGTGTCACGGTTCCGCTTGGATTCCGATTATATACCCCCTGGCTTCATGGGGCTTAGGTGATTAATTCATTTAATAAGCTATTTTTTGATTGGCTCCACCAGACGTTACAAAAATGACGCATTGTTTTCTAACCGTCATTAACCGTCATTTGGCGAAGTTGATTGACAGCTATCGTTGTTGTTATTATTACCCTACCAATTTTTCACTTTATATTTACAAATGATGCTAACGCATGTTACGCACTTATTACAGTTGCGATCGGGGGTTTATTGCTATCAAATTAAAGAACATTTTATTAGCTTTAATTTGATATAGTTTAACACTGGTTTTATTTGCACTTTCTCTGACATTTCTAATAAACAATGTTCAGAGACATGGTTTCGCACTGTCTTCTGCTAGCGAAGCCAAATCCGATTCTTCCCTAGTCATTTACATTTTGTGTTTCGCATCGTGTTTTCATTTAAACGTCCTCGTCGGAACACTAATACATTCGTTGTTATACTTAACATCTATTTATTGAATACAATTACTAAATATTAGCTTAATTATGGCGATACATTACTATGAATAATCCTTACTTTCTAATTACATTTTGGTTCGTCCTATTCAATTTAAAGTTACCCATTAATAATGGAGTGGTTACATTCATAATATATTAATAATATTCACTGTTACATTTGGTATAAAGATTGTTCAGTATGTTTTATTTACGCTAGTAGTCCTTTCTACTTATCAACTCACTGACAATCGTTTGTTTAGGCGTAGCCTAGGCATACCTTTAACCTCGGTTTATGCCTTAATAATGGTCATTAGTTACATTTGGTACATTGAGGAAGTAACTTATTCACATAAGGTTTCCTCTTACAAGTATCCTTACTTCTTAAGATTACATTTGGGATTGTAATATAAGTTTTAATTTTACATTGTGGCCATAGCTAGTGTTAGTCATAGGCATTGTTATTTACTGGTCATGGTTCATTTATTTTCAGCCAAATGCTGTTGCTGATATTATATTATTCTTGTCATTCTTTAAATACTTTTATAAACATGTGATCTTACATTTATGTCATTGACTGGCTTGTTTGACAGCTTATAGTGAACTTGGCTTGTCCCTTAGTTAGAGTCAGTCATAGTATTTGTTGTAGTGTCATGCAGTGTATTCCTTACTGCTTCTTGTGGTACTTCTTCTTCTTTCTTCTTCGTTGGTCCTTCTCTTCTTTGCTACTTTCATCATTATTTATTCACCAATATTACTTTCGTGTACTTATTGATTCTTTTGGTACATGTCTAGGTTATGTAACACTTTGTCATGTTACAATATATTATAACGAAACATTGTTATCAATGTTTATCGTTCTAACTGGAGTACGCATAATAAGCGTTATCTGCTACAATTGTACATTTAGAAGGGTACAGATAAGATTTTATATAGCAAACAAAACGAGCATCTGTTGCATTCATAAAGTATTCGTTAAGTCGTACACACGGAACGATACGCTGCAGAAGACGCTTCAATGAGACCGGCAGACACCTGAGTTACTACAACTACGTACTACGGACATCAGACTATACCCGAGGCCAGAGACGCTGTGTCCATGACGATAAAGGAACGACGCCTAGCCTAGCTGTTCATACACCGCTAAGCGACGCTGACGGAGGTTTCGAGAGGAATAGCTGTACTCAACGCCGACGCCTGAGACCCGTGTACATCTGTGTAACATGAAATCATCAAAACAGGTGACCTGATATGGTTCAGGGTTCATAATAATGTTGTAAAACACAACAAGTAAATGAAAAGCCGCTATAAACGAAATTGAACAGTTTTAAATAATTGATAAACATTTTTTTATATAGGCGGTATGACTAAAGCCTAAAGACACTTTTAAATGTTGTACTGTATATCATATAGAGACATTTATTCAAAAAGACAGAACATTTAGATAATGTGTGATTATTATAATAATATGTTAATAAGAGTGCAGAAAGACTCTAAGCAAATGTTTTCATGAGATTGTGCACTGTATAAAAAATTATATTTGATAAATTAAATGTGATAAATTAAGGGAGAGTGCAGAGAAGCTCTAAGAGTGTTATCAAGATAGTAGATGTCACAAATTTTATTGTTTCATATTAATTATTGTTGATAGCCAAGCAGGCTGAAGAGTAGAATAATTAAAAGGGAGTTACCCTTAATAAAAGTGTTTATATTAATAATAATTACCATAGAGATAACGATAACTATAACCCTTGTTATATTCATTTAAAAAAGTTCGTATTTTATTTTCTCATGTATAAAGAACAGGGTTACGGATTTCATAGAATGAAATCAATTCAGTATTTCCATTTTATTAAATAAGTAAATTCAATATAACAAAAAAAAAGATTTTTATAAATGAATTATAATTACAGGCAGACAGTGTGAAACTGCCCATATATGTGTGTATATTTCCATGTTATATGTTTTGTGTATATACTGTGTATTGTATGTCTTATTTTCAGGAACTTATAAATTATGTACTAAGATATATGATTTTAATATGTGATTGTTAGACGTAAGCATTATAACAATATATCACTAGAGAAAATATGTGTAAAGTAATATTCAAGAAAGAATATAAATGGTGGAACCCGCCGTAAATTGTGTTAAATATTTGAAATTCTTTTTATTATTATGATTTGTTTAAAGATAAGCACCTTGAGGGTGACAATTATAATCATTGGAATGATAGACTAAAAAGGTAGTTTTCATGTATTCACAATTTATACAACTCAGCTTCCTAAAATAATTCTTTTGGAAACACATCGTCCCAACTCGTTACCTGATACCTAATAAGCCCAAATCCCACACCTAATAGCCGGCAAAGCGGAAAAGTACCATATACTGCAGGTAAGTGTTGGCATGGTATACCCTAACCAGGTCCATGTAAAACTCATAATCCATAATGAAAGAAATCATAAGAAGATGTGTTGCAAAAGAAAATGTCGCTTCCAACGTGGGGCACGATTAAATAAATAAAAAAAAAAAAAAAATACGAAAAAATTTAAAATTAGTAAGAAGTTAAATAAATATAAATTCACGTAGAACAAATATTCAGAGTTGATGTGTAATTATTATAAAACGTGCATTTATATGTTGAATGTAGCTGATAAGAACGTACAGTTAGCGTTATCAGTAGAGTAAACAAAGGGGAGCTTAGTTAAATATTGTGGTTATCAGAAACTGATACTACAGGCGCCCAAGATAACGGTTGTATGTTGATGAATAAATGACTACCAATATTTAATAATAATCCAAATAATTAATAATATACAAATTAATAATAAATATTTTAAAATCGGTTCACCAAATTAAAATTAAACATGGCACATAAACAAGAGGTCAGTTTAGCCGACATAATGAAGAAGTTAGAAGCCAGCAACGCTGAAAACGTAAAAAGGTTTGAAGAAATAAAAACTAGTGGTGCTGAAACTATGAGAAGATTGGAAGCAAGCACGTCAGAAATTCAGAAACTATACGCGTATAATGCTGAAAGTAAGGTAGAAATTATGGAACGAATGGAGTCCTTAGAAGGTAAAGTTAAAGAGTCTCTAAAACAACAAGCGGTGGTGATGAATGAAAATTTCGAAGAGCAGCGAAAAAGACTACAACAAAATTTTAAATCTATGGCCGACACACTGGACCAGAAACTCGAAAAAATTACGCATCGACAAGATACCAAGATACAAGTCATCAGCGAGTTGGTGCAGAGTAATGTCAGGAAGACCATGAAAATTGAAGAAGAAACAAAAAGTCTCGCCGCAGCAGACGACACCATCAAGAAATCTATCCAACACCATGACAACAGGGTAGCTCAGCTGGAAGTCAAGTTAAAAGGTGAAGTAGACCGACTTACACGAGAAGTGAGAAGACTACCAACACAAGCGTTAGTATACTCGACCGTACCTAGAGAAGAGAGACCCATTAACTATTTTAGAGGATCCAGAGGGGAAAATCCCATTGAATTTCGTATCAAATGTGAGAAAGAAATGGATAGTATTGGATCTATTCTCAGTGACAAAGATAAAATAGACTTTGTAAGCCGTTACTTAAAAGATACAGCAGCCAGTTGGTTCACGATGGTGAATGACGATTTAAAAACGTATGAAGAATTTAAACTAGTATTCGAACGGAGGTATTGGAATGAATACATACAAATGAGAATACGAAATACACTGGAATTTGGTAAATATAATCCAGGTAAGCTGTCTGAAGATGAATACGTCATTATGTTAGTAGAGAGGAGTAAACATTTACGTCCCGCTTTAACACAAAAAGAATTAGTCATTAAGCTTGCTAATCATTTCAGCAGGAACATCCAACTAGCTATACATGTTCAGAGTATAGCTACCATTGAAGATCTATTAATACTTTTAACACAGATGGAGGGTGTAATCCGTGAACGAGACCCACCAAGAGGAGTTCAGCGAGATAACCGGAACCAAAATCAAGATAGAGGTACGTGGTATTCGCAAAGATATCGCCAAGAAGATAAAGGCAGAGAAGATAGACGTACAGACGAGGAAAAATATCCGAAAAACAAAAATGTATCATATGATAGACGCCATGAAGATGGACGAACATATGAGAAGCAGGAGCAAAATAATGAAAGAGGTAATTACAAAGGAGGTTACCGATGGCCGAATTCGTCGAAACGATTTTCGAAACCATGGACATCCGATAGGAATGCAAATACGCAGGCGATTACCGTTGAGAAAAAACAGAAAGAGACACCGAGAAACACTGATGAACGTAATAAACCGTCCACATCGAAGACTGAAAATCAATGACTACATTCTGGAGTCTGTATAGGAGGTATATTCCCACCTGATCTTAGGGAAGAATTATTTATGACCGATAAAATGAATCCAATAAATAATACTGTATGTCCACAAATAAAACTGTATGTTAATAATGTACCTGTTAACGCATTAGTTGATACAGGGAGTGAGGTCACAATTATCAATAGTGCATGGGTAAAAATTCATAATGCTCATTTTAAAAATGTACCGAAGTTGCCTACACGGGAGATACAAATAACTACAGCAAATAAATCGATGGAAAAAGTAAACCATCAGATGTATGTTAGTATTACCTGTCAAGGATTAGAGATAGAATTACCTGTACTGATAGTTGATAAGCTAATATATGACTGCATTCTGGGAGTGGATGCGCTAGACCGACTCAATGCTGTTATCAATATGAAAGATGGACAAATGACATGTACAGTTAATAATATATGTAAAACTATAGATTTAAGAGCACCTGTTAAAGAACAGAATCCTCCACAACCGGAAATACTTAAAATTAGTAGACCCAAGATCACATTAGCCGAAGAACGGACACATCCAGAAGAAGTAGAAGATCAGCCAGGAGAACAACACATAAATGATCTGTTAGAAGAATATGAGGACATCTTTAGCGAAGTACCAACTCAAACTCACGTCTACCAGCATCGAATTAAGGTAACTGACCCGTCCAAGTTCGTCAGACGCACATATACGATTCCAATGAAATACGAGGAGCAGGTAGATCAAGAAATTCAGCGTATGTTAGATAACAATGTCATCCGCAGATCACATAGCAATTACCTGAATCCACTTGTAGTAATCAAGAAAAAAGATGATGCGATTAGACTGTGTATGGATATGCGTAACCTTAACAACGTTGTTGAAAAGATGTACGACTGCGCTCCAAATGCTGAAGAGTTATTTGCTAAATGTGAAGGAGCTAGATATTTAACAAAATTAGACCTTACTTCTAGTTTCTGGCAGATACCAATACGAGAGAGTGACCGCAAGTATACGGCGTTCCTCTACAAAAACAAGACCTATGAATACAACGTAGTACCGTTTGGATTAAGCACTAGCTTGTCTGCTATTGTACGATGTCTAGAAAATGCACTTGGAGAGGAGGTGTCACCTTACACAATGGTATTTGTAGATGACATACTCGTCGTGTCGAAAACTATTCAGGAACATGTAAATCAATTACGAGTTATTTTTGAGAAATTTAGAGTAGCCGAAATTTCCCTCAATTATAAAAAATGTGAATTCCTAAAAACCAATATCAAGTTCCTTGGTCATATTATATCCGAACGAGGTATCAAACCTGATCCTATCAAGATCCAAAGTATCCTAAATTTCCCTATTCCTAAAAATGTAAAAGGAGTAAGAGCTTTCCTAGGATTGACTGGTTATTATCGACGCTTCTCATCTGACTATGCAGCAACAGTAAAACCTCTGCTGGAGTTAACACAAAAGAAGAGAAAATGGAGATGGGAGCAGCATCACACTGAAGCAGTGGATCGAGTCAAAACATTGTTTAAACAAAATTTAATGCTACACCATCCGAAGAAAGACGGCGATTATGTGCTATATGCGGACGCAAGTCAATATGCAATGGGAAGTGTATTGTATCAAAAAGACTCAAAAGGAGACTTAAGGGTCATCGCCTATGCCAGTCGTGTATTCCGAGGAGCGGAGATAGAGTACTGCACTACAGAAAAGGAAGTACTAGCTATTGTATATGCATTATCCCAGTTCCGATTCTATCTATGCGGAACTCATTTTGAAATTCATACAGATCATCAGGCTTTATCTTTCCTATTAACATGTAAGGTAAAGAGTGCGAGGTTGATGCGATGGATACTTGCCATTGGGGAATATTCTTTCACCATTAAATACTGCAAAGGCAAAGACAATGAAGTAGCTGATACCTTAAGCCGTTATATAGAAGAAAAAGAAGAAACACATGAAGCTAAACCACAAGATGTCAGGGTACTTAGCAACATAACATACAAACCCGAGAGAGAAGTACAAGAATTACTACGTAATCTCGCTAGAGAGCAAGATAAAGATCAGCGATTACAGAATATAAAAAATAATCCGTTACCTATAAATTATTGTGTGAAAGATGGAATTTTATTTAAGCTTATTAATTATGATTGGAAAGTTGTGCTATCTCATGACATGTTACAGCAATTAATTATGCCATGTCATCGTAGTCTAGCTCATGCATCTCCATTGAAGTGCTATTTAACTATGAAAGAAGCCTTCACCTGTAATAATATGTTCAGAAAAATTAAAATAATTGTTAGGAAATGCCATGATTGTCAAACAGCCAAACATCCGAATTTAAACACTTGCGTTGAAATGGGGAGTATCAGAACTAAGAAGAAGGGGGATATAGTTGCACTTGATTTCCTTGGACCACTCCCGCGATCAAGTCGTGGGTACCGCCATATAATTGTGACGGTAGATGTGTTTACCAAGCTAGTAAAGTTATATGCTGTACGAAGACCCACCATGAAATCTGTTCTGAACGTCATCACCCAGAAGTATATACCAAAGTATGGAAAAATGGATAAAGTGTTGACAGATCAAGGTAAGCAGTTTGGTAATAAATTATGGAAGGACGCATTGACAAGACAAGGTATAAAACCTGTACTTACATCCATAAGGCATCCACAAACTAATCTTGCTGAAAGAATAAATAGAGAGTTAGGCAAGTACATGAGGTTATACTGCTACAATCAACAGAGTAAATGGCCTGACTATCTACAATTTTTCGAAGATGCAATGAATCACAATTATAGTGAAGCTACAGGATACACACCGTTAGAATTAAGTGAGAATAAAATACCTAAAAGATTCTGGCACAACATGATTAATAAACCGGAAAATTATAATGTAGATTTGCCAATTCAAATAAAAATAAACAGAGCTGAACGACAGCTATATCATCAAGCAGGTAAAAGGAGAGACCGGTATAATAGAATTCACCGATTGACAAGATTCCAGATTGGTGATAAGGTATTGATAAAGACAAATCCTGTGGGAAGTAGTATATTAAACACTTCCAAGAAATTCTTCAGATTATTCTGTGGCCCATATGAACTAAGGAGTCGTCTAGGACCACACACCTACATGGTATATGACCCAGTGAAACAAAAGGACGTCGGAAAGAACCATGCGTCATCTCTGCGTCATTATATCCAATAATACCCATATGTGATTGTTACTTTAAGATAAGATTTTATATTCTTTCTAATAAACATGTAATATAACTGACTGTGTATGTACTAAACATAGATAAAAAAAAAAAAAAAAAATATGTTGTTCTGTAAAGCACAAACAATTTTTTTTAAAGCAAGTGGGGGAGTGTTATAACGAAACATTGTTATCAATGTTTATCGTTCTAACTGGAGTACGCATAATAAGCGTTATCTGCTACAATTGTACATTTAGAAGGGTACAGATAAGATTTTATATAACAAACAAAACGAGCATCTGTCGCATTCATAAAGTATTCGTTAAGTCGTACACACGGAACGATACGCTGCAGAAGACGCTTCAATGAGACCGGCAGACACCTGAGTTACTACAACTACGTACTACGGACATCAGACTATACCCGAGGCCAGAGACGCTGTGTCCATGACGATAAAGGAACGACGCCTAGCCTAGCTGTTCATACACCGCTAAGCGACGCTGACGGAGGTTTCGAGAGGAATAGCTGTACTCAACGCCGACGCCTGAGACCCGTGTACATCTGTGTAACATGAAATCATCAAAACAGGTGACCTGATATGGTTCAGGGTTCATAATAATGTTGTAAAACACAACAAGTAAATGAAAAGCCGCTATAAACGAAATTGAACAGTTTTAAATAATTGATAAACATTTTTTTATATAGGCGGTATGACTAAAGCCTAAAGACACTTTTAAATGTTGTACTGTATATCATATAGAGACATTTATTCAAAAAGACAGAACATTTAGATAATGTGTGATTATTATAATAATATGTTAATAAGAGTGCAGAAAGACTCTAAGCAAATGTTTTCATGAGATTGTGCACTGTATAAAAAATTATATTTGATAAATTAAATGTGATAAATTAAGGGAGAGTGCAGAGAAGCTCTAAGAGTGTTATCAAGATAGTAGATGTCACAAATTTTATTGTTTCATATTAATTATTGTTGATAGCCAAGCAGGCTGAAGAGTAGAATAATTAAAAGGGAGTTACCCTTAATAAAAGTGTTTATATTAATAATAATTACCATAGAGATAACGATAACTATAACCCTTGTTATATTCATTTAAAAAAGTTCGTATTTTATTTTCTCATGTATAAAGAACAGGGTTACGGATTTCATAGAATGAAATCAATTCAGTATTTCCATTTTATTAAATAAGTAAATTCAATATAACAAAAAAAAAGATTTTTATAAATGAATTATAATTACAGGCAGACAGTGTGAAACTGCCCATATATGTGTGTATATTTCCATGTTATATGTTTTGTGTATATACTGTGTATTGTATGTCTTATTTTCAGGAACTTATAAATTATGTACTAAGATATATGATTTTAATATGTGATTGTTAGACGTAAGCATTATAACAATATATCACTAGAGAAAATATGTGTAAAGTAATATTCAAGAAAGAATATAAATGGTGGAACCCGCCGTAAATTGTGTTAAATATTTGAAATTCTTTTTATTATTATGATTTGTTTAAAGATAAGCACCTTGAGGGTGACAATTATAATCATTGGAATGATAGACTAAAAAGGTAGTTTTCATGTATTCACAATTTATACAACTCAGCTTCCTAAAATAATTCTTTTGGAAACACATCGTCCCAACTCGTTACCTGATACCTAATAAGCCCAAATCCCACACCTAATAGCCGGCAAAGCGGAAAAGTACCATATACTGCAGGTAAGTGTTGGCATGGTATACCCTAACCAGGTCCATGTAAAACTCATAATCCATAATGAAAGAAATCATAAGAAGATGTGTTGCAATATATATATATATATATGTTGTAGCATGTTTTTGGGTACATCCGTGTATGTGATGCTTATATTGCCGACGTTTCGTTCAGCAATATAAGCATCACATACACGGATGTACCCAAAAACATGCTACAACAGATATTTACCGTGAAAGCCTTCGCACAAGCACACACACACACACACACACACACATATATATATATATATATTGTTACATGCCATTTTGCCATGCCATTTTAACATAAATATGCTTTAATACTCTTACCCAAAGGTACCAAGAAACATAATAGTTTCAAGAAATAAGTAATTAAATACTTAATTATTTATTGTTTATTTTATGATTTAATTCATGTTAGCTAAGACTAATAATTATGTTTATTACAGTTAAAGTAATGTTAATAATAATAAGTAAGAAGGACAATGTTTAGGAACTTACTTATAAGGTTTTGTTGTATTTATAAAAACTGTATTGTATACAGTAAGTTAAGAGGAATTGTTATCTATTATTAATGGTTATTAGTAATTAGTTTGGGTCATAGTGATGAATATTATATGTGATAATATTAATAAAACTAATGTTTTTTTTAACTGGAAAGTACCAAAATAATAGTAATAGAGATTTGTAAAACTAGGCATGTTAACCTTAGACAGTTAAGGTATTTTGAATAAGAATTTCTATTAAAATTATAATAAACAATGTCAGGTTAAGTTATATTATTACTAATGGTGTCCAATAGTTTTAATAAAGTGAAAAGTACAAGAAGAACTAATAATAAATAATTTTGGGACAAATAATTAAAAGTGTAAAATGATACTGTAACTCAAGAAATATGTAACAGAAGATAATCAAAAGTGGTGTCAAAATAATCAGTTTTTCATCAGAAGATCAAAGAAACTAATAACGTGAAGATCAAAGATCTTATAAAAAAGTTATAACAGTTTAAAGAAAATGAAAGATAAAATATTAAAAGTTTGTTTATGTTGATGCCAAGATATCACCAGGGTGACATAAAATGTTACATTAGAAACCAATATAAGCTGAGATAGGCCTTAGCAACTAAAATGTTATAATAAATAAAATAAGTATTGTATTATTGGATCTAAAGAAGAAAGGTTGAATTAGAAATGAGAGTGACTAATGAAAAAAAAAAAATATTATAATTTTCATATTTGTGGACCTAAAGTAAAAAGTTAAATAATCCTCCTAAACCAAACTAAATAGTAGAAGGAAGTGCCACATTATTATAAAGAAGTAAACCAAGGAATCTCTGAAGAAATACAATCAACTTACACAGGAAGAGAAGTATTTTTTGATAAATAATTAAACTGAACTATTCCATTCTAGGCCTAGGCCATAGGTCTCAAAGACACTGTTTACACTTTAAATAAAAACAATTTTGAACTTTCACTGAAAAAAATATCAATGAATAATCTTATTTTCAGTATGAAAAACTATTAATATAGAGTAATACTATAATATAAAGTGAACTAGGTCTTAAAAACATTTAACTCAACATAACCTAAACACTGAACATTGTTAAACCATTAATATAATCCTGTTAAGGTACTTTGTAATTATTTATAATCCCATGTATTTGGTACTTTTCCTATCATAACTGTCGTTTATATCGTAGTCAAAAGGACCTAACATAACACATTCTATTCGTACTTTATTTAATAAATATAAATATGGGCCTTGAGATATAGAAATTCTTATTGCTACTGCTGCCATACTGAGCATTTATAAAGAACAGCTGGTTAGATTTTTTTTAATGATTATATTTGTTATTTAAAAACTATTTAAAGAAAATAATAAAAGGATTTGAGTGTAATAAATACAGATAAAAGATTTATTCGTTTCTTTATTTAATGAATACAAAATGTGTATGATATTATAAACACTATATCAGGGACTGTGAATTTGCTTCATCAACTAGATTAAGTTGGCAACTCTCTTCATTTGGAAATATGGCAGACTATTCGAATCTGCTTTGATGAGCTTTAGTTATCACATTCATCTCTTAAATAAAAGGTAAAAAGAGATTTAATTGTACCTGATATAGGAACCTTTATAATATTTTAATAAAAATAATAATTAATATTTTACAAATAAATTTTATTTGCAACCTGTGATTGCAAATTGGCGCTCAACAAATATTACCCTGACCAGATACTCATCCTATAAAATATTAAACAAGGTATACATTAAGTAACCAAGATATCAACAAGGTACAAATATTACAGGTAAGGAGACTACACATAACAATATATATATATATATTGTAACGTAGCGGTTTTTGTAGAGGTCTTAGCGAAAACTTTGTATGTTGCTTATTGGGTGTTCGTCTTATTTAATTAAGCTCCCAATGTTGTGTACGCCAATCTGTAATGTAGCAGTTTTCTTAGAGGTGTTAGTGTACTACAGTTACAGGTATATTGTTAATTCAGCCCCACTATTGTAAGCGCCAATCTGTAACGTAACGCAGTGAGGTATAGTAGAATTATATTATATGCCCCACATTGTATGCGTCAATCTGTAACGTACTGCCTTGAGATATTAAAGTTTCCGCCTCTCCGCAGTCGCCACTTATGAATTATAATAACTGAAGTTTAAAAAATAAAGTATTTTGTAATGTTACTCAATCTAAGCAGAAATCGAGAGTGTGTGATTTGTGGTCAAGTAGGGAAGTTGTTCAGCCTTATGAGGAAGAGAGAGTAAGTACCGATTATTTACACTCGGTTTAGGCGATTTCGGAAATTTTTCAATTTGTTCGCTGTGATTTAAATCAGCTGATTGTAAGACGAGTTTCCACACATAGTTCAACCAGCCTACCCTATGGCGAAATAGGACCCAGTGTATCAATCTCTTCTATTTTTGTGCTGAAATCTATTACAACTACCCACTACAAAAAATATAACACATTTTTATTATTCAATATCATTTTTCAATAATATTTATTAATTATATTATTGTTTTTTGTTTTCCTGCCACCAAAATACAAGTATCACAATCGATGTTTACTTAATTAAAACATAATATCGACTTCCTCGAATAAACATGGAATTGTCAAAAGAAAAAAACATATATGGTTTTGTTTACCAAATTTTATACTATTTTTTAAAACATCAATCAATATATAATTCTTTTTATTTCCCCAGGGTTAAGGGTAAGTTCTTTTTGTTATGAGATGGTCAGAAATGGATAATTACTAAGCTTTACAAATACTGAAAAATATTAAATAAATTTTTTATTTTTCCGTTTAGTATGTAGTTCCAGAAATGTCCGTAAGAGAGCAGCGGGCGTTTGTTTACTTTAGAACATGTGATTAATTTTGACTAGTTTTTGTGTTTTATATAACCATTCGGAATGCGTTTTCTTTGTCAACTATTAAACTAAATGTTTATATTACCTCTCTTCTTATAGTTCTTACTGGAAGGAAGCCTTTTCTCTAGTGAGGTCCGTCTTGAGTTTTAATTTCATTACCGTCTGGCCCATATTCTATCGTCAACTTGAAATATCACGAAACTAGGCCGAATCATCAGAAGGGTTTTCTTTCACAGTTTATTATGGAGTATAATCCTTTAATTTTGATAAATAAGGTATGATTATATAGAGTTCATATTGCTTTTTAATTTTGTACTAATTTTACACTTCTCCCAAGTTTCAAAAAGGACATTTTAATAGAATTGTGGTAGCATCATTTTGTCAACTCGCCAGGTTTTTTTCCAAATTTTATTATTAACAATACTTGTTATTCTCGTCACTCTTAGTAACCCAAAATATTTTTATTATACAGGCAGTTTGTAATTATTATAAATTTATATTTTATTTACCGAAAAATAATTCTTTTCCATTCCGGTTTCTTTACCAATTTGGTTTACATAAGAGGTTTCTGTTCATTTTCTTATGACCTGGTATATAAGTATTTAATATTTTTATTATCTCTAAATGAATTTATATAGTATTTATTAGTCTCTCATATTATTCCTACACTGCACTACTTCCTGTTGCCATTTCCCTCATATAGTATTATTTTAATTTTTTATTATCCTTTGATATTTAAACTTTTTATGTTTTTTAAAACGAACCCTGGGTTATCTTATATTATAACACAAATATTTGAAAAAATATAACATTAACTTAGGTATTACAATTGGTTGTCTACACAATATAAATATTACAATAAATTAATAAAAATACAGAATCAGTTAGTAGCATTATAGTCTACTATCATAGTTTTATAATTCCCAAACCTACAGCACAATTCTGTAATAAGTTACCTTCACTTTCACTTTTTACCTCAATGGGTACACTATAACGCACTTGTCACTGTATATCACTCGAATTGTTTATAATGTTTAGTGATATACTTTAATTTAGAGCTAGTTATAGGTTCCCCATTTCTGACCTTTATGTTCTTACATGATTTAATTTATTGGGACCGGGTTATGTAACGTTACAATATATATAACATAATTTAGGCACCTGTATATTTAAAACATATAATAAATAATTTCAAATTTATTTAACGAGTTATTATACTACTGATAATGACAGTAAATTAAATAACTGCGGAAACATTGTAAAAATCAATAAAAAAATATATTATTATTTAAATTATAAAGTATTTTATATATATAATTTTTCTGTAATGAAAATTGCAATGGAAGTATTTCTATATAATGTCCGTTTCACTGAAACGTTTTGTGCCAAGTAGGACCATGTAAATAAGAACAAATATGTTGTAAAAGTATAAGCTAATACTGCATATATGGCACCATTTTATTACAGTAAATTAAATAAACACGCACACTCGCAAACAGTTATTTTCTTTATGTAGGTCTGCAAACAAGTTAACACTTTACTAGTAAGATATTTTCTCTTTACTTAAGACACGTGTCGAACATACAGTTTAATGTTCGAAACACATGTCAAGCAAGGAAAACACCACAACACAGTAGTTTATACACAAGTTGTATACTACGAGTTCGTATGTGTGTGCGTGTGTGTTTGTGTGTGTAAATAAATATACAAATACGTTTGAGAAAAAATTAATATTCTTAAATTAGTATTTATTATTATTTACACATGTTTTAATAAAGATTGTGTAGTCTACTAACCAGAAACTGTGTGGGAAAAGGATTGTCCCTGCTGCAATACGCAGAGTTAATAGTGTAAAACAGGTGGAGCGACATCTTAATACGCCTTACATACAATAGGAGGAGCCACTTAGTAATTAATTTTATCTTTCTCTTAAAACTGTGTCGAGTAAAATATTACAGTGTGCCTTATCTGCATACTGCGAATATTTTGTTGTAGGGTCACCGTGGAATCTCTTTAAATTTTCTTATTCACAAAAATCCCTAAGTACATAATACAACTGTTTTGCCCGGCTTTACATATCTGTCACATTTGCTTTAAAGTTTATAAAGTTTAGTTAGAGACTGTTGCGGGGCTTTAGAACTCAACCACGTTTCATTACGTTTTGTAAATGATTCATCATTCCGTGGACGAAGTCTTAACTCCAGAATTTGGCATTTCTCTGTCTATCTGTCTATCTGTCTAACCCTATTGTCCTAGGGGTGAGAAATCACTTCTAAAGGCGGAGGAACGGATATACGTCAACGGCATAGGGTGCAGAAGGCAAGGGGAAACCATTGCATTAAGATCTGTTTAAGATATCCCTAGTATCAGCAGCTCTATGATGGATGCTTCTCTTGTACAATATCCCGGAGGTAAAACGGTCCCCTGTTCGGATCTCCGGGTGGGGACTAATCGAGAAGTTAGTCCAGTTAAACACAATACTGAAAAGAGGAATGGAATCTGGAATAAGGAAGAATCTAGTAAAGACATACATGTGGAGTGTTCCCCTATACGGGAGTGAATCTTAGACAATTGGAGAAAGTGACAAGAAAAGACTCCAAGCATTTGAGACCTGGTGCTACAGAAGAATATTCAAGAGAAGATAACGAATGAGGAAGTCTTTAGAAGAGCTCAGGAGGAGGAGGAGAGCTTTCTACGAAATTTAAAAGGCAGAAGACCTAAGTTTATAGGGCATATACTACGACAAAATGGGTTAGTTAAGAGAATAATAGAAGGAACAATTGAAGGGAAGAATCACAGGGAACGACGCCGTTTAGACTACATGAAACAGCTTATGGTCGATATGAACTGCACATCATATTGTGAGTTGAAAAGAAAAGCATAGAAATGTGAAGAATGGCGAGCTGCTGCCAACCAGCCTACGGGCTGCTATCCTAGACCACGACGACTGTCTGTCTGTCTATCTGTTTAGAGTATGTTTAACGATGAATTTTGAATGCATCGATCGTTTTTCGTAAAACTTGGCACATACTGTATACGTTTACCCTACAAACACTATTGTTCGTGAGAGTGATCCTCCCAAAAACGAGGCACCAGGGGCCGAAAAGGTGAGAGATAAAATTTTTAAAAAAATTCCAAAAGTGAAAGTATTAAATCAAAATTTCAAAATTTTAGGACACTAGAGCCTACAAAAGTCATAAAAATTGGGAAAAATTGTAAAAATCCATGCCGAGTATAAGACTAAATCGAAATTTAACCAAAATACAAGTAGTGTTCACATTAAAATTTGTTAAGTTTAAGGGCATCACGAATCAATAATGGAACACTGAATTTAGAAGAAATTGTAGGAAACTCTGTGGGACATAAAATTATGAGTAATCTATTCAAAACACGAATTCAGTATCTTCAATACTTTGACACAATCAGTGTTTGTCAATATTCCTTGCAAATTGTCTTTTGTAAGCTATGATCACAAAACAACTTTACACATTGTTATTAGTTACACATATTTGTAAAAAGCCTAGGCTGTATATATTATATATATACATATATATACATGTTGTACAGGCTTAAAGATATCTATGGAAACGTATATAACCTTAAAGGTAGGTCTAAATTATTTGTCATTTTAGGTTATAAATTTAACTAAAATACCCGATGCAGTGTTTGGGATTTTTAGTGTGTATTGTATTTATAACAATAAAAAAGTAATAATGATTCTCTGCTTTACAATTGTTATTTTATTTAAAAAAAATTTAAAAATAGTTTGGGGTTTTTGTAAGTTTTCTTTTCATTTGTTTTATTTGTTATTGAACATCAGAAGCTCCTATAACCATGGTAACGACGTACGGTCACTTTCTTGGCGAACGCTAAGTATCATACGTAATAAGAGTTTTAAAAACTAAAATTTATGAATTTGATTTTATCAAACAATAAATGTATTTCTTTCAAAATAGTGAGCGGTTTCTGCAGCTCAGTGAGCATACTATAATGAACGAAAATATCTCTGTACTAATCTGTAAGAACAAAAGCGTCGGTAGTTTTAGAAAGTAGCGAGAGTGAAACTGAAAATAAATTAAAGAGAAGAACAGAAAGTAGGGAATAAAGGAAGAAGGAGGGAGATAGAGGGAGGGGAGAATGTGTGTGTATGTGTTCGGATGTTGACAAATGATTTCCTTGCGGCGGCTGATTTAGGATTTTTCTGAGGAGGCGCTCGCTACCTTTATCTTATAACCCAACCCACCGTTATCATACGCCCTTCATCCAGTATCAGTAAACGAGGTTTAAGGAATAACTTGATTCCCACAAAAAATTTTTGAAACGAGGACATTACCAGCTAACCCGTTGAATATATATTGCCGTAGAAAGGTTATTGTTTTTATTTACATTTCGCAACCGTTTTATATGAGTTATTATGGTAAGGACAATATAAAATCGTATCTGTTCGCCTACATGAAAGCGATGGCGGATCTGAGAGGGAGGCGGAGGTTCACACTCCTTCAGAAAATGTTAATACATTACTCCCTCAATAATATTAATACAGTCAAATATGTCTGTAGAACACGACGATATTGTATGAATAAATCGTTCGTCTGTAGTATATGGCCATGTACTTTCAAATCCCACTAAATCCTTCTACTACTCTATAATTACCCAATTAGACTGAGTTGTGATGCCTGTCACTTGACAGATTACACTAAGTCAAATGAGTTCATTCTGTTTAGCTTTCACAAAAGTTCATTATTGTCGAGAGCACCATCTCGACATTCTGGTGTTTATGCCGGCGTTTTTCATGCTTTTGAATCCTTACTTCTTATGTACCACGGGTAACATCTTAACAGTACATCTTGGTACTTTGTTTTGAATTGTACGGATAATTTTTCTGTTAGTTGTATTTGAAATATCTACCGGGCTGTTTGGGCGTGGTCCAAGGTTTAAATTAAAACCAAACGTTTCAGCAACACCATTGGCTGCCACCTTCAGTGGAACTAGTCGAGTCAAGCCTTCACCACAGTACTGTGGGCCTGACGTAGGACACCCCACGTTAGGTTTGACTCGACTACTTCTACTGAAGATGGCTACTGAAATTGTGTATGCCGTTTACCAGTGTAAATAATGGATAAAATGTTGAATTTTGAATTGGTGGGAGGGGGCATCAGTCTGATGGCAGCATAGGGCACCACTCGCTTCTAATCCGCCCCTGCAAAGAGGAAACGAAATTACTACTCTGCGTTGAGTCGTATACCTTACAAGACCGGAATAAGAACAATGAAATTTTGGAAAAATTAAGTATAGCTTCAATTGTAATAAATATATCTTCGATTATAAATGTCGAAATTTTGACAAGATGGATGGCAGCAGAATTTCAAAGAATTCCTTGCAAGTCTTCACATACACACCGTTTGCGAAAAGTCATCCTGAACGACCTCGAAGGGTGGGCAGATTAGTTTTCATGGGCCCCGAACAGGTCTTTTGATTAAACCTTGAGCATGGCGATGATGATGTGAGTCGTTCCAGGAACAAGGAAGGTACTTCAGCTCCTCAGGATGTTATCCTAGGAACTCCTTCCAGAAGGAGATTTGACCTGATTTTATTATACTGTGCCCGACCTGAAAAACGCATTCGTTTGATATTGTGCCCGGAAATCGAACGCGGACCTCTAGCTTAGTAGTCAGACATCGTACCTACTGATCTACTAGCTTTAACTAGGTGATAATAATGATGATGATTTAATTAATGTGTTGTATATTCTTTGTGCAACCTAAGTGTGTTACAGTTCAGTATACAAACCAGCGCGGCGTATGTAACCTTCAAAGGCATCCAGTCTTACGGTCAATGCTGCAGTATGACCCAGTTATATATTGTGGAAATTAATTGTAACACGAGAAAACGGATACCGCAAATAGTTGCGCGATCTGATATTTATAAGAGAAAGCAAAATTTCTCGTGTCAACCAAGGGAACTCCTCATCGCGGTTGACAACTGAACTGCTTGTTTTATGCCTTAACGGGCAGAACTCGCCAGCAGTACTTGCAGACAACTACTGTGTTAATAACCGAACTAAACAAGAATCACATTCGAAAGCTGTAACGAAAGGTTGCTCAATAGAAAAAATGCTTACTTTCCAATGTTTTTAAACAATCCTACGTGATACGGATTCAATACCCGTAAATAGGTTAAACAAGACCTACCTCTTTGTAATTGTCAGTAAGCAGACGGAAGCGGAGAATGCAAACAAGTTCCTTTCTCAGTCGGAAAGTTTTGCTGCGTTGCCCTAATCCTGCGTGCGATATCGCAGATTTGGCGTTTATCCGTTACTGCGATTTCACCGCAAACATTTCTATCTGTTTTACCTATGGAAAACGAAATCTTGCGATTCTCGTCTCACAGGACTTATGTTTCTAATTATATCAACAGAAGTAACAAATTTAATAAATAATCATTGGTAAGTCATGAGGTACTAATATTGATTTTTTTTTTTTTCAATATGTAGACATGCGCTGAACCGCAGAAAAAAGGCACCCTCGAAAACTATGTGAATGGGAACCGGATGAAAAAAGGAAGACTACGGTTATTCTGGAATGTTGGAATGACCAAAATCGATGAAAAATTGAATTCTACAAGGCAAAAGAGGAAAATCAAGTGATGGTGGGAGAAGGAAGAGGAACTAAAATTAACTAGAGTGCGAGAAAAGTCGGTTGATGTAGTTTCATTCGCATAAATGATGAGAATTATTACAGTATATTTTTATGTTTAACGTAGGAAGACGTTTCCGTATAGGCACAGACCTATGTACTGGCGGAAACGACTCCCTGAATAACATAGTCAGTTAAATATAAAGCCGGAAACACTCAAATCTAATAATAGTATGAAATTACAAAAACTAAACAGGTACGAGAATTACGTAAGGCTGTGGAAGAGACGAGAAAACCATTCTACACGTTTCTCGGCTAACCGAGCAGGTGCAGCGTCTCGATCAAGGCCCGTCAATTACCCCAGTTATGAGGTACAGGCTATCTATTTTCCCTGAAAAGATTCACTTAAATGAACTTTCCAAACCAGCACGATCTAAGCTGGAAAGCAGCATCAACGAATCAGCATCAAGTGCTAGACAGTGCCTATTGTTTCTCTCACTGAAGATGGTCTCCGATTGGGCGCACACAAACAGTAGACCACGGCCTAATAGCTCAGCAAGTAATGTTGGCGCCGGACGTAAAAGCCTATAGAGATTTTGAGAAAAATAAAGTGAAGTATTCTGAAAACCTATTGAAAAACTATTGAAACTATTGAAATAAAGTAGTTGAAAAACTATGGAAAACGTTGTCTTCAAAATAGTAGCTATATCTTGGTTAATTGGTATCAAAATTAAAATTACTAGATGTGCAACAGTACATGTATTCGCCAAAATACAAACATTCATAAGCAAAAGTAATAATCCATAAAATGCCATCAGAACAATTAAACTTGAATTTTAAAGGAGGAAGAAAACTAAATAATAAACTAAATGAGAAGAATAAAGAGATCAAGAAATAATTGACTATGAAAGAAATGAAGACAACCGACTAGAGGCAAGACCAACGTTGACCCAATATACCCAATAGATCAGACAGTTAGAAGAATTTCCTGGGAAAAGTGTGCCTGGCGAAGAACCTAGAACCTAAGATACCGGAGGAGTGCCTCGTAACTAAATTGGCATACCACTACGAAGAAGGCGTAGCACGAGCGCGGCTAGGTGGACAAATAAAAACCATACACTCCATGGCAGCGTTGCTCGAAAACTACGAGCACGAGAATTATTACAGGAGGAATCGTCAGAGGCATGATCGATACAGGGAGAGGAATAATCAAAATAGTCTATTATTATAACAACCGTAACAATTATCGCGGTAATTACGATAATCAAAATCGTAATAATACTGGTCAAAATCAGCGACCAAATAATAATAATAATAATTACAATGAAAATAATCGTGATAACAACAACCAACGACCAAATAATAATAATACTAACAACTATAGACCAAATAATAATACTAACAACTATACACCAAATAATAATAATAATAACAACAATTATAGACCAAATAATAATAATAATAACTATAGACCAAACAATAATAACAACCAGAACAGAAATTACCGAGGAGTAAACTACATTCGAACGGAAGAAAATGACAGCGGAAGGCGGTATTATCAGGGACGCCGCAGTTACAATGAACATTACAACAGAGACAATCAATACGACGAAGGGAGAGAATCCAGATACGAGACACGAAGGAGTCGCAGCAGTGAAGACCCACGAGGAAATCACAACAACGAGTTCAACCATAATACTGGAGATAGACCAGAAGGGAGAGAGAATAACACACCGACTCCACCAGAGACGAGGAATGAAGAAGTGCTATCTCATTAAACGGACAGAGGCAGTGAAAACACCAAAGGAACCCTCACTGAACCGATCTATTGGGTACGACGATATAATTGACAGACGAACAAACAACAAGACAATTACGATAATCAGGAGCCATTACCTGAAGGATATTAGGGGAGATCTACTGGAAGAAGAAAATAACAAAACCAACAACAACAACAACAACAACGAGATGGCTTATATAACCGCGGAAATGAACGGAATAACTACCAAAATAATGATCGACACCGGAGCAAATGTCTCTTTGATTGACAGTACCGAGTTAAATAAAATACAAAAAGAGAATAAGGAAATAATACCTACCTTACCAGTAAATAATATTATCTTAGTGGGAGCAACGGGACGTCAAAACAAGACAGTCAGGAAGCAAGTCAGGTTGGAAGTAACTAATAAAGTTATAACGATTCCTATGATATTTTGGTAGCCAACGGCTTACCATTTAATTTATTAATCGGCTGTGATATATTAAAGAAATACGCAGCTATCATTGATATGAGCAGAGCGAAAGTGTCTCTGAGCTCAATTGTGTTGAGTGGACGGCTGAGTTAATTGGAAGCAAAGAAGCCCCTCAGGACCGGATCGTTTATTATGTTAGGGAGGATAAGAATTATAGGAATCGCACACCAACAGAAGAAATAAATTATGAAAATGAAAATGACTGCTTATGGAATGAAAAATTAGAAGAGATTCGAAGATTTAAATCAGAGAAGAGTGACAAACAAATAACCAACGATCAGGTAGAGGAATTAATAAAGATACAGGGTCCGTCACGGGAATTGCATGGTTTTCAAATAAGATGTACTTAGTCAGTTTGCCTTAAAAAATATTTTTATTTATGACAATACATAGTGTATGTTGGGAATTTCATTGTTCATTTATGTTTTGAAGATCACGTCGCTCAGATGTTGGCCATTTATGTTTATGCATGATTGTAGCCGGTCCCGAAAACTCCGAGTAGCGTTAATTAACATCTGACGTGGAATACGAACGATTTCCTCCTGGATTGTCGTCTTCAAATCTTCAAGGCAGCGTGGCTTGTTAACATATACTCGGGACTTGAGATATCCCCACAAAAAGAAGTCACATAAGCTTAGATCGGGGGAGCGAGGAAGCCAGCGAAGATTGCCATATCTGGAGATAAGGTGGCCTGGAAACTGATCCCGTAAGACAGCCATTGAATTACGAGCTGTGTGTGCAGTTGCACCATCCTGTTGAAACCATACTCTCCTCATTGCCCATCTGCGACGTCGAAGTTCTGGGAAGAAGAAGGTTTGGAGAATCGTAATGTAGCGCTCTGAATTAACAGTCACAGTAATGTTGTTTTCCTCAAAAAAGTACGGGCCAATAATGCCCTTCTCCCCAACTGCACACCATACTGTTACTTTTGGGCTGTGAAGAGGGGACTCATGTAACATCTGAGGATTTTCATTACACCAATATCTACAGTTTTGTTTGTTAACGAACCCATTTAAATGAAAATGGGCTTCATCACTCATGAGAAAAATCATGTTTTCATTATTGACCATGGTTTCACAAAAGACACGACGCTGTTCATAATCACCTACACTAAGTTCCTGACATACCTGAATTTTGTATGGGTGATAATGAAGAGCTTTGTGCAGAATCCTTCGCACTGTTGACGCGTTAATCCCTAAACTCGCAGCACGCTTGCGAACCGACCGTTTAGGGCTCTGTATCGCAGACATCCTAACTCGCTTGATGTTTTCGGCCGTACGGGCTGTGTTGACAGGGTCAGGTGGTTTTTTCTTCATTACGGAGCCAGTTGTGTTGAAGTTTTCAAACCATCTCAAAATGGTGTTGCGGTCTGGAACAGGTCGGCGGACCGGAATATTAAAATGGGTGCGAAATTCACGTTGTGTCTGCGTCACTGACTCATTGTTTACGAAAAACCGCCGGAGAGCGAACGTACGATGCTCCACGTTCCACGACATGGCGGCAACTAAACTTCCCACTCTAACGAACAAATCAAGGCCAACCCACACTCACTGATGCCAACCGCTCGGCCGTACTACCCAATACAAAAACATGCGGTTCCCGTGACGGACCATGTATGTGATCAATACCGACACGTATTCTCAGATACACCCGGTAAAGTAAAAAATTTTCAGTGCGAGATCAAGTTTAAGGAACCAGTTGAATTTAAAAGAAAGTCATACCCTATTGTATACTCTCTAAAGGAGGCAGTTAGAAATGAAATTAGAAGACTGATAAATGATGACATAATCGAATTAGGGATAGCAATCCGGCCGGATGCGGCCGGATTTATCAAATCAGGATGATTTTCACTTTTCGGTTCAAAATGAACTGTTAATGAGTTAATCAAGTGTAATTGTACTTATTATAGGTAGTTTATTAAAAAAAAACATATATAATCAACTTTATTTCCAATGTTAAGATTAGACAACGAGCAAACAATTAAAATCTAGTAGTGTAGGGTAAGTAATTAGTAAAATTTTAACAACGTAACGAGTGGTTCAATCTTCCACTTCCTAAATTTCATAGTAAGTAACTTTATAAAATCTAATTTAATTAACCTTACGTAATTTACTTAGATGAGAATTGAGATCACAATAATTATTAAAGTATTTATTTTAAAATGCTAACTAACAAGTCTTATAGTTATGACAGACACCATCATGATTTGATGAATTTGTCTGATGAATAGCACAATTATCACAATCTTTATTGTATTATAATTATAGCTCTTTAATTTAGTCAACTTACGATAAATAATTATTTTAAGTAATGATTATTTCAGTATATATATTATCAAAAAATCAATTTTGATTTTGAAAGAAGGATCTTAGAAAACAAATAGCGTTAATTGTGTCATCTCCCAGTCGACTTCTAATGGAGCTACAAATATAGCCTACGGCCGAAAAAGCCCTTTCAGCTTCTACACTTGTTGGCTTTATTGTCAGCAAATAATCATGAATAGTAGATAAGTATTCTCCTCGAACTCCTTCACTTTCAAACGCAGTCATTTCCTTTTTTAGTACTTTATCAAAATCTTTTTCTTTTTTAGTATTTATGCTATAACATGTGGATTCTTGCTGGATTTGTAATTGTAGTTCTTCCTGTAATGTCAAATCTTTCTTTAGTAATGGTGAATCTACGTTCTCCTCTACTATTTCTTCCACGTTTTCTTTAGACTTATCATCTTGAATAACTCTCTCTAAGATTTTTTTCATTTCTAATCGTATGACTTTTTTCTTTGGCATAGTAAATGTATCATCGGATCCGTTTAGATTTTCATAATATTTCTTTGGATTCTGTAAATATATTAATATTCCTGATACTACAGTGCGGCGTTCTTTAATCCTTGTACATAGTGCTTCATATAATTCATTACTTAACACCGTGTCATGAGTGAGCAACTTCTCTAAAACAAATTTTAGTGTTGTTTCAGCAGTTAACAGGGTCGAATCTCTTCTGCATAGGGCCTCTACAGCCAATTTAAATGGCTGCAAACTGTCAATCAAATCTTTTATTTTGGACCATTCAAGGTCACTAAATTTAATGTCAGATCCTATATCTATTAAAGCTTTATCGACACACACTTTCAGCTTATAAAATCTTTCGATCATAGAGAGAAGACTATTCCAACGTGTGCAGCAATCCAACATCAGGCTTAATTCTTTACCTATATCTTCTTTCACATACTTTTGCAGATACATATCGTATTTAGTAGGCGACCTTTTGAACAGCTTTACTACTTTTCGCACTTTTTGAAGAATATCACTGAATCTAGGAATTACTTCAGCCTTAGAAAGATAAGGATCCCCAGGATCCGTTATTGTAACTATAACCCCTTGTTCAAGTTGTTCTTCATCATTCATTGTGTCTTCGTCATCTGTATCTGTATCTGATTCATTAGATGTTGTTGACGTTGTTGCTAGGCGGTTTTCTGCCTTCTCTTCATTTTTTTTATATAAAACATCGACCACAGCTAATTCTAACCCATGTGCGAAGCAGAGTTGTTGATAGCAATTCATGAGCTTACCTACTTTGACCATAACACTTGCGCCGTCAGTACTCATGCCAATAATATCAGTATCAGTATCAAGACCGAAGCTTTTTAAGCGATTTTTTATTAGACTGATAGTATGTTCCGCAGTACACGAACCATGGATTCTAATCAAGTCCAGATTAAAGTGTTTTTCTTTGTGGTGTAAATTTAGGTTCAAATATCGGTGATTTTTTTGGGAAGTCCATTCGTCAAAACTCAAAGAGAATCGTTTTCCTTGTTTCCTAAGATATTCGAACTCAATTATCAAGTCTGCTTTAACGGTATTTGCGAAATTTGTTACTATAGATCTTATAGTATTTGGTGAATTAGGAAGTTGAAATCCGCTTTTTCTAAACAAATATCTCAAATCTGGCGATGTACAAAATAAATTGAAGGGCATACCATTTTTACAGACCATTCTCGAGATCATCTTTTCCATCGAGTTTTCCTTTTGAAAATAATTGTCTATTGTTTTAGACTTTTTCTTGGGTATTTCTTCCTCACAAATAATATTATCTGAATCAGTTCTTGATGTGGATGGTTTAGAGAATGAATCAGAATTAGGACGTTTTAATTGGCTATTTTCAGAACTTTGATCAATGCAAATGCAATGCTTTGTTCTCAAATGTGTTCTTAATCCTTTATAAGAACCTTTACTTATTTTTATTAACTTTGAGCACAATATGCATTCGGCGTCGGCGTTGACAGACTTGTCTTTTTGCATTTTTTTAAAATAATGCCATATAGTTTTCTCACTGTCCCCACCATAATCCTCCTCATTTTGACTTGTTTTTGAAAGTGACATGTTTTATAATTTTTTTCAACTAGGATAAACTAATAATAAATTAGTATACTACGAGTAATACCTGTAACAAACAAAAGACAAAACATATTTAATTACAATATTAATTTAAATTTTTGTTCGTACGTAACGTAACTCAATTTAATTCATTTCGAAGTCTAATAATTCAGACAATTTGTGTAAACTATCCAGCATTATTTATTTATTTAATGATCTTTTATATCATTCACACACTCATAAGTCAACAAAATTTATTTGTCGATTGAACAAAAACAATGTCTATTTCCATTTGAATAAAACACTTTTCAACGGATACTATCGCTAGCGTAAATACAAAAAAATAATATATATTTACTTACATTTTGACGAAGCACCAACATAACCAAACACATATTTATTGTCTCGAGCGAGGCGAATAATACTGAACTGATCAGCTGGTGTGTTGCGGAGAGAGGGGGGGCTGCGCGGCGTAGTGGCGCGGAGCGTCTCAGCGTCGAACGACTCGCACGCATGCACACACACCACGCGTATCGCATTTAAAGCACCTAATCTTGCAACAGCGCTATTATTTTGTCATAAATTGCTAACACCGGACCCGGTCACCGGATCCGGTATATTGGTGCCGGATCCGATAAAGGTTTAATGATGCCGGATCCGCCGGATTCCCGGTCCGTTTTTCCGGATTGCAATCCCTAAATCGAATACAGCCACTCCCCATATACCAATCCTATAGTAGCGGTACCTAAGAAAAACGGAAAGGTGAGAATATGTTTGGACGCCAGGGAAATAAACAAAACCATTATAAATGATGGAACATCGACAGGAGAGATCGAAGAAATCTTCAAGAAATTTTACGGCACTCGTTTTATTAACACATGGGACACAGTTTGTGGATATTGGCAGGTGGAATTAGATCCCAATAGCCGAACGTATATGGCTTTCATGTTCGAAGGGCGTAATTACCAATTTAAGAGGCTACTCTTTGGACTTGTAAATTCGGTAGCAGTGTTTGTGAAATGTATGGATCAAATTCTGGAACAAGAGGCGCTTCAATTTACAACAGTATACGTGGATGATTTACTCATTACATCGGACAACTGGGAAGATCATTGCAGAAGGGTTGAACAAGTACTATTAAAATTATAGGAAAATAACATCACATTAAAATTAGAAAAGTCTAAATTCATCGCAGATGAAGTTCAATTCCTAGGGTTTAATCTATCAGAAAACGGTATAACACCATCACAGGATAAAATAGAATCGATTCAATTATTTCCAACGCCGAAGAATAAGAAACAATTACAATCGTTTCTAGGCATATGTAATTACTATAGGAAATTTCAGAGCAATTACTCAGAACTAACGTCAAAATTTTCACACCAACTATCATCTAAGGACAAGTGGACGTGGGGACCAGAGCAGGACATCACCTTTCAGCTAATAAAAAACAAATTTTTAGAGTCAGTAATGCTGCACCACCCCGACTTCAATAAAGCTTTTTATATGAATTGAGACGCCAGTGATGTGAGTTTAGAATCAGTATTGTACCAGGAAGATGACGAAGGGAATCACCTTGTGATTAGCTTCGCCAGCAGAGTGTTGAATAGTTGCGAACGCAACTACCACGTAACAGAGAAGAAGCTGCTCAGTATAGTGTTTGCGTGCAATAAATTTAGAACATACATGTTGGGCTATTCGATAACGGTCAGAACTGACCACAAGTCCATATCATTCTTGAAGAACTGCAGACTAAGCCACGGGAGACTGACGAGATGGACTTTAGCATTGCAGGAATACATCAGTTGGGAGTACGTACCAGGAAGAAGTAACATTGCAGCTTTATATTGTCAAGAATTAATATAAAGAACCAAAGGTTTGAGGGGGAAAAGGCCAAAATATACCACATCATTAAAAACAGATCCGATTTAGCAAACATTATTGGCGAACTAATACAACAACAGAAGAAGGACAGTAAACTGAATCAAATTTATGAAAGACTGACGGAACAAGATGACAGAATAACACAATTCTACTGTATACACAATGATCTTTTATTCATTAAAACCAAATGTCATTACAATCAATTGAAAATAGTTATCCCACGAGCAATCGAAAAAGAAATTACTATGGATTACCACATCAGATACGGACACATGGGAGCATTGAAGGTAATAAAAGCACTTGAAGAACATGTGTACTTCAAAGACATCAATCGAAGAGTACGCAACTATATTAAAAATTGCCACATAAATGCCAGTTAGTTAAATGTAACAACGACAGAAAGGAGGGATTAATGATACCAATAACATTCGCTAATAAATTAGAGAAAGTATTTGTAGACATTTGCGGTCCATTCCCACGCAGTGGAGGACGATGCCAATATAAATTTATAGTAATCATTTTTGATCACTACACTAAATTTACCAAACTATACCCAATAAACCGAGCAACTACCAGGAAACTTTTAGAAGTAGTTATTCAACGGTATATACCAGAAGTGGGAACACCAAAATCAATAATAACGGATCACGGGACTCAATTTAAAGGGAGAAAATTGAAGGAAAAATTGTTGGATCATGAGATAAAGACCTTTAAAACTTCAGTATATCATCCAAGCAGCAACCCAGCTGAGAGAGTTTTAAGAGAAATGGGGAGAATTCTCAGGACCTACTACTATAACCAACAAAGAAAGTGGGAGGAATAATTATCAGCAGCTGAGGACTTTATCAACTTGGCACATCATCAATCCATAGACACCAGTCCGTACACAGCCATGTTTGAAAAAAGACCACCCAGAGAAATTACGGAGTTGATCAATTTTCCTCGAAGTGATGAATACCAATTCGACCGTATGAAATTCTATAATAACACAGTAGAACGAGCTGAGAGGCGACGGAATAAGTACAAGAAAACACAACCCAAAGTGATCGTGTATAAAATCGGAGAGAAGGTATTGTTAGAAAACCGAGAACTACCCAGTACAATCGAAGGGATTGCTAAGAAGCTTTACACTGGCCCGTATACAATAACAAAAAACAATAATAACAACACTTATGAGATTCTGGACCCCATCAATAAAAGGATGAAGGGGACTTAAAATCAAGCATCATTAAAGAAATATTTTGAATAATAAAAAATAATTTCCAATGATAATTTCTTCAATAGCATGAAGGCATGTTCAGAAATAATCAATTTTAGAAAGGAGACGATATGTAACAGTACAAAATACAAACATTCATAAGCAAAAGTAATAATCCATAAAAGGCCATCAGAACAATTAAACTTGAATTTTAAAGGAGGAAGAAAACTAAATAATAAACTAAATGAGAAGAATAAAGAAATCAGCATTAAGAAATAATTGACTATGAAAGAAATGAAGACAACTGACTAGAGACAAGACCAACGTTGACCCAATATACCCAATAGATCAGACAGTGAGAAGAAGACTGGAACATACACCAAAGGAATATAAATTGAAGAAGGCTAATGAATTAAGTTAAAATAGGGAAGAATTGAATTAACTCAAACAAGAGAATAAAGAAATAAAGAAAGAATGTAACAAATAAAGTGAATAGAAATTGAGGCTCATGATTGAGAAGAATAATTAGTTTAAAACATTATGCAGACCCTATGCCATAATTAACAACGACATCAAACCATTAATAGACATATAGGTGACTTGACTGTGACCATAACTTCAATGTAAATTAATGATATAAGCATCTGGTATTAATATGATTTAGTAATGTGTAAAAGAGAACAAACAGATTGTACCTTATCTACTAGTTGTGTAAGTAATATAGACACAAGGATGTCAGAAAAACTGATAATCACCAATAATGTTGTCAAAATAATATAAAAAAGAAACTGTAATAGTTTCATTATATGTAATTACTAAGGTATCTTATCCTTCAAATAAAGTAGTTTATACGACACCAGAAATATAATTTTTTAAAAATTATCCCCTCCCCTTTCAACTACGATTTTCATTTGTAGAAAATTACCCTTCCCCTTCAACTACCCTATTCATTTATAGATATTTCATCTAACTTTCTACAGTGGATTAGTATGACCTTTTCAGAATACTTTATTTACCAAAATTAAGTACTTTACTCGTATTAAACGTAAAACGTTGCAGGTAAACTACCCCTTGCCATTAACCGATCTTCACCAAAATCAATAGGCCTTGAGTACTCTACAACTCGGGAACATATGCAAAAAATTATTTAATTCTGTTTGAATTTGCGGCAGTTATCGTTCGCCATAGAAAAAATTCTACATACAGACACACAAAAACACACAAATAGACACTTTTCGGAAACCGACTTTTCTTCATGTTTTGAGAATCAACCCTTATCTCTAACACGATTTTTTCTCGATCGCCATACTTCCATTTCCTTACGGAACATGGAAGTAAAATATGGGTATGGAGAACCATACATGACTTCCATGTTCTAAGATTTATATTTAAAATCATTTACGAAATGAAATGTTTCCATAGAAACTACTTCTTTCCACTTATTGCTTCAGCCTTAACCACAGTACTGTGGTCACTAACGTATACCACCACACGTTATCGCACTCGATTTTTACTGATGGTGGCAGTCGACGGCACTGCCGAAACGTCTGGTTTTGCAGAAAACATTGGGCTACGGCCAAACAGCCCGGGAAGGAATTTTAACAACAAACTACTACTTTGTTGCCGATAACGTAGTACACATATAAAAATTATGCCCTCCCCCTTCAACTATAATTTTCATTTATAGAAAATTACCCCCACCCCGTTCAACTAGCCTCTTCATTTATAGATATTACATCTACGTTTCTACAGTGGATTATTAAGATCTTCTTATCAGGATACTTTATTTATCAAAATTAATTACTTTACTCTTGTTACAACAACAAATGTTTCAGGTAAACTGCCCTTTCCCCGTAACCGACCTTCACCAAAATCAATAGGCCTTGAGTCTTGTACAACTCTGGCACATATGTAAAAAATTATTTGATTCTGTTTGAATTTACGGCAGTTATCGTTCCTCATAGAAAAAATTAACCTTGTTATCACATAAAAGGTTGCAGGTAAATTACCCCTTTCTCTTAATTGATCTTCACCAAAATTAATAGGCCTTGAGTCCTCTACAATTCAGGGATGCATGCAAAACATTATTTGATTCTATTTGAATATGCGGCAATTATCGTTCGTCATAGAAACAATTACTCTTGTTAAAACATTAAAGGTGGCAGGTAAACTATCTCTTTTCCTTAACCGATCTTCACGAAACTCAATAGGCCTTCAGTTCTTTAAAATTCAGGAAAGTATGCAAAACATTATTTGATTATCTTTGGATTTACGGCAGTTATCGTTCGTCATAGAAAAAATTACTCTTGTTAAAACGTAAACGTTGCAGGTAAACTACTCCTTTCCCTTAACCGATCTTCACCAAAATCAACAGACCTTGAGCACGTGAAACTTCAGGAATGTATGCAAAACATTATTTGATTCTCTTTGAATATGCGGCAGTTGTCATTCGTAATAATAATAAAATTACCCTTTTAAAACATAAAATGTTGCAGGTAAACTACCTTTTCTCTTAACCGATCTTCACCAAAATCAACAGACATTGAGTACTCTATAATACAGGAAGTTTTGAAAAATATTATTTGATTCTGTTTGAATGTGCGGCAGTTATCGTTCGTCATAGAAAAAATTACCCTTGTTAAACCATAAAACGTTGCAGGTAAACTACCCCTTCCCTTAACCGATCTTCACCAAAAACAATAGGTCTTGAGTACTCTACAATTCAGGGCTGTATGCAAAAATTATTTCATTCTGTTTAAATTTGCGGCTGTTATCGTTTCCCATAGAAAAAAATCTACACACACACACACACACACACACACACACACACACACACACACACACACACACACACACACACACACACACACACACACACACACACACACACACACACACACACACACACACACACACACACACACACACACACACACACACACACACACACACACACACACACACACATTTCGAAAAATGACTTTTTTTCATGTTTTGAGGGTAGTACAATCAGAATCTGCAATCATCTCGAACACGATTTTTTTTGCCATCACCATACTTCCATTTCCTTACGGAACATGGAAGTAAAACGTAGACGAGCGTGTACAAAACGAAATTCAAATGCAGTACAGTCGAAACCACTGTACCGCCACCAACGTGTACGACTCTTCTCGAATTCTGACACAGCTACACAACAGATATAGTGAAGGTGGTAGGAGTAGAGGGCATATAAAGAAAGATAATTACAGTTCTACGTGAAATGTGACCTTTTGGATATGGGTAATGACGAAAGGGAACGAGGAGAAACCATTCAGCGTGTCTGGGAGAAAAGTAGGAAGAAAATTGTATGGCCCGCTTAGAAATGACGTCAGACCTTACTGCAGTCATAGGAGGCAACCTTTAAATTTATGGGGGCGCATATGTAACTGAGGACCAGTTCGATGGGCGCACCCCTCCACACCCTGTCGAAGGAAAATTGAAAGATGCGGAGCTGGACGTTGGACATCAATGGTCAATAGCTGGACGTTAAAACTGTTGTGGAAAATTACAAAAATTAGCGACGTGGAACTGCGAATCGAAAAAGCTTTGCAGTGTTTGTTTTTTATATAATTTTGTGAAAAATTTTCACATTAGGGGTAGGTCATCAATAATCTGTCATCATGGACATGCACGTTAAAACTAACAAAAACGAAAAAAATGTTCAAACAGGAACACATTTTAATAAAATTAAATTCAAGAACTTACCACAATAACACTATTTATTTTTATAAAGCGCACAGAAATGTAAAACTTGAAAAAAGTCACATTTAAAACATAAATGAAGATTTCAGTCCCTTTCTTTGAAAAATACTGACTTACAGTATTTACGGTATTAGAAAAAAGTAAAATTTGAAATTCCTTGTACTATTTTATAATAACGTATTTTCGAAGCAGGTACAATGAGGGTGCATTCCTTCGTTCAAAAGAAAATTAAATTACAAATTGGTTCGCGGGTGCGTCTAACCTTATCTATGGGCGTACTTGCGCCCGAGGGGCCAGGGTTCCCGACTACTGCCTTACTGCATCAGAACGAACAATGCATTTGAATAGCTAAACAAGGAAGGGAGAAAATATTTTAAGACAGACAAAATCACTACGTTTTGGAACATTACACGAACAGGCAAAGCAGAAACTGTAAGCAGATTCTTGAAATTACAGCAAATATTGAATTGACATTTCTCAGTAACAATGAAATTACAGCGAAACCCAACAGACGTTACAATTTACAAAATTAAGAAAATAAATTAAAAAATATTTTATTTCAATTGTGTAGATAAGCGCGCGTTCTCATGCTGCGTCAAAAGTTACGATATAGTTACAATTCCATTAAAGAATAAAATAAAGTATTTTATAGCAGGTCATAAATAAATAAAATGTCATTTAAATGTCATGTAAATAAACAAGCATTGATGAGTAAAACTCAACATGACGATCGGTGTGTGTAGTAAACTTTGACACGGGCGTCACTGGAGAACGTCTTTGTGAAAGTCACGTAACAAAATATATCGTGCTCCCGCGCGCGCGCGCCTGCGGTGAGAGCACGGTAATGATCGAAGGTCATCCGCTTTCTTCCTTTTACGCTCGCTCCCAAACTTTCCAGCGGCGGTACCGTTCGCTTAATTAGCACTATGTGAACTGATGACAAGAAGTATTTGATCTCGGACTGCATGTACATGTAGCCAATGACATTGCAAATTGAGCGGATAGCGACCATATACAGAAATTCACGTAAGGTTGGCACAACCGGCCGTGGATGTCTTGCTAAGCGTAAGCGTTACTCTTTAGCGTCGATTATACAGGGAAGCTGCCAAATCCATAACGAGGACAAGCCGAACAAGCGACCATTTATACAGATATAAACCCCTCCCCGCATTGTTTTGAGTCCTTATGCCTCAGAGGCCAAGTAGTTTGCAAATTTGTGAACTGACAACCTTCTTTTCATTTTCAACTCTGATCCAACCTCTTTTCAACTCTGGATCAACTGATCCAGCGGAAACAGCTATATCACTTGAAGACGAAGAAAACTGGAAAACGACATAAGGTCTGTTTTCCTGCACGACTCAGTAGAAAGAAGGGGAGTATACGAGGTTTGATAAAAAAGTTTGTGCAATTTTGCAATTTCCACCGCTACAAGTGTCCGATTAAAAAACTGTTTTCATGTGATGCTGGTACACATGTTAGTGACAATCCTCTAAAGTTTACCCCAATTTGATACATAGTTTAGATTTCACAGCTAGTTGATTCAGTCGTCCTTAGGTGTATTAGGCGATTTTTTGTCATTCTACAGTGCAAGACTGAAGAACATGAATTAAAAGTTTGTGTAAACTGTGAGATAAACTGTTATGTTCTGGTAAACGTGTTCAGAAGGCTTCTGGCGAGAGTTCTGTGCGTGAAGAAGCGGTTTACAAGCTTCAAACACTGCCATGAAGATCATGTTTTGTGTTCCACGTAATTTCATCGCTAGGCGTAGTGGTAAATAAAGACTACTATTCGGACATTTTACGCCATTTGTATAAAGGTATTCGTAGAAAACGGCCAGATTTATGGAAGAATAATTTATGCAAATTGCAGCCCAATAATGCGCGTGGATGCATGTCATTGTTTGTTAAGAATTTTGCCAGTCTAGGTAAATGAAAACGTCATAATGATGACACGGTGGATGCTTGAAATATTTTGAAGACTGCAAAACGGCTGGCTAATAGTGTTACATTCGACTGAGACTACTTTGAAGGGGGACAGTATAAGTGTCGATGAATGAAGGCATAATTTTTAAAATAAACAAGAAGTGCACGAACTTCTTGATCAAACCTCGTACAATTTAGAAACAGTTAGTGGATTATAACGAATAGTTTAGAGTGTCAATGTATTCTGTTCCCAGTACCTATCAGACACAACAAAAAAGCACCGTGTGTTACCGTTGGTGTGATGAGATATTTGCTCTAAAACAGTATCTAATGCGCCATTTTCTTAGCATTAGGATCTTGGTCGAGCGTCGTATGCAGCCCGTTCGTACACATTCCCCCACTGCAAAGCGTTAAAGAATTGTGAAGTCGGTTTGTTGTACGTCTTTACACCGATATAAAACATGTATTACTTTGACTGTTGATTATCACTACACTTAAGGATCATTACTACACCTTGAATTTACCATTACTATTCAAGGGTAAGGTGAATGTATCATAGGTTTCAATGTATGGTGTACATCTCAACACAATAAAAAAATTCTCCGAGTTTCATATTACTTGATATTTTTAGTAAATCTGAAAGAGAAAATTATATGTATTGCTCAGAAAAAGTAGTTTTTACTTCCATGTTTCATAAGAAAATGGAAGTATGGTGATGGCGCAAAAAATCGTGTTCTAGATAAGGGCTGATTCTGACCTCAAAACATGAAGAAAAGTCATTTTTATAAAAGTGTGTGTGTGTGCGTCTATGTAGATTTTTTTTATGGCGAACGATAACTGCCGAAAATTCAAACAGAATCAAATAATTTTTTGCATGCTTGCCTGAATTGTAGAAGACTCACGGTTTATTGATTTTGGTGGAGATCGGTTAAGGGGAAGAGGTAGTTTACCAGCAACGTTTTTTGTTTTGACAAGAGTAAAGTACTTAATTTTGATAAATAAAGTATCCTGAAAAGAAGGTCATAATAATCCACTGTAGGAAGGTAGATGAAATATCTATAAATAAAAGGGTAGTTGAAGGGGTAGAGGGTAATTTTCTATAAATGAAAATGATTGTTGAAGGGGGAGGGGATAATTTTTTTGTATGTGTACTACATTGTCGGCAACAAAGAAGTAGTTTGTTGTTAAAATTGGTTCCCGGGCTGTTTGGCCGTGGTCCATGGTTTTCTGGAAAACAAGAGGTTTCGGCTGTGCCATCGACTGCCATCGTCAGTGAAAATCGAGTGCGCTAACGTGAGGTTAGGCTGTACTGTAGTTAAGGCTGAAGCAAGAAGTAGAAAGAAGTAGCTTCTATGGAAGTATTTCATTTCGAAAATGATTTTAAATATAAGTCTTACAACATGGAATTCATGTTGTATGTTTCTCCATACCGATATTTTAATTTTTTCATGAGGTACAACTGACGGTGGGAAAGTTGTAGATAATGGATTATATTTTATATTGAGTAGCCCAATTGCAAAACTCGTTGTGTCCACCTCTGAGGTCGATTTTAAGTTAAGGCCGTCATTTTGTTCTGAGACCACATACGGTACGCATGTTCTGATGCAGAGAAACTGTTGCAAAACACGTTGAAACGCTATTATTTTAAAGACCAGGAACTGCAGCGAACTTCGTTATGTCCACTGGAGGAAAACAGCAGCAAACACCGTTATGTACCGTTATTGTGAAATGATGACAACAGTTATGGGCCATTCCTTCATCCCCCCTGACAGGGTGTTTGCCTATATAGAAAAAGATATTAAAAACACAGTATTCTTCTGACAGACCAAGATTACGTCAAAATATTTCAACATGTTACAGTCATCAGGCTAGGTGAGGGCTGTCCAGTATGTGAGTAGAAAAGGACGGTATTTAAAGAGATAATAAACCTAATTAGGATTTTATATTAGCAAGAGGATAATCACATCTTCTTCTTCTTCACTTCATGCTTTAGGTATTCTGCCTGTTACGGTTTCCACCTTTTCCTTGGTCTACCTAAATTTCTTCTGCCTCTAGTTTTGTATTTTCTAGCTTTTACTGGAATCCTGTATTGTTGCATTTTTTCTAAATGTTCTTGCCACTTGTTTCTATTAAATTTTATCTTTTCATTTAAACTGAATACCTGAAGTTTTTGTCTAATCGTTTCATTTCTTATTCTGTCTATTCGACTACAGCCCTTAACTCGTCTTATGAATCTCAATTCCTGTCCCTGAATTCGATTTTCTTGTGCCTTTGTCGTTACCCAACTGTCTCTTTCCTGACTTTAGTTTTCAGGCATCGATTGATAGTTCCGCAAATACGGTTAAAAATACTAATTTTTTTGTCAATATCTTTACTGTAATCGAAGGAAATATCACAACCTAGGTATTTAAAATGTTTTATTTGATCCAGTGTTTTATCGTTTAAGATGATTCTGGATAAAAATTTATCGTTTAAGATAATTACACATAAAACACAACAAAGTGGAAAGTGTGTGGTAGGGAGGGAAACTGAACTACAACCAAAATGTGGGTGAGGGAAAAAATATAGGCTACCGAAGTGTGAAAAGCAAACGAACGCAATTAACACACAGATCATGAACAAAGGAGTTCCTTTGAAGCCATCCAAGTTGAAGGATTTAAACAAGTTTGTTTCCAAACATTTCATGCCTACCTGGAAAGAAAATGAAAATCTTACTTTCTTTGAAACCCGTTTTGAAGAGCAAGAGGCCCTTCTTTGCCAACAAGTTGAGGATGAATATTCTGACAGTAGGGATATAATGGAGGCAGACCCTTTTGTTTGTTTTGTAAATATTGACTTGTAATTTCTTTTTACCTATTACTACTAATATTGTAAATAAACCAAATTCGTACCCTTTTAAGATGGGTTAAACGCCACACGTTGGTTGCGTCAATCTGTAAATATAACCTTTTGTAGGTGTGTTAAGCCCCGCTTTGGGATCGCCAATTTGTAAGTAGGACGAGATCCTCTCTCGTTTAAATTTGGATTATTTAGTAGCCTATTAGTTTCTAAATATTTTAAATTATTTTCAAAATCTTGAGCTTGTGATCGTTGGTTTAGGATTAAAATAATTGGTTTATTGTATTGTTCGGGTTCACTGAGTTCGTATTTGGATTTTGACGTTCTCTCGTTGCTAAGACGAACCTATTTATGTGTCTTCTCACTGAAAATAGAAGTAATCGGTTATACAGTTACTTACTTGTAGTGGTGTTTTAATGGTAAAGCTGATGGGTATTGATGGTCATAAATTTTAAAATTATTTAAAACAATTTGTTACCGCCACCACTGCTGCCAACCGTGGATTCTGTCCACCTAAGCTGCAACGTCTTAGTCTAGTAAAATAATTAGTCAAAACTCTGGGATGGAGTATAAATTAATTTTATTCTTCGAAATCATTTTTGAATTATCATTAAAATACAATAATTTTATTTATCTTCCTGTTATTCAAGGCTACTGATGGACTCTTTAAAATTATTATATCTCAGGGTTACAAGTCTGACTCACACTGTTCTCCGCCTTGGACTCTAAGAATTTCGTTAAATTATTTAATAAATAAAGCAGGTTCTTTGAGACTGCAAGATACAAACAAAACTAAAACAATGCACTACTATCATGGTTCAGTAGTAGGAGAGTGATAACATTATTAAAATTCCTTAACGAATAACATAAAAAGTGAACATGTGATTATTGTTGATATTTGAGGTTAAAACTAGTTTCATTGGAACATGAATTAATCAACTTTAAATAATTAATACCTCTTTAACGATTCTAACATATTCGTACAATACGGTTAGGAATGTAATCTACTGACAAGATTCATTATCTATCTTCTTAAATTGGATACTACAAAGTTTACAGGTATTTGGATATTCCTCACTATTAGGTTTGAACGTTATTAAATATTTAGTAACAATCTTAACCTTAAACACAATACATAATGCTTAGTATATAATAGGTCAAGGTTTTTTTAAAGTTTATCATTAATTGGTTGATGCATCCTATCTCGGTATGTCCATCAAGTTAATTCTAAAATTAAAGTTTGGTTACGATTAAATCCTTCACTAATAATTATCTGAATTAATAATTTAAGTATTGTTCCACTCTTGGTTGGATTAAAATTGATATAATTCTGTTAATCTATTTCGCTAATAGCGTCATCGAACATTTTATTACTATTTGAATATTTAGTAATCGTCATTTATACTTGCGTTCTAAGTCGTTTCTTGGAGTATCACGATCAAGAATTTTTTATTGAATTAAATCATTTTTAATAACTCTTAGTCGTTCACTGCCTATGAGCACATACTCCGGATTAGAACACTGATAAAATAAAACTTTCACTCTGTTTACATCCGACCTAACCTCAACTTCGTGTTTCGAGGTTAAAACGCTTGTGATCAGCTGTCGGCTATCAATTCCGTATTGTCGGTTACGGTAAACTGCGTGGATTCCTCGTCGAAGTCTCGAGATGAACTGACGATCTTACCTGTGTCAAAATCTCGTACATAGTAATTAACGATGACCTCTGATTGGTTAGTTTTTCTAATTTCCGTGTACTTTCGGTATTATTCGGCAAAATAGACGCGTTCTTGGCGTCATCTCGCTGTGTTTGAGATTATCGAATTTCGGTTCCCAATTGTACGCCCACGGGCTTGTAATTAATTATTTCCTTATAATTTAAATTGTTCGTTTATAAGTACACTAATCCTTTTTTCATTACTCCCATCGCTTTTGTCTTTTTAACACGAGTATTTCGGTTACCCACACCATATAACTTTGATAAGGATTAACAAAATAAATTTATTACTATTTTTTACGATCTATTTACATATCTTATTTTCTATTTTATTTTATTTACTATGTTCATTTTTTGATAAACTTTTATCATTTTTACTTCCTTATTAATTATTACACCTTCACATTAAAGTTTCAGGTGGTAATTCGTTAAAAATTGTCTCTGGTACTTAGGCCTACCTCAGTATTTTTTACTATGTCTTTATCCCTTTCTTATATTAAGGATTCTTACGTCTAATGTAATAAAGTGTATTATTACTCACTTTTGTTCTCTGTGATATCTTATAATTATTGCACAGTAGTAGTTTACATAATTACTTAATTATTATCCATAACAATTATATTTCTTTTGGTTAGACACTTGGTCTATGCCATGGCATTGCTAATTGTTTTTATTCATTTTATATTATTATGGGTTTCTAAACCATATTTGCTGTGGCCTATTTATACTGAACTAATCATCACAACTTCTGATTATCTCAGTATTAGCTAGTATTCTCCTATTTTAAATTATTTACATTTTTCCTGAGCCTATCATTCAGTATTCTTGAGTGATACATTTTTTTTTATTTGACATTACACCTTCATCTTTTGATTATATTTAGTTTGTATACTGTTTATTATAGTAATGCTAAGGTTTGGCAGTGTTTTGTTCTGCTCTGGTACTTTGACATTTGTTGGTACATATCTAATGCTTCCTGCATCTAGTTTCAGCTATGAGTTACATATAAAATACATCATTATCATTAGTATTAAATTTATGGCAATAAACATTGATTTGCCTTACATTAGTAGTATTACATCTCAGTTAATATCATGATCTTAGTGCCTTTTCTTTTATCCTCATTTTATGTGTGATTTTTATTGTTCAAGGTGCCAATACTATGTTGTACCTCTTGAGCATGTTAATTTACACTTATAATATACACAAGTCCTTTAATATAATTAATTTTTTTTGTTAATGGAATGCTGCTTATAGTCTCTAGTTTGCTTATATTATAATACACTCTAGTTTGAGAGCATTCCTGTTACAGTTTTGTGCAATTCTAATTGGGACTTGCTGGTTGTTTAGGTTATGTGTCCTCACCTGGATTCCTAATAATGGTTGAACCTTAGATTTTGTTTTTTACATATTGCACTGAATTCTTTACATATATTACTGCTAAGTTTTATTATTTATAGTTATATTTTTCTTTTTTGTGACTATCTCAACCTTATTGTTGATTAACAGTTATCTCTTATAATTTTATATCTATTTTACATATTGATCTAGTCTTTTGGACATCATTTAGTGGTTAGTTTTTATACATTCTTACTTTATACGTTTGCAATTCTTATATTCACTCTCCCTCTTTATTTTTCTATCATCATTGTTTTACCTTTGAGTTCTGGTTATATTGTCAAGTCATTGAAGTTAGTTTCTTAATAGTTTGATGTCAGTGTCAAGTCATAGCATAAGGTTTTAAATTAGCTTTTAAATTACTTCTGTTTTCTCTATCATTAACAATCATCTCATCATCTTCTCATGATTTATTTTATTTTTGTCCTTTTTGTTCCTTCTTGTAGTTGAATTCATTTTATTTTCCCTATTCGCACTGATTCTATTATCATCCTTCATAAATCTCTTCTTGTTATTGGTGTTGCTGTCTTCTTCTCACTGTCTGATCTATTGGGTATTTGGGTCAACGTTGTCTTGTCTTTAGTCGTGTGTTTTTATTTCTTCTATAATACCTTATTTGTTATTAACAATTTCTTTTATTCCCTTACATTAGTCACTATTCGTCCTATGTTCTTTTTTAATGTTCCCATTTTGTTGTTTATTTTGCTTTGGATTGTTTATAATCAGTTTGTTTTATGTTGGTATTGGGTTGATTATATGTAACGTTACAATATGTTCAACAAATTTGCTCTTCTCTTTTTTATCCCTACCATCATGTAACAAAACAGTTAGACGGGTACTCCTAAATTGCTATAAAAACCCTAACAGTTCACACATGGTTTTGCAATATTTTCTTATAATAGTATTATCTAACACGTAAAAATAATTGCTAACAGAAATTAAAATAAAAACTAAATCAAAACATGTTATAGCCTAAACGGCTGCAAAACTGGTTATGTCCAAACTTTTTTTTATTTTCCCACCATATGACTAACTTGATTTTGTTTATATTAAGAGACCATATGCAGAGTAATTTTTAATTTTACCTATTAACAGAAAAAAATTCAAATCATGTTAAGAGAATCACAGTTTTTAGTCGTTTCTGAAAATTATGTTTTTATAGACATAACGAGTTTTGCAATTGGACAACTCACATTTTGTTCAATTTTTTTTTATATCGACACCAGTTTTCCCATAACGGTGAGATGACAAAAAAATTAAAGTAATATGCGCCACCGCTCTAGTGTGTTAGTGTCGCTTATTAGGGAACTGTGATAACGTTAACTACAAACTACTGTTTATTTGCCTTACGTAAGCAAGCAAACCATTGGGTGTATTTACTGTCATATGTTAACTCTTGCTTTAACGTTTTAATCACTTTAATTGGTGTTAACCGCTTTAATGTTTAATTATTAACAAACGTTAATGTGCCGAGATACTATGTGAGAGCACTTTGGAATAAATTTTATTCATTTAAAAGATTAACTTAGATTTAAAAATATTCACGCTTGCATTGTACGCATGGTTTCTGACAATTAGTCTTTTTTTCAATTCTTGACATATGTGATTTGCATTATAATCAGTTCTATTTCCAAGTATGCAATACATTAATTGTACCAGACACCGATTTTACAATCCTATGTTTTTCAAACATTTAAATTATTAATCTATATAGGCCTAATTATAAATGAATTTGAAAGCTTTTTCCCTCGTAATAATTTAAATCGTCGTGAACTGTAAACTATAGGCCTACTGTAAACTCAGATTTTCTAATATCACTCTTCAGATCTTCAGATCTCGTATCACTTCCACGTTTCTCTATTAAACACTTTTTTCTGTCCTAAACTACAAAATCAAACGGTCGTAGGTACGTTGAATTTAAAATTGGAATTATTTTTTAAACGACAGACAGGAATATAACTAGGAAGCGTCATAACTTACCTCCCTGAGGCGTGATCAATACGAAACAACCATTCTTGGAGTGCCACAGAGAAGGAATTGTGTAGTAGAGATGCGGGAATTTCTAGAAAAGGCAGGCTTATGATAAGGTAGGTCGGGTGGTGTGGGGGGCTTCAAATCAACAGCTGATCAATTTATATTGCGCTCTTTCTTTAATACGAAGACGAGCAAAAGATGGATGAGGAACTATTACGAAAACAGATATTGAGCTGAACGTCTAGGGGAAGATGGATACTGAGGAGACCCAGTAGGAGTTGGAGAGATGAAATTAATGCAGAAATGGAAGAAAGAGGATCGACAGAAAGTCAATGGCTTTGCTGGAAATAGGGAATCGGAAGACGCTGGAGGACTTTTGAAGACACACACACACACACACACACAAAAGTTTATTCGTTAGTCATTCATTTTAAGTGATCTTATTATTAATAAACCAATAACATAAGTTATCACGTAAGCTTCTGCTGGGGTGGTGTTGGACGTTATCAAATCGTCCACGGGTCGGATGGAAAGTGTCACGCCGCGCCGGTCGCGGTGTTGCGCATTCAGTGGGTCGTGCTCAGAGTTACTTCGACAGTTTTTGGCAGTATTCTGTTTACCGCAATAAAAATTATTTCACGATCAGTGCCAAAATTTCTATATACACAGGAAGTAATGTGTTTATAATTTCAAACGAATTGTAGGACCGAACCCACGGTACGCCTGCTTTCACTTGCTCCGATCACATGACCTCCAAATAATATTTTGTCCAAGTAATCACTCGCGAACCAGAATGTAAACATCGAAAACAGTGATTCCACGTTACGCTTTGCCAGGTCTTGTCATCGTACGACGCGCAAATTTTTTACAATCTTATTTTGTTTCTTACCAACTCAATAGTATACGGGAAACGTTTCAGTACAGGGACCTGTTCCTAGAGTAACGTAGTGACGAAATTCAGAACAAAGAAACTGGCAACTGTCTGAAATTAACTACCAGATATCTGCTCTATCAGAATTAAATACCAGAGCCTGCTTTGCTAAATATCAGAAATGTAATTTTAGCTAAAAGAAAAACGAAAATAGACGACTCTTCCGTCAGTACGAACTTAAGACGACGAGTAGATTCTCATCGGATCCTATACGTCAGCAGTTTTGATTTTTACAATTGTGGAAATCTCGGCCCCCGAAGACCATATCCTTTTTTATCATCTAATTATGGGATCATCAGCTAATGGACAAATGGAGAAAAAAGGCAGAAAATTGAGGTAAAAGTTTATTGAGGTAAAGAAGACTTTTGAAGAGAGAGATGCAGTAAGATGAAAAATCGCTGAAGTATTGGGAGTGGACGAATTTAGGTACAACCAAACGTAAGAAAGATATTTTTAACCACTTAAATTAAGACAAAACAGAGTATAATTAAATCAATACCTACTGGGAACACAAAAATTTGTTACCACCTAGTAACAAAAATAAAGGATATACACATCCCCCATAATGCCACACTAGCCTCCTTTGACATTAAAAGCCTGTACACAAACATCCCCATCTCCGAAACAATCACCATCCTACAAAACAATCTCAAACAGAACATCACACCAGAAGAAAATATCACAAAAATGACAGAAACTTTGAATATAATCACAAAACAAAACTACTTCACATATAACTAGGAATGTCACTGACACAAATGGGCGGAGAATTTGATATTCGTAATAATTTATTTATCAATATTTTTACAATCAACCGACTTTGATCCGTTAGATAAATAGATTCATAATAATTTATTTATCAATATTCTTACAATCAACAAAATATATACACTTTTATGATACACTCTTTTTATTGAATACACTATATTATAGTACAATATACATTAATTGTCATTAGACATATCCACAACCTTTGCAACTCATCTCTACGGTCAACAATTGATGGACTTCTATTAATTTTTAGCAGTCTATCAAAATTAAACGCCGGTTTTAATAATAATCCTTCTAATGTTTTCACTCTTGAAAGAGCAACATACGTTAATCCAACCTGAAATTCATTGTCTCCTAAATTAACAATTGCCTTATCTAATGTTATCCCTTGCGATATATGTATACTAACAGCATATGCTAACGTTAACGGAATTTGTTTGCGAGTACAAAAAATTTCATTTTCTTGAAATATGCCACTTCTGGTACAGTGGGTATTGAATTCTCGTACAGAACTGGTCCTGTATATTTTTCGAAAGATACGAGTATACATATTGGCATGTAACTGTTATAACTTTCGCATTCAACTGCCGGGTCATAAATAATATCAGTTACTCTCCCAACTGAACCGTTGGCTAATCCTTTTGTGACCCAAAGATTTCTTTTAAGAATAACTCGAGCACTTTTACATAAACGTAATTGGGCAAATAATCCCTGAGCATCGTCAGATTTTCCTAGAAAGGCTTCTGGGCAATTATGGATTGCATTGATTAGAGCCACGGGTTGTTTATTGCTTTCTAGTTTTTCATAATTAAACCGTTCGATTTCAACATTTTTCGACATTATACAGACAGTATCTTTGAAATTCTCCCCGATATTGTTTACATAAAATTTTTTAGATAAGAGCTGGTAATCTTGTTCAGTGATTGTTCCATTTGCGACTCTATTTAAAGTGTCTCAGAAATTTTTTTTATCATCACCTTGCTGTCTCATAATCTCCGTTAAAAAGAAAACTTTTTTCAACTGTTTATATAAAAGATTCGATTGAATGATCTGAACATTATTACCAATATTTTGAAGACTCCTGTCTCAAATCGGTGGAAGTTGGGACCAATCACCGACTAAATACACGCAAATGCCACCAAAAGGAACAGCTGAAGGACGCTGCTTTGCTTGTTTGAGTCGCATATCCACTTTGAAAAACAAATTCAAACCCAACATACTTCATCAATAATAACGAACCTCACATCTTTTAATTCTTCTTCAAAACCAATTTTGGATTCACCTTCTAAATCTTTGAAAGTTTGTACATCTTTCTTTTCTGTTTGTGCTAATTGAATTATTTGTTCCTTTACAAAATGTTTTTAGCAAAATCGGATAATGTTATTTCTTCCATGTCTAGTGGTCTACTACTATAAAACTGAATGAATGAATTACTGTCATTTTCACTATTGGTTCCATTAATTGCAACATAGTCTTCTATTGTTATGACAAGTACTGTAAAAGTTCTGGTACATTTATACAGTGGAATTCCATGGAGTAAATGACATATTTCGCAAGCCCCCTGATGTCTTTTCTCTGATCACTCTTATCATCAAACTTGTATATGCTCGACGAGATTCTTCATCCGGGGCTATCGATTCAACGATTTTTTCGAAGCAGGTTCTGACTTTGAAGCATATTTGGATACATATTCAACCACCTGGTATAAGGAAGTGATTGTACTAAAATCAGTTTTTGCTCTCCATGTTTGTGCGATGGCAGGATTATACTGATTCAGGAGTTCATCGTTACAACCCAACCCATGAGTCGTGCCAGATCAGGCTACCAAAGATCAGCTGCACTTAAAGTAAAAAACCCTTAGGAAGATTATCACACTGCTCAGTCATTGATTCAAGTTCACCCCTTCGTTGAAACCAGTAAGATTTTGATCCTCTTATTTTTCCACACCAATAATATAAACTTCTTATTATTTGAGGATTACTCGACAGCGTGTTTCTCGGTTGCTGTATTGTTCCTTTGAAATGAGATTTTCTAGCAAATATTGTCCCTCGTTGAAAAGCTTGATGCCGCTGAACAGTGTTCAATGCAAAAATTCTGAACCTAGGATCTTGTGCAAAAGTCGGTCTTTATATTGCATCAAAAATTGAAAATATTCAAGTGCTGTAAGTTTCATACTACTTGCTCGAGTATTAGAGTATTACCGTTTAATTCAGCAGATCCGTAAGGTAGTAGGCCTAAAGCGGGAAATGCCATGTTTACATAGGCCTATCCTTCGCACGAGAATTCATTTATGATATCAGTACCTTGTGGCCATGGAATTACATTATTCACTGCAGATTGGAGTCGATAAACGTCTGTGATTCTAATATTCTCCGGGATCATACTTTCATAAATTTCTTCAGGAAAGTTCTCTTCATCTATATTCACTTCAGGTAAATCGACAGTGGGTATCGTTAAATAAAAACTATAATTTAATGGAAGTTGAGATATTTGTTCCATATCAATGATGATATCACTATAGAATGGATTATTCATTTTCAAAAAATTGAGTGCTTCTAAACATTTGTCACGTCTCACATGAAAATCCCGATGTCCATTAACACTTTCCTTTCTTACAACTATAGTGCTCAGTGAAGCGGGTGTAGGTGGCAAGGAAGTAACAATCTCCGTTATATTTTGACCAGTATTTATAATATTTCCCTTATAAGCATATTTACTGGGAAAGCCTCTCGATTTCACCCTATACGCACGCATCACTGGTTGGACTCTTGCTATCAAGAGTTGCTCTACATAAGTGAGATCCTTCAGTTCTATAGGTACATCTTTAGTATGTACTGTAGGATTAACTGCAGTAAACTTATTTGGGTTTCGCTTACCTGCGGACACATAGCAAAAAATGTTTGCTACATCAACAATCGAGAACAATTTACACATTCATAGAATTCTAGAGATCGTAAATTGTCTTCAAATTCATTCTGAAGATTCCTGTACCCTGTGTTGTTATGTTCTAAAGGGCCTTCAACAGTTGCTGCAGCAACATTTTGTCCCTGTCTCATCCGTCTTTGATTTGTAGTTAAACGACCAATATTTGGACCTCTTCTCCGTCGAGGCATACTATAAATAATACGTATATATAAATTGATGAATAAGAATGTATAGAATATTCGTTGCAATATGTATGGAAAGTTGCAGTTGCATCATGGACTACACAGATTCTCATCTAAAAATTGACACTTGTTCAACACTTAAGTCCAATCCGTACATCTGCCTACACCATAGAACAATGCTCTACTACGGTTTGAATTAAACACATGTGAGACATGAATACAAAGTTTATACAGCAAAATCTTATCTTATCGAGCAACAGCCAGCGCGGGCGGCGTGAGCCGCATACGCACACGTACACGCACCGGCATTTGTGTACAGCAAAATCTTATCTTATCGGGCGACAGCCAGCTGGGCCACGATATCTCTATCTATCTTCCTCTCACACGTTTAAGCTAAGATTTTTAAAAATTCGTAATCTTTTGAACCAAATAATTTAGAGAAATAAAAATTATATATGTGCACTCTACAATACAGTCCGGATACGTATGCAAAATTTTACAACATTCGGGTGAGTAGTTTCGGAGGAGTTCGCGGCCTAAGTTGTGGATAGAGAGCTATGCCTGATTTCGCTACACTCATCAGGCTCCGCCCAACAATAAATTTTACACACAGAATGACGGTCTAAATTGTGTTCTGAGTCGGTAGTGATTTAATTATATTTAGTTAATCAACGGATACGTGATGGACAACAAAATCCAAGAACAAAACAGAGATTTCTCTCTTGTATAACGCATCAGATTTAGTAACTGCATAGTCCAATGTAAAGTGTGTAGTTAAATACTAATGAAAATCACGTCTGGTAACTAAGGTAATATAAGTGGCTGATTACCTAAATAGAAGTCAGATAGATGACACCACGGAACAGTTGAAATCTTTCATCCGTTCTAAATGGTGAATTTGTTATTTGTTAATTACGCTGTGAATTCATGAAGCACGAGGAAAAAGTTCTTTTCAGTTGAAGTGAATGAAAAAGTAAAAGCGATTTCTGTTGTACACAAACGGAACGATTACTGGTGACCCGACAATAATTGTGTTGTATTCATATCCGGTGCTACGAAGGAATGGTCGGTAATGTATGCAAAATTGTAGTCTACGGCCGTTAGCAGTCGTGATCTCTACTCGTATCGGTTAGTTAACTGTGCCGTTTACCAACATGCAGATTATACGGTAACAGAAAATATTATAAAGATTTATTTCCGTCGTCATAAAAACTGTCAAATCTTGAGAACACCGACTGGTGGTTCGGTGGATATATTCGCTTATCACCGTCACCGTCATACACTACCGCCTCCGCCTCCAGGCGAGAGTTTTCCTTCTTTCTTCGACATTTCAAAGAGTAGGCTTATTAGTCTAAAAGCCAACGACAAAATAGTCAACACATTTGCTTAATGTTACAATACATAACAACACATTGCACTTGAGTGGTCATATCAGGAAATGCTAGTCTGCCAACCGGTTCGCCTGACGAACAGGTGTATAAATTGACGTAAATCATTAAAAATAAGGACGCAAGTCAAACCATTTGCTTAATGTTTGTGCTTTGTACACTAGTCGATAATAGTCGACTAATAATGGGAAAAATAAAGGCAGACGATTGGGAAGTGACCAAAGCGGTGGCAGACGTCATCAAAAGCGCGAAAACCCGGACCCTACTCAAACCATTTGCTTAATCTTGATTTGAACGCCATTAATTTCAGAACAATCCAAAAAGTGTAAATGGAAAAAGGCATACCGAAATTCCTTGTCGAACACCTTGGCAGACGCGCGTTAAATTTTCAAGTTTCGAACCTATATCCTTCCCCCACAAAAAAAAAAAATCACTTTATAAAAACGTATCAGTGAGTACAAATGAAATAGGAAATATGTTAATTGTAAGTTTATTGAATAAAAATCAGGAATTACAACAGAAAATGTATAAAAACAATAAACATACAAGAAGGGTACAAAAACAAAAATATCAAAATAAGTTGGAAGAAAATAAAGTAATTTATGTTATTTGTGAAGACAATCATTTGTCAGTTGACCTTGTATGCACAATGGTATCCCGTTAGTTACAGCCATAGGCACACGAAATAGTTTTGAGTACTTTACCAGTTTAAAATGACGTGCGACTTAACAGGAGCACCATTGAGTCATACCCAGCTGGCAGGGTTGCTCCATTCGTGTCTCTTTTCGGCGAAACACTGGATTGCAAAAATTCACTACTACCACGGTGCGACTTCTATTTACAATCTGCTGCCACGTAGCATTTACAATATTCTACATCATGTATCCGGAATTTTTAGAAATACAAACAGGTGATTTCAGTAATCACAGATCTTTGTCAGGCGTACTGGAATAAAATGCAAAATCTCTCTCGCGTTTATTTATTAAAACATACGTTGTTTTATATTTTAAAATAGAATAACATTAAATTGTTCTCGGGTTTTGTTGTTCATGACGTGTCCGTTGATTAACTAATTATAAGTATAAGTATAATACTACTGACTCGGAACTCAAAGTTTTTATTTGTAAAAATGTAAAATTTTTACCTCGTAGCCTGATCTAGTTTTCGGTTATTATAAGCTTCATCAGAGGCTGCCACTAGAAGCGCTGTCCGTTTTGTTCTTGGTGACGGCGCCGTCGTTTGAAAGATCGATGTTGTGTGTGATATGTTCGAATAGTACGTGTGATTTAAATTGTGTCTGTTCGTTTAGGCTGTCGTTTTTATGTGTTTTTGTGTGTTTGTATAATTCTAGTTGTTCAAGAGTGTCCAGTTTCCGGCCTTTAATGGATACGTGTGGAATATCCATGTTGCTTTTTATGTTTGTGTACCCCTGTTTGAAGAAGCGTCCTGTCTGGTCTATGTAGAATTTGTTGCATCCTGAGCAGGTTAGTTTGTAAACACCAGGTAGATCAAATTTGTTCTGTTCTTTGTGTGTGTTTTTTGATAGTGTGTGTTCTGTTTTGTTTGTTGTTTTCTATGCGTTTTTGTATCCTGCTTTTTTAAATTTATGGGCTATTTTTTCAGTATGGTTATTGATGTATGTTAGTGTTGTGAACTTGTTGTTTTCTGCCTTTGTCTGTTGTTTGTTTTTTACAGGAGTTTATTGACTATTGTTCTGTTGTATCCGTTGGTTTCTGTTAGATATTTGATCATGTTTAGTTCGTATTTGTAGTCTTTTTCCTCTAGTGGGATGTTGTATGGTCAGTGTATCATGGTTCTGAAGACAGCTAGTTTGTGTTATATTGAGTAATTGGAGGAGTTGTGTATTCGTGTGTCAGTTGTAGTGGGTTTCCTTTCTGTATATACTGAATTTGTGTCTGGTTTGTATGGTGTGAATGTAGAACTTTATCAGTCCACTTGAGGAACGGTTTTGCTGTTACTCTCCTCGCTGATACCATGTTCTGCAGGGAAACAGAGGTAAGTGAGAAGGGAGGGAGGTTAGTCGGCGAGAACCCAACAATGGGAGGGAGTAGGCTACGGCCTTTCCGGCGAAGAAGATTTTCGATCTTCTTGAAAAAGAGAAAATCAAAAATGAACAGCTCAATACGTTCCCCACCGCAAAGGTGACCCAAACGGGACTGGGGGTATCTAGGATGACACTAAACGTAATTCTATGTTCTTATAAGCTGTTAGCTACAGCCATGGCCGGCTCTAGTAGAAGGCCGGAATATTAAACGTGGCAACACTGGAACCAGCTGATATTTGAGGCCGACTAGACGATCTCAGTTTATTATGTAAAATACTGTTATATTATTTAAGAAATATACTAGTTAACTCATTCACATGATAGGAATTCAATAATTCGTACAAAATTAATTAATTAGGCCTAATACTGATTCACTAATTTCTTCAACTTAAACGTACAGTACTAAGTGCGCACAGACCTATAATTTAGAATTAGCTATAAAAAAAGCTTACTCATGATATAACATGCTTACTTTAGCTATTTTATTACACTATGCTTATAGACCTCAGACGCAACGTTGCCACGTTTAATATTCCGGCCTTCTACTAGAGCCGGCCATGCTACAGCCTATAGATCCATTCATATACATACCGTAAACGTTAGAGGCAATGTTTGGTGGCCGGCGTAGTTTGTGATTTTTGTGGTGGGGATTGAACACGCGACCAGCGAGAATCTCGATACCTTTATATCAGGAAAGTTCCAATCCAGAAAATGTCTTATTGTTACAGTCAATATGCTACACACAGGCCGTACTCAGATGGAATAAATATTCTTTTTGTGAAACGTTTACGTACTTACATTGAATTTTCGAGTTTAGCTTTGGTGAATTTTAGTTAATTGTATTTTGTGAAATAAGTCAAATCTTCGTATATTAACGTCTTAAGTGTGTAAATTTGTTAATGTAATAAATGCTGTGAACATTTTTGAATGTAATAGCTGTAATAAAAAATTCGTTGACTCGATTATTGTATAGTGGAACATTTTAGTGAAACGTATTTTCTTATCCAAATCTGCCAGGGAAAATATGAATTTTGAAGGTATATAAAAACTACTGTAGTTTCCCGAGTTAATAATTCCCTAAAATCTTATTTCAAAACTAGGACACAGTTACTACCAACTATTAAATAACTGATTTACTATAAATAAAATATAACGTACAACTATTCAATTGTAGACGAAGAGTACAGACTAAACACTTTTTAATTTATAGGAAATCAAATAGATCAATTAACGGTACCGACAAGAAAACAACTGCAACACTTATTAAATTTATATAATTAAAATCAGCCCAAAAATAATTAAAAACTGGCTGGAGGCTCTAGCCTGAGTCCCCTTCCAAATGCCTAAGCGTTTCTTATTAAATTTAAGTATGTAATCTGTTGTTTGTTATTATGTGTAACTGCGAATTCATTTTGTACGTGTTATTATTAGTCATCGTTATATCCACCACTGTGACCCTGAAATTACTTTTTAAGTTTAATTTGTTGTTAACCCCAGACGCCCATTTCACAGTAGACTACAGAACCACCTTTGGAGCAACGTATACTTCAACTGATCTCGGGTGTTTAACGGAAACACGTTGTTTGATTGCTCTTATGTTGACAAACACTGTGACCTACAAATTTCTTTACAAGTAATTTTAACACAAAGATGCAACAATTGAAAATATTTAGTTTTTAGTACCCGTTTCTCGAGAAACCGATTATTTCAAAAAAATTAACAACTGTGATTTTTAGAAGCACAGATCCAATAACGATCCCAAAGGAAAGATTCTGATCCTTAGCCAGGACTTGTATTGTTCAGCTTTTAATAATTGTTAAGATACTATTTATTTTATGAATTTTATATGAAACACATGGACAAAATACAGACACACATGCATGTTCGTACACATATGTGTGCATGCAGACGGATTAGTAGTGGTACCACTTTATGGATTATAAAATTGGAAAAACAATTTTTAAAACTGCATTATAAAGCTGATTTTACTTATTATTTTTATTCCCTTGTCACTGCTTCAGTAAATAAAGAAATCTGAATATTTTAAACAAAATTATTAGGAAAATATTGTTTGTTTTCCCATTTCTGTTACATGCGTATGAACTAGTATGTGTGCAATTTTCTATTGTATTGTATTTATTGTTCATAGCCTAAAGGTACCATACATACGATTTGCAATAAAATTAGTAAACAATAAGTGTGTGTATATTATAAATACATCACATTATCATTAGTATGTGTGCATGTGTTGCATTGTTATATTTTGAATTAAAAATAAACGCTCGTCATTTAAAATATATCGTAGGCCTATGTGATGTACGTACCCTTAATTGGAATAAATTTTTAATGAACTTGATTTTAAGTGTCTGTTAAGGTAAGAAGCAGTGTGGAATTGGCTTATGAAACCAAACTTCATAAATACAAAAAAAAGTTTTTAAAAGCATGTAGCACTTCAAATATTGATGCTTCTTGCCTTACAATGAGGCTGCACTTTAGTAGGGTCTTACGTTAATGACAAAACCTTTGAAACATTAATTGTGAAGGATGAAATATTTTATAGGTTTTTGTTGTTTACAGTACGGACGTCTTCTACAACGTGATGGATCCTCGACAGAAGACGAACAACAGGAAGAAGAAGGTTGTACAAGAAGAAGAATAAGAAGAAACAGGAGACGACCAAGAGATGACAAAAAGAAGAAATAAGTAGAAGAGAAGTAAGAGAAGAAAGAGGGGGAGGCGGAAGAAGAAGAGAGAGAAGGAGGAGGCGGAGGAGAAGATGAAGAAGAACAACTACTACTACTAATATTACTACTATTATTACTACTACTAATATTACTACTACTACTACTACTACTGCTACTACTATTACTATTACTACTACTACTACTGCTACCACTACTGCTACTACTACCACCACCACTATTGTTGCTACTACTACTACTACTAGTACTACTATTCCTATTGCCACTGCGCTGCTGCTGCTGCTGCTACTGCTACTACTACTACTACTACTACTACTACTACTACTACTACTACTGCTACTACTACCACTACTGTTGCTACTACTACTACTAGTACTACTATTCCTACTGCCACTACTGCTACTACTACTACTACTACTACTACTACTACTACTACTACTGCTGCTGCTGCTGCTGCTGCTGCTGCTGCTGCTGCTGCTGCTGCTGCTGCTGCTGCTAACTGCCAAGTGATTTGGCTAGGACTAGGCTGTCGAGTCGGATCTTGTAAGTTAACGTGTGATAAAAGTTATATTTTAATTATTAGAAATTTAAGTCATTCGTAAATTTCATTTTAGAAGCCGTTTTAAGTAAAAACTAAGAAAAAACGGGTAATATCTCATGTTTCAAAAGAAAATTTCTACCCAAATTTATTCATGATTCTCAACATTCTACGACAATTTGTTGATGACAATCCTTATGTATGTAAACAAACATTATTTTTTCATAAGTGTTATAACATTCGTTATCAGATTTGTGTTGTTTTATTTTGCAGCATCCTGTTTCGGCGTCTGCGGGGCTTGGACCGGCTCTCGACTTCAACGAGTAGGTTGAATTTGTTCGCCACATTTAATTTTAGTCTTAGACCATCACAACCTATAAAGTGCAGCCGCTGTTCACTTAGTTAGAAATTTGTATTTTAATTTAGTGATAATAAATCTATTTATTTACAATAAAACGTCTTTTATTTATTTATTTTATATTATACTAGATCAATTGTATCTTTGAAACGAATTACTTTCATATACAAGAGAGAAGCTCTTATCCTACAAAAGTCAATTTGAAACAAGCAGCTAAATGGAAGGCAATACACTCTCTTCAACGACTCATAGTTGTTTGTAACTGTAATCCAACCATGTAGTTAAATTAATGCTTCAAGGATTACTACAGGACTTCTCTGCTTAATGTATATTTATTATTAGATTCTATTGCACTGTCTTACTAAAACAGTGATTTTACATCCTCTTTTTAATTCACGTTTATTTAATTACATTCCAACGTAACAAGAGAGTTTTCAATAAAGACTTGTTTATTAAAAAAAAAAAACTTTGTTAATGACCAATACTTGTTAGGAAGTCGTATTAACATATCCTGAACATATCGCATAAATTCATTTATCCAGGTAAAAAAAAAGTGAACGTGATTTGTGTATAAGTAGAAACAGTTTTTGCTACAAAAGAATAAAAAAAAAAGAAGTAAGCGAGCTATACAAATTTAGTCCGAGTTGCTTAGCGACAGAATTGGTTTTTATAATAATAAATTGACACGATGAAATTTAGTAAAATATTTTGCTAAAATATGTTTTACTGTTCTGCATGTGGAAAATTATAGCGTTGTCAGTTTGCTGAGGGTATACCGAGGAATACTTATATGCTTTTGATGAAATGTAGACATGGTTTATGATAGGTCTAAGGTGGGTTCTACCCGTAAGCAAAAGTGTACGATTTACGGAAAGAAAGGGTGACGGCGGATTGGTGACGTTTTCCGGATTATGTTCAACTATTCGACAGAGAAAAATGCGTGTAAGTAAGAAGACAATTCTTTGCCAAAAGAGAATGAACTGCAAAAATAAAATTGAAAATACAATCAGCTGTACGAACGACCGATCAGTCAAATGATTAAAGTTGTATACGCACAAACACCCACCCACCCAACCACTCTTTCTGACACACACACACACACACACACACACACACACACACACACACACACACACACACACACACACACACACACACACACACACACACACACACACACACACACACACACACACACACACACACACACACACACACACACACACACACACACACACACACACACACACACACACACACACACACACACACACACACACACACACACACACACACACACACACACACACACACACACATATGGTTTGAAAACCGCATTCTCCTTCTATGAAAGTACTTAATAATTATCTTTATTCACACTTGATCATAGGGCTTCCACGACAGTCTTCCATCTAACTGGATTTTCGTTAAGTTAATCTCACCCTTGATTTGATGCCACTTTGCTTTACTTTCTACAAGACACTCTACATATGATTTGCTCTTCCCATTTTTATTTCTTCAGGTCTATTCCAGTCAAGGGCGCTTGTCTTGTTATGGCTTCTTGAAGTTTTTGGAACTGTATCACCAGTCACCAGTCCAAGTCCATTTTCTTCTCATTATTATTATTTTATGGACCGGTTTTTGATTTGATTTTCTCCACAATTCTATGCTGTATGTAGTTTACGTTCTTCAATTCTTTCCAAGTTTCCCCTCATACAATAACATTGTTAGTATGCTGCTGTTAAAACTTATAAGTTTTGTTCTTATTGACACGCTCCTTGAATACCACATCTTCGTTAGTGTATGAAACACGTTTTGTGCTCTTGTGCTAGCTATCACACCACCCTTCGCTTCTCCTTTTTGTTAGACATACTGTCCAGACAACAGAACTTTTCTACGTCTTCCATCACGTCACATTCTTCAGTGAGATACAATCTAGACGTGTTGACTTTACTCTCGTTATCCAAGCTATATTTTGACATGATAATGTCTTATGGCTGGGGGTCATTTGAAAATTTCTGTAACGCATCACGCTGCATGGCGTCATCATTTACCAGCCGGGAATCGTTAACTAAAACCGCGACCGCTAACGTGCTAACGTCCGTCGCAGATTAAAGACCTAACAAGCAAACAACACTGCATAGCTGTAGATAGGTATGTAACCAATCAGTCAGTCAGTAACCATAATAATGTTGCGTTTAGCTGGCGGCTGAAAGACATTATCATGCTCTTAAGCTTTTACCATTTGGTAAACGGTACTTTACTTTTTGTCAATATTTAGGCCTACTTTTTCTGCTTCCAACGCCAGATTCTTCGAAGTTGACGTATTACAAATTACTCTATTTATTCACAGTTTGAGGCCTCTGTACACTACGTTTCACGCAGATTTGTAAATAGTCATTAGTTACTTATTTTATATATTGCGCCCTTCTAGATTCCATTGTCACCTCTTATTTTATCATTTCTCACTCTATTTCTCGTTCCGTTTCTTCCGGAATTTCTAATCCATATCAAATTGGATATCTGAATACTCTACAATGAAACGATATTACAAGACGTACTAAAAATTTCGAAACGAGTCTAGACAAACCAAATGTTGTTTAAATTACGCTAACATTACGACATCAGCCTTTTAATACTAGTATTGCACTCTTTTTAAATCAATTACACCATTTTGTACACATTTGCTAATGTTGAGATTTGTAGTAAGACACTCGTCCGAAGTTGGAGTGGAAGAGTGGAAGTCAGGGAAGCAAATGTTAGAAGTCGTGATCAAGCAGACAACGCGGCGGAAGAAAAATAAGGCCGCGTATAACCGTTACAGAGGACACGATCATGAGATTTGTCGCTTTCAAAAATGATGATATAGATTTGTTATGTCGTAGACTTTTTATGACTGCTATAAAAAAACTGTTTTATGTTAAGTACGAGACAATCGTAATCACGGAGCGCGTTACAGTCGCTGAGAGTACTGCACGATACACCTCGACGCGTGCATTCACGTCCTCGAACCGATCGATACACTTAGCACTTTTTGAATTAAAACTTGTGTAACTCAGACTGGAACGTTCCAATCAGAATGTATACTGACCATATAATACTATACTGTTAATACCCTGTACTTCACCAGTATGTGTCCATTCGATGGATTTCTCCTTCAGAGAGAGAGAGAGAGAGAGAGAGAGAGAGAGAGAGAGAGAGAGAGAGAGAGAGAGAGAGAGAGAGAGAGAGAGAGAGAGAGAGAGAGAGAGAGAGAGAGAGAGAGAGAGAGAGAGAGAGAGAGAGAGAGAGAGAGAGTGGGAGAGAGAGGGGGAGGAAGTGAACTTGACTGTAAAGCAGATAGTATCGGACTTTCTACGTAGGCCCTACTACTTCCACAGTCAATCCGGAAGAATATCTATTTGACGCTGGACCCAGTACGTTCGTTTCTCACGAGAGCAAGGAGCTGTAACGAAATACAACTTGGTCGGCCACAGTGACAATTTGACACCAAGACGAATCATTCCTCTCACTCACTTTATGGTTCTAAAATTGAACATTCGATTCTAAACTTGACGGTTTGGACCATAGGAAATACGATTTTGTTTGTCTAAAGAACCAGGCACTGGACTTGTTTGCAATGTAAGCTTTTGTAACAAACGTTTCGACTACTGTTCAGCAGTGGCGTAACTAGGGTGTATGCGTCCTGAAGCGGTTCTGCACTTGGCGCCCCCACCATTGAAAACTAATTGACAATGTAAAAATGTGCAGTCGTAAAAAGATCGAGATACTCATTTAAGTAAACAATTTAATTAATTGTGTATTCTAGACAACACTTTGTACGTTTACTGATACACGATTTACTATTAATGCGTATTGAACAATCAGATCCTTACATTATTTTAAAAGTATAAAACCACACAAATGCAATTATAAAGACATAACTACAACCACTTGAAACATACATTTTTTTCAAATCCATTATCCATTATATAAAGATTTTTCTCTTGTTTCTTGTAAAGCAAATCGTAAAATAACATCATCTAAGTTAATTGTGCGTGCTCTGGTCCTTTCTACAGAAATAGTTGCTATCGAGCTTAAGCAATTTTCCATCCCCGGAATGTTTCGACGGTCTAATATTACTTTTTTCTCCTTACAGTCGCCAACTTTGTGATTTTTTTACAAAAATGTTTTTTTCTTCAAATTTTTGCGCTCCCTATGTGACGATTTAAATGATAATAAACAAAATTAATAATAAAAAAAAAGAAAACGAAAGTAAGTAAGTATTTTAAATCGCACGATTAAACCAAATTCCCCTGAACTAACTCAGAATAGTTATGAGAATTAAATTAAGAAAATCTAACTAAATAAGTAATAAAAAAAAATCGAAATGTAAAAAGTTAAAAATAATGCAGTTAACCCTTTAGTAAATTATCATGCGTTGACCTGCTTAATTCCGGACACAACGTGCATAGCGAATCGTCTGTAACTTAGAAATATCTGAAAATCGTAATGTAAATAATTAATAATTTGAAGTCACAGGTAGTAGTTATAATAATCCCTGTAAACTAAATAAGTCTAGATAATTTGTTTTGTCTTACTATAAGAATGTATATTTAATAAAAAGTTGGAACTATATTATGGCGGAGTACTCACTCCGCTTCGTTGCAATCAACCTGTCGTAGCAATGCAAGAGTTACGATGCGGCGTTCAGACTGTAAACACCTCCAAGCGAGGGCTCTTCAAAAAATGTTTGTTTTAAATTTTTAAATGAGTGTTAGCTACCACTAAAAACGTGGAGAGCTAGTTCTAATTATATATAAGATGTAGTGAGGAATTCGTTAAAGAAATGTGCTAATGTAAAATAAAAAAGAACTCGTATATAAGGTGATGTCGCAAGTTAATTAAAAGACGATCTCTCGAATATTGTTCGAGTGATGTAATTCAGATAGTAATGTAAAAAGAAGAAGATGCAAACTCCAGTACTACTCTACCAGTGAATATGTGACGTGCTCAACTGCATATACGGACGACTACCACCTATACAACATTTACCAGAACCGCCGAGGATCAACCCGACTTCACGCAACAAGCATCCATCTCCTCATTAATACACCTAGAAGACTTTCTCCGGAAACACGACCCAGATGACTACCCCGACTACCAGAGTTCCGAAGATTCACGCCCCAGGACACGGACAGCAAAAGCTTATTTGAGAGGTGACTCGGTGGCTTGCCTACCGAGAATTAAGTACTTTTAAAATATATCTTTTCATACATGCCAGAGACTTTTCAAAAGACAATAATCTTCTCTAAGCATTAAGTAAAACAAAAAGAAATGTAAACTGTAATTTCTAAAATCATACGTTGTAACATTAATCTTGAAATATAAGTTATAATCCCTTAAATAAATAATACCATTCTTCAAATGGTTTATGTAATCATGCAAGCTCCTTGATAAGCAAAGTAAAATTCAGACGTCTTTACTAAAATCAAAGATGCTCGGATCCGAGGTAAATTACATGATCAATATGATCCCTTGTTTGACAGAAAACCCTTTTTAAATATTTCAGTATAATTTTTTATGTAATGGGATCTATATATATAATTTGTTAATAAAGAGATGTCATCGTATTACAGATTGAAGTGAGTGCATAAATCAGTGAAAATACCTTCCCTTGTGTCCTAATAATTAGAGTAAATATTATTGTTCTATGCGTTGAGTTGATTTTCAGTTTGTTACAACGTAGGCAGCCTGTATAATTGGCTAGCGTCAGTTATCACGGGTTCCCTGGATTTGTAACGTAGCCCGGAACGTTACACCTATAGCCTTGCGCCCTGGAGCGACTGCTCCAATTGCTCCTCTGTAGTTACGCCAGTATTTTGTTCACGTGAGTTCTTACGTAGATCGCTCTCGATTGTTGGGAGCACATTTCGACTCTCAAAGCACATGATCTAACGTTTTAGAGACGTTTAGTAACCAAGATGTAATTAATTCCTGGACTTTTCTGACGACCGTCCATTGTTTCAAGAGTAATTATGCAGGAATCCGATCGCTTTAACCCCCTTTTCCTTAAGGATCTGTCTGCCCTTTCAGCGAACTTCAGCACGCACCGGGGTTCATGAATACAAGGTGAGCTGCACTTTTTCTTACAATTTGGTAATTTATTCTACTTGATGTAGACTCATGAGAGGATATTATATGTACATACGTGTGTATATTCTAATTGCGTATGGAATGTAGCAAACAATATTACCACAAAATAGCATTTAAGGAAGCTGTATACAAGTAGAGGTTACAGGTTTGAACCTTGTAAAGTAGTGGACAAGGAACGTTGTGGTTAATAACGCAGTTATTTTTAATCTACAGTTTTACATTTCAAAAAATCGCAGACTTATAGTTACCCCATTACACAACATTCTACGTGTTTCTCTCGGCTATTCCAGCGGAGCTCGGGTATAATGTGTGTGTGAATCAGGGGCGGATCCAGAAAGTAATGTCAGGATTGGTAAATCGGTCGCCGGGGATTCCTTCCCGGAAATTTTTTTGTAAACATAAATCATAAAAGTACAATTTATTGTCTACTTATACATATTAAAATTATGTATAGGCGTAAACTTTATTAACTTTTATCACAGATATTACTTTTCTTTATCATCTAATACAAGTGTTACACAAAGATTGTAGTAATATGTGTGCCCTTCAAAATGTTACTCTTCAGTAAATTCACACACACTTTGCAGATCACGGTAATAGCTTAATTAGTTTTTACCTTCAAACCTATTTTTATGAAAAATAAAGTGTGGCATACTTATTGGCTATAGAATGGAATGGAAGGAATCATAATAAGTTCTATTTAATAAAAGAAGAAATATCGTTTTATTTATAACAATACTATATTAAATTTTACAGATACGAAATTACTATTAAATGGTTGGTGAACCATTATATTTTTTATATTTAAAAAATAATAAAAATCAAATACAATGATCACCGCTTAATTTGATCGCCATTCTTTATACCTTTGTTCTGGATGGCCTTCTGAAAGACAAATATATTTTGCTCTCTTTCTCTGCCTTTTGCGAAATAAAAAGAGAGCAATATATATAGGCTATGTTTCTTTCAGAATGTCATTCAGAATAAGCCCCATGCTTGGCTACCAGGGGCGGATTTACGAAGTTTTATACAAACTATCAAACCATCCAAAACTATGCTTATGTAGTTGGTTACCAACCTACTAAAAATTCACTACTTGTAAATAGGGCCATTGTTTACCAAGTAAGATTATCGGGGGAGGGCAATTGCCCCGGTTAACCCCTCTCTGGATCCGCCCATGGTGTGAATGGTATTGCTGCTACTTTGAGATGAAGGACAGTTACGTGACACTTGTCACGCGTCCGTAGCCTAGACTGTGCCAGACTTCACCGGTCCGCGCGCACCGTGTTCAAGGAGGCAAACAATTACGCTCTTGTGTTTTCAAGTAGCGTTGACGCGTAGTATGGATTATTCTGGAATCTCAGAGGGGTATAAATATAAGCATTCAGCGACGCTTAGTTTTTGTTTAGCTGGCGATTTATTCAAGTGAGGTTCGAAGTATTGTGGCGAAGTGTTATGTGTTTTATAATTGTGCGGGATTCTATTAGTTGACATTATTATTGGTGTGGACACATTAACTTGAATTATTGTACTAGTATAATCTTGTTGAATAACGTGTTGATTACAAGTTTGTAACTTGTTAATTGTGACAATTAAAGCTGGTTTTTGGTGACTTCATTGGTGTAGTGTATTTTGTTTTCCACTGTAGGCTACCATACAACGATCAGTTAGACCGTCGTAACAATATATTGTATAGCGACTAGCCTGTTTGTTAGCAGTCTTAATTTGGCGCATTACAGGCATATCGACTGGCTAATTTGTTTTCAAGAGAGTGTTGTTATTTCATCTATCTGAAGGTTTACTAAAAATAAGATGTGTTCATTCATCCACTGCGAGTTTTCTACAGTTACTGCCGTCTCTCGAAGCTTCTAATTTTCCAATCACCACGCTGCAAGCTTTTCCCCATCTCATCGTGTATGACCTGCTTCCACTGTCTCCTGGGTCTATCCCCGTTTCCGTCGTCTAGATGGAACCCAGATTAACAACTTTCAAGGGAAACGGTCTTCAGAAATTTGTTCAACGTTAGTTTCAAGTATTGTTAGCAGCAGCGACTTATCGGGGGAGGCTAAACCTCCCCAACAAAATTTAGCAAAATATTAAAAAATAAACAACTAGTAATAGACTCTATGTTTTACTGTAACAGAGCCTGTAATCACACTTTTGCATTTTAAATTATCTGATTACTTACAAATAAACAATTAATCGTGCGTTACCAATAATAGCGCAGAATGGTAGAAGCCTGAGGCAGCGATCTGAGTAGCCGCCGTAGTATTGGAACAGCTACGTGAGAATTGTGCCCGGCAGATAGTGGGGGGTGGGGCGGCAGCTGTAAACGTGCGTAGGAGGCAACGAGTGAGTTAGCCTCTGGGCACGGTTTAATGTGGTTTGTGTTACAATCGCGTTACTTTACGGTGGCCGCTTCATAGCTGCGCGAATAGTGAGGGTAGTGGGGAGACTAAGTGTGCTCAGTTGTAACACTTCATGTCAAAAACGTCCGGCTTTATGGGTGCCGTTGACTATTTAATTATTTCAATTCGGGTTTTACACATTGTTGACATTTCTGGATTTCATTCAACTTACTATATTTGTAATTTTACTCAGTATTACTTGAAACTTTATCAAATATGTATTTGCAATACCAGAACATTGTTAATTGTTACATAATGTAAATAATAAATAATTACTGGTATTGGCCACTTTTCTGTCCTGAATTGTTTTATTTTCCTGAGATATTAAATTCTGTTTGCCCTTATCTCTTGACGTTCATTTAATACACTTCTTTATTTCTAATCTTCTTCCATTTAAACCCTAAATTTGTAATAACTTTTCTTAAACACGATAAGCTGCCTTGAAAGTTTACACTAGATTTCAGAAGTTGATGAAATTTTCGTAGCGTAGGATATGCTTCTTGTGTAGAAAATAATAATTAAATGAAATACAGACCTATAAGGTAAATGCTTCATGGTAAATGTTTTTGAAAACGTATCAACACTTACGCACTAAGTGAAATGTGCCGTTACACTGACAAATATCGGTATGGAGAACCATACATGACTTCCATGTTCTAAGTTTTATATTTAAAATCATATTTTAAATATGATTTTATTGAAATGAAATATTTCCATAGAAACTATGTCTTTCTACTTATTGCTTCAGCGTCTTTCTACTTTAGGGTTCTGCGCATATCACTTTCACCAAGGTTGCCGGCCACCATAAAATACACAAGTAGTACTTTCACGTAGTCTTTATGTTCTCGAGCTCCTTGTGCGTGTGTATTATCATTATTTATCTCTTCTTGGCCATTATCAAGATCGACTTAGCGCCATTGCTTTAGTTTCAATTGAAAAGGAAATCCTCTGCAGATTGAAAAGTCGACCAACATGGCACGATGATGTTATCGACAATTTTTCAAATAAGAATGGCCGCTAACTGAATTTGCTGTAGGCGTACACGTCAATTCATCCCAGCTTCTAAAATATATTCTTACTCAGAAGTTTACCTCTTTGCTAGAACAAAAATAAGTTAATCTACGGATTATCTTGTTAAAGATACGCGTCTATATTACTAGAAAGACGTGTATGCTGTAAAATATCGGTATGGAGAACAATACATGACTTCCATGTTCTAAGATTTATATTTAAAATCATATTCGAAATGAAATATTTCCATAGAAACTGCTTCTTTCTACTTATTGCTTCAGCCTTAACCACAGTACGTGGTCACTAACGTATACCACCTCACGTTTTCGCACTCGATTTTCACTGATGATGGCAGTCGATGGCACTGCCGAAAAGTCTGGTTTTGCAGATAACATTGGAGTACGGCTAAACAGCCCGGGAAGCAATTTTAACAAAAAAACTACTTCTTTGTTGCCGATAACGTAGTACACGTATAAAAAATTTCCCCTCCACCTTCAACTATAATTTTTAATAATACAAAATTACCCCCACCCCGTTCACCTAACCTCTTCATTTATAGATATTTCATCTACGTTTCTACAGTGGATTATTATGAGCTTCTTATCAGGATACTTTATTTATAAAAATTAAGTATTTTACTCTTGTTAAGTCATATAATGTTTCAGGTAAACTACCCCTTTCTCTTAACCGATCTTCTCCAAAATCAATAGACCTTCAGTACTCTACAATTCAGGGATGCATGCAAAAAAATATTTGATTCTGTTTGAATGTGCGGCAGTTATCGTTCGTCATGGAAACATTTCTCCTGTTACAACTTAAAATGTTGCAGGTAAACTACCCCTTTCCCTTAACCGATCTTCACCAAAAACAACAGATCTTGAGTACTCTACAAATTAGGGCAGTATGCAAAAAATTATTTGATTCTGTTTGAATTTGCGGCTGTTATCGTTTGCCATAGAAAATACCCTTGTTAAAACATAAAATGTTGCAGGTAAACTACTCCTTTCCCTTAACCGATCTTCAACAAAATCAACAGACCCTGAGAACTCTACAATTTAGGGCGGTATGCAAATAATCATTTGATTCTGTTTGAATTTGGGCTGTTATCGTTTGCCATAGGGAATACCCTTGTTCGAACATAAAAAGTTGCAGGTAAACTACCCCTTTCCCTTAACCGATCTTCAACAAAATCAACAGACCTTGAGGTCTGTATAATTCAAAAAGGTATGCAGAAGAGTAGTTGATTCTATTTTAATGTACGGCAGTTATCGTTCGTCATAAAAAAATTTACCCTTGTTAAAACATAAAATGTTGCAGGTTAACTACACTATTCCCTTAACCGATCTTCACAAAAACCAACAGAACTTGAGAACACTACAATTCAGGGCTGTGCGCAAAATATTATTTGATTATGTTTGAATTTGCGGCTGTTATCGTTTGCCATAAAAAATACCCTTGTTAAAACAAAAAATGTGGCAGGTAAACTACCACTTTCCCTTAACCGATCTTCACCAAAAACAATAGGTCTTGAGTACTCTATAAATCAGGGCTGCACGCAAAAAATTATTTGATGCTGTTTGAATTTGCGGCTGTTATCGTTTGCCATAGAAAATACCCTTGTTAAAACATAAAATGTTGCAGGTAAACTACCCCTTTCCCTTAACCGATCTTCACCAAAATCGATAGGTCTTGAGTACTCTACAAATTAGGGCTACATGCAAAAAAGTATTTGATTCTGTTTGAATTTGCGACTCTTATAGTTTGCCATATAAAATACCCTTTTAAAACATAAAACGTAGCTGGTAAACTACCCCTTTCCCTAAACCGATCGTCACCAAAATCAATAGGTCTTGAGAACTCTACAATTTAGGGCGGTATGCAAATAATCATTTGATTCTGTTTGAATTTGCGGCTCTTATCGTTTGCCATAGAAAATACCCTTTTAAAACATAAAACGTAGCTGGTAAACTACCCCTTTCCCTTAACCGATCTTCACCAAAATCAATAGATTTGAGAACTCTACAATTCAGGGCAGTATGCACAAAATTATTTGATTATGTTTGAATTTGCGCCTGTTATCGTTTGCCATAGCAAACAATTACCCTTGATTTAAAAAAAACCGTTGCCGGTAAACTACCCCTTTCCCTCAACCGATCTTCATCAAAAACAATAGATCGTGAGTACTCTACAAATCAGGGCTGTATGCAAAAAATCATTTGATTCAGTTTGAATTTGAGGCTGTTATCGTTTGCCATAGAAACATCACCATACTTCCATTCCTTAAAGAATATGGAAGTAAAAAATCTACAGACACACAGATAGACAGACAGACAGACACACACACACACACACACACACTTTTCGAAAAATGACTTTTTTTCATGTTTTGAGTGTAGTACAATCAGAATCTGCAATAATCTTGAACACGATTTTTTTTTAACACGTTTTCCTTAAGGAACATGGAAGTAAAAAACAGGGTTCTGCGCATATCACTTTCACCAAGGTTGCCGGCCACCATAAAATACACAAGTAGTACTTTCACGTAGTCTTTATGTTCTCGAGCTCCTTGTGCGTGTGTATTATCATTATTTATCTCTTCTTGGCCATTATCAAGATCGACTTAGCGCCATTGCTTTAGTTTCAATTGAAAAGGAAATCCTCTGCAGATTGAAAAGTCGACCAACATGGCACGATGATGTTATCGACAATTTTCCAAATAAGAATGGCCGCTAACTGAATTTGCTGTAGGCGTACACGTCAATTCATCCCAGCTTCTAAAATATATTCTTACTCAGAAGTTTACCTCTTTGCTAGAACAAAAATAAGTTAATCTACGGATTATCTTGTTAAAGATACGCGTCTATATTACTAGAAAGACGTGTATGCTGTAAAATATCGGTATGGAGATCCATACATGACTTCCATGTTCTAAGATTTATATTTAAAATCATATTCGAAATGAAATATTTCCATAGAAACTGCTTCTTTCTACTTATTGCTTCAGCCTTAACCACAGTACGTGGTCACTAACGTATACCACCTCACGTTTTCGCACTCGATTTTCACTGATGATGGCAGTCGATGGCACTGCCGAAAAGTCTGGTTTTGCAGATAACATTGGAGTACGGCTAAACAGCCCGGGAAGGAATTTTAACAAAGAACTACTTCTTTGTTGCCGATAACGTAGTACACATATAAAAAATTCTTCCCTCCCCCTTCAACTATAATTTTCATTAATAGAAAATTACCCCCACCTCGTTCACCTAACCTCTTCATTTATAGATATTTCATCTACGTTTCTACAGTGGATTATTATGAGCTACTTATCAGGATACTTTATTTATCAAAATTAAGTACTTTAATCTTGTTAAAACAAAAAACGTTGTAGGTAAACTCCCCCTTTCCCTTAACCGATCTTCTCCAAAATGAACAGACATTGAGATCTCTATATCTTAGGAAGGAATGCAAAACATTATTTGATTCTGATTGATTACGGCAGTTATCGTTCGTCATAGAGAAAATTACCCTTGTTAAAAATAAAACGTTGCAAGCAAACTACCCCTTTTCCTTAACCGATCTTCAACAAAAGCAATAGACCTTGAGCTCTGTATAATTCAAAAAGGTATGCAAAAAATAGTTGATTTTGTTTGAATTTACGGCAGTTATCGTTCGTCGTAGACAAAATTACCCTTGTTAAAACATAAAACGTTGCTGGTAAACTACCCCTTTCCCTTAACTGATCTTCACAAAAATCATCAGATCTTGAGAACTCTACAATTCAGGGCTGTGTCCAAAACATTATTTGATTCTGTTTGAATTTGCGGCTGTTATCGTTTGCCATAGAAAAAAATTACCCTTGATAAGAAAAACGTTGCCGGTAAACTACCCCTTCCCCTTAACCGATCTTCACCAAAAAAAGTAGGTCTTGAGTACTCTACAAATCAGAGCTGTATGCAAAAAATTATTTGATTCTGTTTGAATTTGTGGCTCTTATCGTTTGCCATAGAAAATACCCTTTTAAAACATAAAACGTTGCCGGTAAACTACCCCTTTCCCTTAACCGATCTTCACCAAAAACAATAGGTCTTGAGAACTCTACAAATCAGAGCTGTATGCAAAAATGTATTTGATTCTGCTTGAATTTGCGGCTCTTATCGTTTGCCATAGAAAATACCCTTTTAAAACATAAAACGTTGCTGGTAAACTACCCCTTTCCCTTAACCGATCTTCACCAAAAACAATAGGTCTTGAGAACTCTGTAATTCAGGGCTGTATGCGAAACATTGTTTGATTCTGTTTGAATTTGCGGCTGTTATCGTTTGCCAAAAAAAAAAATTACCCTTGATAAAAAAACCGTTGCAGGTAAACTACCCCTTTCCCTTAACCGATCTTCACCAAAAACAACAGGTCGTGAGTACTCTACAAATCAGAGCTGTACGCAAAACATTATTTGATTCTGTTTGAATTTGCGGCTGTTATCGTTTGCCATCGAAAAAATCTACATACAGACAGACAGACACAGAGACACTTTTCGAGAAATGACTTTTTTTCATGTTTTGAGTGTAGTACAATCAGAATCTGCAATAATCTCGAACACGATTTTTTTGCCATCACCATACTTCCATTTCCTTAAGGAACATGGAAGTAAAATCAGATATCTCGTAGCCTCCCCTTCCTCAGCACTCACCGGCCGCCACTGGTTGTTAGACTTGTAAAGCAACAATGAAATGGTGCATAGTGATAGTCGCGTGTACAGTGCACGTGTGCGAGGGTACGTAATTATTAAACGGGATATTCTTTAAAAAACACGGTAATTTGAATAACTATCAAAATATGGGAAATTTTGATATGGGACTTAAATCAAAGTACTCATAATAAAAAAATCTACCTTACGACAGTAGTTGTTTTAAAATTTTGTAACTGAATGTAGGTCTATGCGTTTTTTGAGTAAAAATGTTTTATAGCCCATAAAATCGATCGTAAAATATTTCAGGTTTTTTGAACATGAAATATTTTGTTCCGAAAACTTGTGGTACAGGAAAATATGTTATCTTTAATAGTATCATGAGAAGGGGTTACCAAAGAACCGATCAGATTACTAGAAATTCAGTTTTAAAATAAGAATTTAATCAGACGATCAGTCTCGCTTCAGAATCGGTTACGATTAAACATGCTCTGATCCACGTTTGGTCTCCCAGCCGCGACAAAAGCAAGTTAGAAAATTCCTTCAGAGTTACTGCCATACTTATTACAATTGTAAGCTATCCGCGAAAGTGTAACATATTCCGTTTATGGTATGTAGACACTTGTAAGCCTAATACACCAGTTAAGCAGAAACAGTATCGGTTCGCGGTGTGAAATTGTGTGTAACCGTGTCCGCGAGAAATAGCTACCCTCCCGAAAGCGACCCTGAAGCCGGACAGAGTAAATTAACCCATGTATTCATTCAGACAGAATCAACCTATCATATAAAGGATCTGCAGTTGACATCACAGGGAAGTGAACTTATATTATTTATACACACTTATAAAACCTTATTAAAAAGAAAGACATCAGTCTTCTTAAATAAGAAGACAAATTAAATTTTAATTTGTGTTACAAGGGTCAACATAGACAGATAAATTATCTTTTGTAAACTGTATTAAAAGCAGAGTAGATGGCCAGAAAATTAGTAGTATCATTAATAAATCCAATTACCATTTCAATAGTATCATTTTCATTCCAATAACATCTATCTCGACTATCGCGGGAATAATCCCAATCGATCTGTTGGCACAGGAACGGAAACTGGTTTACAAGAGGAAGGCCTAAGTAAATACTGTACAAGCTCACAAGGAGGCCAGGGCCCGTATTATGGCTCAGTGACAGGACAGATGGACCAGTGACAGGACAGATGAACCAGTGACACGAAGGGAAGATGGACCGCTAGGCTCATAAAACAGTTAGCTGAGTGGGCTGACCGCAAACATGGCGATAACGCAGTTTCTGACTGGCCACGGCCTGTTCCGGGCTTACCTACGTAGGATGGAAAAAAATCGGTATGGAGAACCATACATGACTTCCATATTCTAAGATTTATATTTAAAATCATTTTCGAAATGAAATATTACCATAGAAACTACTTCTTTCTACTTACTGCTTCAGCCTTAACCACAGTACTGTGGTCACTAACATATACCACCTCACGTTATCGCACTCGATTTTCACTGATGATGGAAGTCGATGGCATTGCCGAAACGTCTGGTTTTGTAGAAAACATTGGGCTACGGCCAAATATCCCGGGAAGGAATTTTAACAAAAACTACTTCTTTGTTGCCGATAACGTTGTACACATATATATAAAAAATATGCATAAAATTAATGGCTTGTATAAGTTAATGATTGATCTCCATTAAGTAGTGCTCAAGTTTCCAAAGTTTTAATATTATGATGTCCGTGATTAAAACATCAGAGCAGGTTTAGTGTGTATGAGGGTACACCGTGGACAAAAATTTTCAACATTACCTATTGAGCGTTGCTTAGAATAAAGCTGTGAATCTACAGTGTACGTTTCACAGAACAAACACGCGGAAAAGAAGGAGCGCTCCGAAGTCACTCATGGACCCTCAGCATCTTGCAGAGGGTTCATTCCCTAAAGACGAAACGTCTGTCTATGAATCGTTCCTCGTAAACACGTGCAGTTACACTGCCCAGCGATCCACAGGAAGCAAATCGCTATCCACGCTGGACACTTTTTCGGCTTGCATGCGTTATGTTGGTATGGGTTCGGCACTTTCCATTTAAAAACCGTGCAAATGTAAGAAAATAAACATGAATGAGGCCAGAAATAACGCGAATTGTGTGTGTGTGTGTGTGTGTGTGTGTGTGTGTGTGTGTGTGTGTGTGTGTGTGTGTGTGTGTGTGTGTGTGTTCCCTGCCTTTTCATTGCGGTAGTCATAGTAATAAAATGGAAAAGTAAACAGTACATAACTGAGAAAAAATACATAAATGAAACAACTATAATTTTATTGCCTGGCAACAAAATTATTTTATTTTTAACAATTACCATTGTTTCAAAAAGTTTAAATGAATTTTCAAGTACTTTACTCTTGTTAAAACGTAAAAGGTTGAAGGTAAACTACCCCTTCCCCTTAACCGATCTTTACCAAAATCAAAATTCCTAGAGTCCTCTACAATTCAGGGACGTATGCAAAAAATTATTTGATTCTGTTTGAATTTGCGGCTGTTATCGTTTGCCATAGAAAATACGCTTGATAAAAAAACGTTGCAGGTAAACTACCCCTTCCCCTTCCCAAAAACAATAGGTTTTGAGAACTCTACAATTTAGGGCTGTATGCAAAAAATTATTTGATTCTGTTTGAATTTGCGGCAGTTATCGTTTGCCATAGAAAAAAAATCTACACCAGACACACAGACAGACAGACAGACAGACACTTTTCGGAAAACGACTTTTTTTCATGTTTTGAGTGTAGTACAATCAGAATCTGCAATAATCTCGAACACGTTTTTTTTTGCCATCACCATACTTCCATTCATTAAGGAATATGGAAGTAAAAGTAGACAGACCTAACTGCAGTTTCTGTAAACAGGAATTAGATGATGCGAATCACACGTTTTTCACCTGTGACAGATGGAAAGAGGAGAGGCAAACCCTGGAAAATGTAGTGGGACAGATCTCGTCCGAAAATATCATCGGAATGATGGTGGAGAATGAACATCCCTGGGATCAGATAGCAGCGTACAAGGAAGAAGGCAAAAGAAGGAAGCCGAAGATGATCTTGCTAGGGCCGCTGACAGAATAGCAGAAAACAGGTAACGTGGGCCCGCTGAAGGTTTAAAACAGATGAACGTCCACAGGACGAAGTACAAATGGCACTACCTTGAACTAGTGCGTAAGCTGAGTCACGAGGTGAATCCATTCCGTGGACAACAGGGTTTGTGGTTTTGGTGGGTGCGAGTCCCACACCATAGGAGTGCAGACCTTCCTGCGGCGAACATTAGTTTTCCATAGTCTCCATCGTAAAAAAAATCGACTACTGTACATTTATCCATATTTATCTCGACTACTAATTCTATGCGACCCTTATACATCGCAATATATACACACAAACCCACATAAAATCTCTGATCGTTTTCTCTTCTTTTGTAACCAGAGGTGAAATCATGGTAAGACAGACGGCCCTCTTGGTAAGTAAACAATTTCTTGTTTCTAATACACTTGGCCGAAAGGGGTTTTCAATGTTGAGCGAGGTTACTGGTGATATCAGAAGTGGGGCCGTGATTGACTTGAAAAATGACAACGCTTCTCTAGTAGATCGGCCCTTCATTCTGGGGCAGTCCACACACACGAATTTCGGTATCTAAAAAGGTTTTGCTATATCTTCCCTGAAGACAACCTGTGGGACCTATTCAGTGGACGGGACTGTCCCCCTCCCAACAACCCCGTTGTCGATTGTTTATAATTATCTAATAATAAGCGATTCAAAAATGTCAACAGAAATATCAAGTTTTCTGTTTCTTAACGTGTAATTCCAAAATCACTCTGAAATGTTTACATTATTGTTTCCTCAAAACTACTCTGAGTAGAATTCTCACATTCTTTGTACTATAAAAAGTGACGGTATTTGTTTGAAATAAATAAAAAATAATATATGTGTGCAGAAATGTGGCAAAACTGGAGTAATTGTAACAATAAGGATATAATTGTTTCGTTTATAAGCTAAGCGAGAAAGCGGTTCGTGAGGCGTTTAGTGGAATTATAACTCGTTTCTAATTGGAATAACACGATGAGATATTCAAAGCTGAAGTTCCTAGCCAATTACGGAACACGTTTTTGTATACGGTATCCAGGAAGTGGAATTGTAATGGGACCAACTCAACTAAACGACACTCTCTTTCATGACGTGTGTGTGTGTTCGTTGTAAGTGATTTAAAGTTATGTGTGACTGGACTCGTAGAACAGGTGCTTGAGTAGGTTACATTGCGTTTGGACGTTGTCGTAGCCTAGTTTTCAGCTTACAGAAGACCAGACCAGTTCCTATCGTAACTGCAGTAGAGTCTAGAGGGTCACACCAAGTGTGTATCAGTTTCCGTTGACGTTGAATTATTGGTTTCGAACGATCGACATTGGTACATAAGCGGGCCGGAGCGCGCGCACACACACACATGCTTGATCGTAAGCTTTCAAGATGAATAGGCTGCATGTTGTACCAGGGTTTTGGGTATCGTGTACCGTGTGTGAACTTTCTAGAGAGTGCAAACGTTTCGTTCCTCCTGCATTTTCTCACGTCTCAATTGGTCTCCCTCTCTTCATCTTTATTTTTATTATCCTTAGCTTTTCCTCCATGGCTGCATGTTGTACCAGGGTTTTGGGTATCGTGTACCGTGTGTGAACTTTCTAGAGAGTGCAAACGTTTCGTTCCTCCTGCATTTTCTCACGTCTCAATTGGTCTCCCTCTCTTCATCTTTATTTTTATTATCCTTAGCTTTTCCTCCATGGCTGCATGTTGTACCAGGGTTTTGGGTATCGTGTACCGTGTGTGAACTTTCTATAGAGTGCAAACGTTTCGTTCCTCCTGCATTTTCTCACGTCTCAATTGGTCTCCCTCTCTTCATCTTTATTTTTATTATCCTTAGCTTTTCCTCCATGGCTGCATGTTGTACCAGGGTTTTGGGTATCGTGTACCGTGTGTGAACTTTCTAGAGAGTGCAAACGTTTCGTTCCTCCTGCATTTTCTCACGTCTCAATTGGTCTCCCTCTCTTCATCTTTATTTTTATTATCCTTAGATTTTCCTCCATGGCTGCATGTTGTACCAGGGTTTTGGGTATCGTGTACCGTGTGTGAACTTTCTAGAGAGTGCAAACGTTTCGTTCCTCCTGCATTTTCTCACGTCTCAATTGGTCTCCCTCTCTTCATCTTTATTTTTATTATCCTTAGATTTTCCTCCAGGCTGCATGTTGTACCAGGGTTTTGGGTATCGTGTACCGTGTGTGAACTTTCTAGAGAGTGCAAACGTTTCGTTCCTCCTGCATTTTCTCACGTCTCAATTGGTCTCCCTCTCTTCATCTTTATTTTTATTATCCTTAGCTCTTCCTCCATGGCTGCATGTTGTACCAGGGTTTTGGGTATCGTGTACCGTGTGTGAACTTTCTAGAGAGTGCAAACGTTTCGTTCCTCCTGCATTTTCTCACGTCTCAATTGGTCTCCCTCTCTTCATCTTTATTTTTATTATCCTTAGCTTTTCCTCCATGGCTGCATGTTGTACCAGGGTTTTGGGTATCGTGTACCGTGTGTGAACTTTCTAGAGAGTGCAAACGTTTCGTTCCTCCTGCATTTTCTCACGTCTCAATTGGTCTCCCTCTCTTCATCTTTATTTTTATTATCCTTAGCTTTTCCTCCATGGCTGCATGTTGTACCAGGGTTTTGGGTATCGTGTACCGTGTGTGAACTTTCTAGAGAGTGCAAACGTTTCGTTCCTCCTGCATTTTCTCACGTCTCAATTGGTCTCCCTCTCTTCATCTTTATTTTTATTATCCTTAACTTTTCCTCCATGGCTGCATGTTGTACCAGGGTTTTGGGTATCGTGTACCGTGTGTGAACTTTCTAGAGAGTGCAAACGTTTCGTTCCTCCTGCATTTTCTCACGTCTCAATTGGTCTCCCTCTCTTCATCTTTATTTTTATTATCCTTAGCTTTTCCTCCATGGCTGCATGTTGTACCAGGGTTTTGGGTATCGTGTACCGTGTGTGAACTTTCTATAGAGTGCAAACGTTTCGTTCCTCCTGCATTTTCTCACGTCTCAATTGGTCTCCCTCTCTTCATCTTTATTTTTATTATCCTTAGCTTTTCCTCCATGGCTGCATGTTGTACCAGGGTTTTGGGTATCGTGTACCGTGTGTGAACTTTCTAGAGAGTGCAAACGTTTCGTTCCTCCTGCATTTTCTCACGTCTCAATTGGTCTCCCTCTCTTCATCTTTATTTTTATTATCCTTAGATTTTCCTCCATGGCTGCATGTTGTACCAGGGTTTTGGGTATCGTGTACCGTGTGTGAACTTTCTAGAGAGTGCAAACGTTTCGTTCCTCCTGCACTTTCTCACGTCTCAATTGGTCTCCCTCTCTTCATCTTTATTTTTATTATCCTTAGCTTTTCCTCCATGGCTGCATGTTGTACCAGGGTTTTGGGTATCGTGTACCGTGTGTGAACTTTCTAGAGAGTGCAAACGTTTCGTTCCTCCTGCATTTTCTCACGTCTCAATTGGTCTCCCTCTCTTCATCTTTATTTTTATTATCCTTAGCTTTTCCTCCATGGCTGCATGTTGTACCAGGCTTTTGGGTATCGTGTACCGTGTGTGAACTTTCTAGAGAGTGCAAACGTTTCGTTCCTCCTGCACTTTCTCACGTCTCAATTGGTCTCCCTCTCTTCATCTTTATTTTTATTATCCTTAGTTTTGCCTCCATGGCTGCATGTTGTACCAGGGTTTTGGGTATCGTGTACCGTGTGTGAACTTTCTAGAGAGTGCAAACGTTTCGCTCCTCCTGCACTTTCTCACGTCTCAATTGGTCTCCCTCTCTTCATCTTTATTTTTATTATCCTTAGCTTTGCCTCCATGGCTGCATGTTGTACCAGGGTTTTGGGTATCGTGTACCGTGTGTGAACTTTCTAGAGAGTGCAAACGTTTCGTTCCTCCTGCATTTTCTCACGTCTCAATTGGTCTCCCTCTCTTCATCTTTATTTTTATTATCCTTAGCTTTTCCTCCATGGCTGCATGTTGTACCAGGGTTTTGGGTATCGTGTACCGTGTGTGAACTTTCTAGAGAGTGCAAACGTTTCGTTCCTCCTGCACTTTCTCACGTCTCAATTGGTCTCCCTCTCTTCATTTTTATTTTTATTATCCTTAGCTTTTCCTCCATGGCTGCATGTTGTACCAGGGTTTTGGGTATCGTGTACCGTGTGTGAACTTTCTAGAGAGTGCAAACGTTTCGTTCCTCCTGCATTTTCTCACGTCTCAATTGGTCTCCCTCTCTTCATCTTTATTTTTATTATCCTTAGCTTTGCCTACATGGCTGCATGTTGTACCAGGGTTTGGGTATCGTGTACCGTGTGTGAACTTTCTAGAGAGTGCAAACGTTTCGTTCCTCCTGCATTTTCTCACGTCTCAATTGGTCTCCCTCTCTTCATCATTATTTTTATTATCCTTAGCTTTTCCTCCATGGCTGCATGTTGTACCAGGGTTTTGGGTATCGTGTACCGTGTGTGAACTTTCTAGAGAGTGCAAACGTTTCGTTCCTCCTGCATTTTCTCACGTCTCAATTGGTCTCCCTCTCTTCATCATTATTTTTATTATCCTTAGCTTTTCCTCCATGGCTGCATGTTGTACCAGGGTTTTGGGTATCGTGTACCGTGTGTGAACTTTCTAGAGAGTGCAAACGTTTCGTTCCTCCTGCATTTTCTCACGTCTCAATTGGTCTCCCTCTCTTCATCTTTATTTTTATTATCCTTAGCTTTGCCTACATGGCTGCATGTTGTACCAGGGTTTTGGGTATCGTGTACCGTGTGTGAACTTTCTAGAGAGTGCAAACGTTTCGTTCCTCCTGCATTTTCGCACGTCTCAACTGGTCTCCCTCTCTTCATCTTTATTTTTACTTCCATATTCCTTAAGGAATGGAAGTATGGTGATGGCAAAAAAAATCGTGTTCGAGATTATTGCAGATTCTGATTCTACTACACTCAAAACATGAAAAAAGTCGTTTTCCGAAAAGTGTCTGTGTGTGTGTCTGTCTGTCTGTCTGTGTGTCTGTGTGTCTATAGATTTTTTTTTTTTGGCAAACGATAACTGCCGCAAATTCAAACAGAATCAAATAATTTTTTGCATACAGCCCTGATTTGTAGAGTACTCACGACGTATTGTTTTTGGTGAAGATCGGTTGAGGGAAAGGGGTAGTTTACCTGCAACGGTTTTTTTTATCAAGGGAAATTTTTTTTTTGGCAAACGATAACAGCCGGAAATTCACACAGAATCAAATAATGTTTCGCATACAGCCCTAGATTGTAGAGTTCTCAAGACCTCTTGTTTTTGGTGAAGATCGGTTAAGGGAAAGGGGTAGTTTACCAGTAACGTTTTATGTTTTAACAAGGGTATTTCCTATGGCAAACGATAATAGCCGCAAATTCAAACAGAATCAAAAGATTATTTGCATACATCCCTAAATTGTAGAGTTCTCAAGACCTATTGTTTTTGGTGAAGATCGGTTAAGGGAAAGGGGTAGTTTACCTACAACTTTTTTTAACAAGGGTATTTTATATGGCAAACGATAACAGCCGTAAATTCAAACAGAATCAAATAATTTTCTGCATACAGCCCTGACTTGTAGAGTACTCAAGAATTGTTGTTTTTGGTGAAGATCGGTTGAGGGGAAGGGGTAGTTTACCAACAACGTTTTTTTGTCAAGCGTATTTTTTATGGCAAACGATAACAGTCGCAAATTCAAACAGAATCAAATACTTTTTTGCATGCGTCCCTGAATTGTAGAGGTCTCAAGGACTTTCGATTTTGGTGAAGATCGGTTAAGGGGAAGGGGTAGTTTACCTGCAACCTTTTACGTTTTAACAAGAGTAAAGCACTTGAAAATTTATTTAAACTTTTTGAAACAATGGTAATTGTTAAAAATCGGTATGGAGAACCATACATGACTTCCATATTCTAAGATTTATATTTAAATCTTAATATCGCCTGCCAAGCGCGATATATTTTCTCTTATACATGATTTACATTAAAATGAAAAAAATTTAATTTTATTGCCTGGCAACAAAATTATTTTATTTTTAACAATTATCATTGTTTGAAAAACTTTAAATAAATTTTCAAGTGCTTTACTCTTGTTAAAACGTAAAAGGTTGCAGGTAAACTACCCCTTCCCCTTAACCGATCTTCACCAAAATCGAAAATCATTGAGACCTCTACAATTCAGGGATGTATGCAAAACATTATTTGATTCTGTTTGAATTTGCGGCTGTTATCGTTTGCCATAGAAAATACCCTTGTTAAAAAAACGTTGCCGGTAAACTGACCCTTTCCCTCAACCGATCTTCACCAAAAACAATAGGTCTTGAGAACTCTACAATTTAGGGCTGTATGCAAATAATCTTTTGATTCTGTTTGAATTTGCGGCTGTTATCGTTTGCCATAGGAAATACCCTTGTTAAAACATAAAACGTTACGGGTAAACTACCCCTTTCCCTTAACCGATCTTCACCAAAAACAATAGGTCTTGAGAACTCTACAATTCAGTGCTGTATACGAAACATTATTTGATTCTGTTTGAATTTGCGGCTGTTATCGTTTGCAAAAAAAAATTTCCCTTGATAAAAAAAAAACTGTTGCCGGTAAACTACCCCTTTCCCTCAACCGATCTTCACCAAAAACAATAGGTCGCGAGCACTTTACAAATCAGGACTGTATGCAAAAAATTATTTGATTCTGTTTGAATTTGCGGCAGTTATCGTTTGCCATAGAAAAAAAATCTACAGACACACAAACACACAGACACTTTTCGGAAAACGACTTTTTTTCATGTTTTGAGTGTAGTAGAATCAGAATCTGCAATAATCTCGAACACGATTTTTTTTGCCGTCACCATACTTCCATTCCTTAAAGAATATGGAAGTAAGTAAAAATTACACTTGATAAAAAACCGTTGCTGGTAAACTATCCCTTTCCCTTAACCGATCTTCACCAAAAACGACAGGTCTTGAGAACTCTACAATTTAGGGTTGTATGCAAAATATTATATGATTTTGTGTGAATTTGCGGCTGTTATCGATTGCCATAAAAAATACCCTTGATAAAACAAAAAACGTGGCAGGTAAACTACCCCTTTCCCTTAAACGATCTTCACCAAAAACAATACGTCTTTAGTACTCAAGAAATCAGGGCTGTGTGCAAAAACGTATTTGATTCTGTTTGAATTTGCGGCTCTTATCGTTTGCCATAGAAAATACGCTTAAAAACATAAAACGTTGCTGGTAAACTACCCCTTTCCCTTAACCGATCTTCACCAAAAACAAAAGGTCTTGAGAACTCTACAATTTAGAGTAGTATGCAAAACATTATTTGATTATGTTTGAATTTGCGGCTGTTATCGTTTGCCATAGTAAATACCATTGTTAAAACATAAAACGGTAAAGGTAAACTACCCCTTTCCCTTAACCGATCTTTACCAAAATCAACAGATCGTGAGAACTCTACAATTCAGGGCTGTATGCGAAACATTATTTGATTCTGTTTGAATTTGCGGCTGTTATCGTTTGCCAAACAAACAAAATTACCCTTGATAAAAAAAAACCGTTGCAGGTAAACTACCCCTTTCCCTCAACCGATCTTCACTAAAAACAATAGATCGCGAGTACTCTACAAATCAGGGCTGTTTGCAAAACATTATTTGATTCTGTTTGAATTTGCGGCTGTTATCGTTTGCCATAGAAAAAAAATCTACAGACACACACACAGATAGACAGACACACAGACAGACAGACACACAGACAGACACACAGACAGACAGACACACACACAGACACTTTTCGGAAAACGACTTTTTTTCATGTTTTGAGTGTAGTAGAATCAGAATCTGCAATAATCTCGAACACGATTTTTTTTGCCATCACCATACTTCCATTCCTTAAGGAATATGGAAGTAAAAATAAAATAATTTTGTTGCCAGGCAATAAAATTATAATTTTTTCATTTTAATGTAAATTATGTTTGAGTTAATATCTTTATATATACAGTGGAACTTGGTTATTACGGCCTCGGCTGTTACGTCAACTCTGGTGTAGCGTTATTTTGTCATAAGTCCGGTCAAACTGATATCTTTAACATTATAAAAATTCCCGGTTTTAACGTCACTAAATATTGTACTACTCTGTTATAGCGTCAAATATTTCTCAGATATTTTACTCTAAATTTCATATAAACGTATATATGTGCGCGCGCGCGCTAGCCCATGGCTACAGACATACATTGTATGCAAGCGATAAGCACTGTAACAGGACTGCCGGCGCCAGCCATTTTGCGTGCTCCAACGGATGGCTAGATCGATTTAAGGCCCGACACTCGATTTCCTTTGCAAAAATTTGTGGTGAGGCAAAATGCGTAGATCTGAACATTACAGGCGATTGGGTGCATAACACTTGGCCAGAAATTAGACGATCATATAAAGATGAAGACATCTTTAATGGACATGAAGCCGGAATTTTTTATAAATTAACTCCAGATAAGACTTTCAAATTTACAAATGAAAAGTGCGTTGGTGGGAAGCTCTCTAAACAAAGAGTTACAGTTTTTGTTTGTGCGAACATGACGGGAACCGAA